>JANHMN010000004.1:56445795-56457331 GCA_030674055.1 Rhabdomys pumilio | reverse complement strand
GAGAGAGAGAGAGAGAGAGAGAGAGAGAGAGAGAGAGAGAGAGAGAGATACAAAAAGAGAGACAGAGAGACACAGAAACAGAGACAGGTCGACTACTATTGTCTTTTTAATGATTTTTTTTTTTGAGACAGCATTTCTCTGTGTAGCCCCTGACTGTCTTGAAACTCACTCTGTAGACCAGGCTGGCCTGGAACTCAGAAATCCACCTGCCTCTGCCTCCCAAGTGCTGGGATTAAAGGCATGCGCCACCACTGCCCAGCTGTCTTTTTATTATTTATGTACCATACTATGTCTCAAATCATGTCTCATCAAATCTTGAGAAATCTATTTCTGTTTGTTTTCTGGAAGCAATTACACTTAATTATTGTATATTTCTTTAAAAGTTTAATGTGTGCTCTTAGTAATCTTATCTGGTTTTAGAACATTTTCTCCCTAGATATGTTTAACTGCAATTGTATTTCTGTAGAATTGTTTTCGTTACTTATTTCTTTTTAGCTATTAGTTCCTGGTAAGCTAGGTTTCAAAGATCTGATTCACTTAAAAATTATTCAATTCATGTTATAAGTTTTGTTCTTAGTACTGTCTTTTCATATTTTCAGTGTGTGTGGACTTTGTAATGATAATAATTTTTTTATTTTTTGGTAGGGTTTGTGGTACTCTCATCCCCACGCCCCACCCCATATCAGTTTAGCTCAAGTTTTACTAATGTTATTTTCAGAGTCATCTTTTATTTCATTCATTATTCAATTCAGTTTTCAATTTGATTATGATTTGTTTATCATGTCTTCCTTTCTGTCTGAGTTTATTAACACATATACAAATTACCCTGTGCATTTGTCTTTTTTTATATGATCATTTATGATATAATTATCTGTGAGAAATATTTAAGCTAAAATTTAAGTTCTATTTCTAAAACTTTGATAAGATTTTCTTTCATTTTTATGTAGGAAATTTTTCTTTTTTTTTTATGATGTCCTAAGAATTTCAATATTTCCAGGTTAGGTTTTAGTTCATGAGTTCCAGTGTAATTCATATGCAGAAGAATTTATTTTTATGTATTTTTAATTTTGTATTGACGCATTATAACCTATTTGATCTGATTAGTTGTGCTCTGGGAAATAATTTGCTGGAATTATAATTTGCAGTTGGCTAGAATATATCTTCAAAAACATTTATTTGTGTGTGTAATTACATATAATTATATATAATTTTAAAGTAAGGATGACTGGAAAAATTAACATAATTTTTAAAGATAAAAAGTATTCTCCTGTGTGTCTGTGTGCATATATATGCCTGCATAATTTTGTGGCCATAGGCCATAGACAGGTGTGTTAAGGTAAAAGAACAACTTGCTGTACTAGGTTTTCTTCTTCCATCATATAGGGCCTGGGGCTAGAACTTCAGTTACAAGGCTTCCAGGTAAACACCTTTATTTATTGAATCATTTCACCAGCCATAGAATATATCTTAAACATTTATTATATACAGTCAGGCATATACACTTGTCAGTCATTCTATACACTTCTATGTACTTCAGGCTGGGATATAGAAGAGAAATTAAAAAACTCCCCTGTGACTTGGTATTCTGAGGTGCTCAAAATAGATTGTTTTCTGTTTTTCTTCCCAACATGTAAGCTTTCTATTTGTTTTTATTTTGTATAAAACAATGGTGAAACTTCTAATTACAGTAATTTACATTCATTCTTTGAATTCCTTCAGATTTTGCCTCATGTATTTCTAAGCCTTCTTTTAGGTGTATATGCATTTATCTTTTTCCCCTCTTCTCAGCATTTTGTTCCTAATTGTTTAATGTGTATTTATTTTAATTTATTCTGTTTGATGTTTGTTAAGTTTATTGAATCTGTATGGTAGCCTTTAGCTAATCTTGAAAAGTTGTAACATGTTTTTAATCTGTTGTCTCTAGATTTTATTAAGCTACTCAGGCTTAGTTATTGTATATTTCAGGGTTGATGTTTCTGTTGGGTTCACTTTATATTTTATATTTTTATGGTGTTCAAGTAGGAGAGTGATCATCTTTATCTACCAGAACATGTTTGTTTTAAAGTTGCCATAATTGTAACATATCTGTTGTATCAGGATGGTATGTACCAATCTTCTTTTCTTTCGAAAGCCATAGAGATGTTTTTAAAATTCTTTGAATAGTTAATAATTTTGAATCGTGCTCTAACTTGTTTTGAATTTGGTAAAGGAAACCAAATCTTATTTCGATCCAATGGAATGGAAGTTTTGTTTTTGTTTGAATGTGAAACAGATCCAAATAGCGGTAGATCACAAGTTGCATCTCTAAACATCAGTTTAGTGCTTATGTATTTTTCCAGACATTTTAATGTGTACAGTTCAGTGTCTAGTCTCAGATCTCAGAAATGTTTCATCCTAGAAGTAAGATCTTAGAAAAGGTCTTGGTGTACTGCATATGGTCAGATCCGCTTGAACAGTTCCAGGCTCAGCTCAGGTCTTATACGTCACTTATTGGAATCACTTTTTAAAGTTCAACTGGCCCAACATCACCTGATTTTTCTAATTTTCAGGGACTTTACTTGAATTTACGGCAGAAAGTGATGGCTTTAGTTTAGCTGGTTTGCCAAATCCCCGAGGCTTCTCTTGTATGTGGGGGAGGAAGATCGGGAGATGGGAAAAAGGAAACCGCTTTTCTTTTCTTTCCTATTTCATTTAATACAATTCAGTGACCTAAGAGAAGATTTTCTACTCCGTAATTTTTAAGACCTTCGTAGAAAAATAATTTATTGTTATTGTTATCACTGTCTTGAAATCTGGAAAGGAAGAAAGAAAGAAGCAAGCAAGCAAAGGCTGAGCTTATCCTGGGATTGCTCTCTTACTGGTGTATTGGCAACATTTGTGCTGCTTTGAAATTCAGGCTGGAACAAAAGAGAAAGCAAAAGCTCCTTTCTGACTTGGTGGGACTTTGAGCTGCTCTAGAGATTGTTCGCTGTTTTTCTTTCCAACATTTAAAGTTAGCGAAAGGTTGGGGAACTTACTGATTTTATCTAGAACTGGAATTTGAATTAATTTCAAACAGCAATCAAGGAAGACAAATAATGGTAAGCCAAAGAAGTGAAGAAATAGTTGAATAAAAAGAGGAGGCTCTGGAGCATCCACACAACCACAAGCTTGTATGTGTCATAAGCTAAAGATCGAAAATGTACGCTTGGTAGATAGAAAATCTTAATGAACAAGCTGAACTGGGAAATGAATCTGAAGGCACTCAGGTCATATTTGTGGAACATGCATTGGATGCAAAAAAACAAACACGGATTCTTTAATCAGATGCCCATCTGAAAAACTGAAGCAACTGCTACTGGCTTTCCTCTGCTCACATTACCTGTAAGAACATTCCGAGTCTACAACTTGATCTCCACCAGGAAAGACAGCTGTGTGTATGTAACCCTCAGATACACCTAGCACAGCCAGTGAAATAAAAGGACTTATATTGCTTTTCCTCCAATTTTAAGGTGGATAAATAAAAAGCAACAACAACAATAAAACAAAAACTAGAACATGTCTGGATTCTGATTAATCATAGTGAAGAACAGAGGTGAATGAGCTTCCCCAATAGCTATTGGCAACTCAGTGATACAAATAGAAACTACAGAGTCTGTCTCTTAATCCACTGACCTGTCTGTATACTCCCATATAGAAGACACTACACCGTGCCACCTGCTGCATGTGCACATGTATACACACACACACACACACACACACACACACACACACTAATAAATAAATGTAAAAACCTTAGAATCTAGTATAAAAATCTGATTGCTGAATAATGATTTGTAATACCAAAGAACATTAATTTAGTTGTAGTGTAGGAATCACAAAAAAACATAGCAATTTTCACTAATGTTAATTTGTAAATGTCTTAAAGATATTTGGCTCATTAAGTACCAATAAGTTGATGCATATGGGAAAAGGAAAATAGCATGCAATAAAGAATCTATAGCCTTATTAGTCCTGACATAGCTCTTAATCTTAGGCACTTGGGGAAGGCTCACAATCAACTAGAGAGCCAGGATCAAGGACAAGAAAGAAATTTTCTTCTTTATGATATTACAAAAAACCTGAATGTAATCTATCCAATGTTAGTGGTGGATAAGATGAATTTTGTTTTTATATTCTGTTCTTTATTGTTGTTCCTAAAATTTTCTTCCATTGTAGTTTCATTCTAAATCTGCCCTGTCTCTGCCTCAGCATTTTGCTGAGCTCCATTCCCATCTATTGAAAATATTAAAGTCTTAAGTGTCCTTTCTCTTTGCAGGTGGCTACTGCCTCACACTTGCATCTTGTCTTTTCTATCCACTACTTCTTACTGAAGACAAGCTTGCTCTATTTTTATTTTATTCACTTTCTCTCCTGGTCTTCCTTGGTAGACTATCCCCTGCATTTTTCGTGATAAAATAAGCTGTAAGATTATGCTAGTAGTTATAGGTTTATTTCTGTATGGTTAGTATAATGGCACATTAAAAATATTAATTTGTTAAATGCTCAATGTAAAATCATTTATCAGCTGGACAAAAATCCGTCACTGTCATTCTCTTTATGTTTGTATTCATTAATTGTGGGCTTATGATTTTCATAAATGTGTGAATTATAATCACATATAAGTGAAGACTATGACAGAAACTTGGATTAAAATGAGTTAAAAGGTAAAATGGCATGTTTATTAAGATAGGATAGAAATAAATTGCACTGGGTGTCCAAATTCGTAGCTTCCATGAGAATCAGTGGCTGTTTATCAGAATTGATTTATTTCTAATAATCTGTGCTAAAGCATTAACTTGGCATTGCTTTCAGCTTCTACACACAGGATGGAAATAATGATGAAACATTGCAATTTCAAGAAAATTTAATTTAATTGTTTTATATTAAAGTTCATTGGAGAACAACAACTCGTAATATAGTCTACAATAAATCACCAATCAAACAGAGACGGATATGTTTATTTTAGTGTGGTGCTTTGCTAAGTGAACCACCATCACCATCACCACCACCAACATTAAGGTACTGGATGCACAATGCATATATATGGGTGCACAGGCATGCCTCTTCACCTGATTCCTTTCTTCTTCCCAGTGCAATTACTTCATCTGCAGCCCTTAACTGAAGCTCAGGTTCAACTATTACCTGTCTTTTGCCATTATCAGTGTTTAGTGAAAATTAATTTTTCCAAGAGCAACAAAATTTGTAGAGATTAGGAATTTACGTTAAAGCTTGGGTTACCTTTGTTTTATTCCCAATGCTGCTATGTATTAAGCTTAGCGATATACAGTAAGTAAATTACTTAATTTCCTTTGACCTCATTTCTTTTTTTTTCTTCTTTTATTTTTTGAGGTTAAAACATAATTATACCATTTCCTTCTTCACTTTTTTTATTCAGTCCCTCCCACCTACTGTTCCTTGCTGTCTTTCAGATTCCTGTTACTTTTCATGGGTTGTTGTTGAGCCGTGTGCATGTATACATGCCTCTGTTCATGGCACAGCGATCTGCGTGACATGACTATTTCTGTTTTACAAATAATTGAAAAAAATGGTCTTTGTAAA
Organism: Rhabdomys pumilio; assembly: GCA_030674055.1. Classification (NCBI taxonomy): domain Eukaryota; kingdom Metazoa; phylum Chordata; class Mammalia; order Rodentia; family Muridae; genus Rhabdomys; species Rhabdomys pumilio. The sequence continues at coordinate 56,451,751 of JANHMN010000004.1, read as the reverse complement.
TTATTTGACTTTTTACCTTAACACTAATATACACAGAAAAAATGGCCCAGCAGAGGCATTTGGTTTTGCCTCCTTTAACTTAGTATACATAAGATTAAAGAAACCAATGCATTTAGAAAGCTAAATTTGGAAGCAACAATGTAACTTTCCTATAATTTGCTTTCACAGAGGTTTGTTTGAGTCTTGTAACATACCAAAATAGGTCAGTCTCCCACTTCTTCTCTTCTTCTGTTTTTACTTCTCTTAGGGATTTTTCTATGGTTACATCCTATCTATCTATCTATCTATCTATCTATCTATCTATCTATCTATCAATCAATCAACTATTTGTTGTTTATATTTTCTTACTGATAAGCAAATGGCAGGAGCCTTTTGTTTTAGATAATCCTGAAATGACTCCCACTTTCTGAACTACAGAAAACATGAGTAACTGAGGCTTTGTCATTTACTTTACTTTTCCTTGAGTCAAAGTTTCACTCTGTAGCTCAGGCTACCTTATAACTGATTAGTGTAGTCTGTCTTAGAGTTTATGGTAATCACACTGTCTTAAGGGCAATCAATATACAATTATCAGAATAGGTTGTAATAAGGAGTCAAATGTGCCAGTCAAAACCATTTAGTAGGTCTTAGGAAAGAAACTACTCAAGTTTCAGTAATTTATTATTAAAATGGGGTGATTTTGAGAGATAAAGGCAATACTGTTAATACATTTTCTACTGGAGAATGCTTGGGTTATATACTAATACATTACCTTAAATACACATTTTGTTTTTCTGATACAGAAGGGAAATGAGGATATTTGGTCATAGTACTAATGAGAAAACTTCATTTTCTAAAGTGACATCAAACATTAACATGGTCAATCTTTTAATTTAATTTAATTAATCAATTTGCTTTTATACTATTTTAATTACATGCAAGTATTAAGGTCAGTTCTAGGTTGAGGAACTAGCAATACAATAGATGCAAATAGTCAAGGAACAAGCAAGATAGTGAAAAGAACAAGGAAGGCAATAAACAAAGTCCTGTGATCACTCTCATGATCACTCTTTCTTCCTTCCTCCCTTCCTCCCTCCTTTCCTCCCTCCCTCTCTTTCTTTCTTTTTTCTGTTTGTTTTTTCGAGGCAGGGTTTTTCTGTATAGCACTGGTGTCCTGGAACTCACTCTGTAGAGCAGGCTGGCTTCGAACTCAGAAATCTGCCTGCCTCTGCCTCCCAAGTGCTGGGATTAAAGGTGTGCTCCATCATTGCCCAACTCATGACCACTGTTTCTAAGGGCTTATCAGGATGACCAAAATATCTGAGCATACTTCCCTGTCCCAAAGTCATTTTCATGCCTGAAACCTATTTCTTTGTTCTAGCCTAAGATTTAGATTCCTGCTTGAAATTACTTCTTTGTCCTAGCCTAATCATTCCCTTCCTTTATATCTCGAATTATATCTTCCTTCCCACTCCTCCAAAGCCTCTCATATCATCCACCCTCTCCTCCCCGCTTTGCCTCTATGAGGGTGTTTGCCCACCCACCCACCCACTCCTGCCCCACTGCTCCAGCATCCCCCTATGCTGGGGCATCAAACCTCCACAGGACCAATTGCCTCCTCTCCTATTGATGTCAGACAAGGCTATCCTCTGCTACATATGTATCTGGAGCCATAAATCCCTCCATGTACACTCCTTAGGTGGTGGTCTAGTCCCTGGGAACTCTGGGTGGTCTGACTAGGCAACATTGTTCTTCCCATGGGGTTGTAATCCCCCTCTGCTCCTCAAGTCCTTCCCCCAGATCCTCCACAGGGAACAAGAATCAACAATAACAACAGTATTTACCATATGTCTCAAACTGATCTGACTGCATTACTGAGGATTCCTGAGGATCCCAGGAATAAAATTTCTGAGGGTTTACTCAGAGTCAGGATGCTTGAATTCTACCACTGCCTTTGACCTTGGTTTAGAAAGATCTGACTAAATTTTCTTGCTGTCTTAGAGTTTTTCTTGCTGTGATGAAACACCATGATGAAAAGCAACTTAGGGGAGAAAAAATTTATTTCATTTACACTTCCATATTACACTTCCATATTACTTACATATTCCATATTCACCATTGAAAAAACTCAGGGGCAAAACTTAAGCAGGGCAGCAGCTCGGAGACAGAGGCCATAGAGGAGTGATGCTTATTGACTTGCTCCCTATAGCTTATTTAGCCTACTTTCTTACAGGACATATGGTCACCAGTTCAGGGGTGGTACCACTCACAATGGGATGAGACCTACCCCATTAATCATTGTTTTAAAATGCCCTGTGAGGATGCCTGCCTACACCCATTCTTACAGAGATATTATTTTCTCAACTGGAATTCTCTTTTTTCAGATGGCTTTAGCTTGTGTCAAGTTGACATAGACTAGACAGCACACATCCTATAAAATATATTTGCCCATATGCAAGTTTCTTGAATCTTGAAATATTTATTATTTAAGGCTACACAATCATGTTGCCTGGTCTTTATTCAGGTTCCTCGGTGAAGCAATAGGATAAGGGTGGTATGGTTGAAAAGAGAAGCAGCTTGTGACTATCTGTATAGTAGTAATCAATTTATGTTTGGTTTTGTGTGTGTGTGTGTGTGTGTGTGTGTGTGTGTGTGTGTGTATCCTCTCAAGTAATTTACAGCATTCCTAAGACAAGGCAAGGGGGACCTGAACATTCTTCAAGGGGGACCTAAACCCCTGAACCTCTCTGGCATTTCTTTTGACATTAATGGCCAAAAACCTTTGCTTCTTTTTTCTTTACAAAGGAAAAGAGGATAAAGGAAAGATAGGTGGAAGGAAGAAGCAATTTTTTAAAAATTATTCTGAAGGGTTATGAACTCTATTGGGGCATTTTCACACCTGTTGCATGTAATTTTAAAAACACACTTGCTCCGGCTAGGCTCTGGGATCAGCAGCCATTTGCCTGCTGTCTACTCAGCCTCCACAGCTAGCTAATGCTTTCCAGAGAGTGCCCATTCCTCCAGCTGGCTTTTCTAAGCCCAGGATCTACTACTAGCATTCTACTGACTGCCCTGGTGCTCTCTTCTTCCTGCCCACCTGAGTCACTGTAGATGGAAAACACCAGGCAATCTTAATATTTTAAAATCAGCCAGATGACACAACCATTGGGCACAGAATCTATTTTCCTAAACTCATCAGCTATTTCTATATCAGGATTCTTCTGGTGGCAGAGGATGCCACAGGTTCGAATAGCCCCCAAGTCTACATGGTGTCTATTCTCCTCTCTCCAAAGCCTGGCAAAAACAAACAAACAAACAAACAAACAAACAAACAAAACAACTTTATCTTGTCTTCTCTTTCCTCCCGGAAATCCTGCCTCTATAGCTTCACCTAGTGATTGGCTTCTGTCATCTTGATTGACTCAATCAAGAAACAATTAGGGAACTTCCCCCTTCACACACCTTTTAAAAATGTGGTAAAATCATATTCATCATCATTCCACACTCTCTTTTCCCTCTACTCACTCACAGTTTCCCCAAGTAAGCCCTTTCATGCATTTCCTCAGATATGCTCTTTTGGTTAAACCTTACTCTGATTTCACATAGCTGTTAGACAGGCCTATATCACTCATCCAGTACACTTCTCAGCCTCTATGTCAATCATACTATAAATATAGATTGAACAGTACTGCTCAGTATCACTCACCATTCCCATGATAATCTAGGGAGCCAGCCCACCTTTGTCATAACCTAGATTACTCAGCATAGTGAAACAAACTTAGACTTTGAACAACCAGTTTTAGCCAGACTTTATGGCTGTGTATCCATAAATATCCTTTTGTTATTTTTTTAATCTATGTGATATTAATTTCTTTATCTATAAAACATTAATAGTCTGGGTATATTGTCTGTACAAATGTTTTTTTGTGTCTAAAACTCCATATTTGAGCTACATCCCCACTGACAGCAGGAAGCGTATCCTCTTTTTAGCAGCGCTTCATGTACACTAGGATGTAGAGTGGTTGAAACTCTCAACAGTGTTAAGAGTCTTTAGCTGGAGATCCAGCTATGCTCTCATTGGGTTGTGTGATTTCTGACAAGCCATCAACTCACTAAATGCACCTACTTGTGAGAAAATACACTTAGAAGTGTTTTTACACCAACATGAGAAGAAATCTCATCTTGGTTAGCTTTTCTTTGTTTTGCCTCTTACCTTGTTAAAGAAAATCTCCAAAGATTTACAAGTATCACAATCCATTATTTACCTCCTGTGTGAAATCTACAGAATGGAAAAAAGAAAAAAGAAAGAAAATATAAATTGGAAGTGGGAGCCAGCTTTTCTAACTGTTTTCTTCATGACTTTCTGGGGTTTATATTTTCATCTTGCGTTCAGCTCAGAAAGCCTAGATGACTGACTGTTTTTCTAGTGGTTGGATGCTTTGCTGTGAGCTGTGGTTATGTCTTGGAGAATTAGATTAATCTAATTTGAAGATTCTGATGTGGATACTCAAGTAAGAACCTGGCTCTTGGCAGTTTCATCTAGGTCAATTCCTTATAAATTAAGTGAATTTTCCCCTTTAAGTGTGTAGATTTATCCAGGCTTTATGTTGCCTTTCTACTTCTTCAGCTTAGCCAACCTATGAGCCAGGCAGCATTGTATCTACTTTAAAGCTAATATTTTGTGCTACTTTGCAATCCATTTATTAAACTTGGGAACATAGAGTAATTTGAAAGCAATTTCTGAGATTACTAACATAATAAAACAGAGAAAAATGATCTTTAAATATGTGTTTGAGAAATTGTGTAGCAATATTTGTTTGCTAGGATTTCTTTTTATAAAAGTTAACACAAATTTTTCCAAAAGGCTTGACTCAAAAGCAGCTTCAAAACAGAAAAACGATATGTTTAATTTTGCTAGACTTTATTTATTCATCTACTATTCTAAATTGCTTATGAAGTACATACTGTGTATTGAAAAAAGGCAATACCCACTACTGGCATGAAACTGCATAGATGTGTATATGTATCTACATTCTAACGTGTGACAACCTAAGTAAAGTATAACACATAGTGTCTCATCTTTAATTCTGATAATCATTTGCTTTGGATAAAGAATTGACAAAGAAAACCACATGTTGAAAACCCACCATAAAACAAATTATAGTCGGAAGAACTTGACATCTTTGTCTATACCTCCCACACAGTGTCGTCAAGACTGAGAACTCCAAAAATTACTATAGGTGGTACTTGAATCAACAGGTATTTATTGATATCAAGCTTTTTTTTCATTAATAAAAATGAAGTTATAAACATCAAGATTGGCATAATTATAAAAGACTTTTGTGGCTAGATGATGATGTCTGTATTATTAATACATAAAACAAAACTTTAAAAAGTACTCGTAAAATCTCATAACTTATACAGAATGAAAAAGAGTGAAAAAGACAAAGGGAGCCACGACAGACATAAAGCATCTATGATGCTGTAGATAGAGATCTTGCCTCAAGTGGGATGTTGGCTGAGGTGACTTTTATAGAAAAAAATTGGCAAACCATATGAGAAAAGGGCATCATTAAAGTACAAAGTGAACTTGACTGAGAAACAGTGCAGTCAGCCAGACTCCCAACCAATTATTACCTCATAGAGAGAGGTAGTCTTGATGGAAGTGTAGTTATTCAATGGAAAGTACGACAGTAGAGGGTTTCTAGTCTTACCCTGACTTACATTCCACAGAAAAGCTAAGGAAAGAGCTGAGAGCACCAAGACTATTCTCTGTGGAAAGAGTTTTCCTCAAAAGCAAAGCAAAGCAAAGCAAAGCAAAGCAAAGCAAAGCAAAGCAAAGCAAAGCAAAGCAAAGCAAAGCAAAGCAAAGCAAACCAATCCAAACCAAACCAAACCAAACCAAACCAAACCAAACCAAACCAAACCAAACCAAACCAAACCAAACCAAACCAAACCAAACCAAACAAAACCAAAC
>JANHMN010000004.1:56379458-56440635 GCA_030674055.1 Rhabdomys pumilio | reverse complement strand
CACGCACTTATACTCACCATGCCCTGTTGTGGATTGCTCTGGTGCTGTTTTTACTTCAGTGCTAATTCTGCTTCCCCAAGAGGGGCTGCCTCAGATGAGGAGTGAATCAAGTACTCAGGTGTCTTCATGTGAATCTTCTCCCCATTTTAACTTATAAACAAAGGCTAGAGTCAGTGATTGGGCATTTTAAGGGAAAAGTGAAGTTGAAAGTTTTAGAGAGAGAGGGAGAGAAAGGAGGAGGGAAGACAAGGAGAGGAAGGAGAGAGGATGACAGACGAAGAAGTGGAAGGAAAATGGAGCAGAAGCACGTGGCCTAGAGAAACTACAAGTTGCAAGGAATTTTATAGATGGGGGATATAATAGTGTACTGGTAAATCTGCCCAATCTTAAGCACAAAGCTTGTATTCATATTAATTGAGTTGTGTGTTCCTTTTACCTGCTTATTTGAGTTGGAAATTTACTGCAACAATGCCCCCGTCCCCCACACACAAACACACAGGTTACATGTTTATATAGCCTTCTTAGTTTGTGTTTGTGTGTGTGTGTGTGTGTGTGTGTGTGTGTGTATGTTTGTGTGTATATTTTCAGGGCTGATCACCCATTCTGCTCTGGATAACCAGTAAGGGAGCTCATCCTTAGAAAGGCAAAAGGCTAATTCTTCTTTTCCCACCATTCGTTGGTTGCCTGTACTTCTTTGTCTAAGAGTAGGATCCCAAGAAATTTCCTCTTTTAAAACTAACTTGTCCATTGATATTGCTATTGTCCCTTTTTTGTTGATGCATTCATTTCTAAGCAGAGATTGTTTTATAGCAGACTTTCTACTTTCTGTTATTCTACTTGTAATCTTTCCATTTTTCCTTACATGATGGTTCCATGACCAATAGACACAGATGCCATGTTGCAAATGTGTTCACTGGTCTATTTTCATTAAAAGGAACATCCAAATTACAATAAGTATAAAATATACATTTCAATAAAGTTAAAAACATTTTTCTTAAGAAACTAAGACCTTCACTTATTTTGACTTAACAAATTACACCAATTGTTAAAAGGTATTAAATTTTTACATGATTATAAGACTGCAAATTACTTATAACAGCAACAAAGTAACTTATATGATGTCATTTCATCCACCAACATTTGGCACCAGCAACTTCGAATCCGAGGACCACTTGCAAAACCCAGTGACCCCTTAACAAACTTATGAAGATTGATCTAATAAATTTTCTAAGCTTGAAAACAAAGATAATTAATCACTTAGCAATGGTGAGACCAAATAGCCAGACCAAAACAAAAACAAAAACAAAAACAACAAAACAAAACAAAACAAAAACCATTACCAACAACCTAATCCCAGATGCTTAGATCCACTCAGGAAAACACAAATGACATAAATAGCAAAGTGTGCCTTCTCTACCAATTAGCAATATATTACAAATAGTAATGTTTTGTGAGAAAAGCAATTTATCTAATATGTAACATAACGATTTCAAAACAACAATCATAAATATGTTCAAGGAACCCAAAGAGTTTATGAACAAATACTTGAATGAGAACCAACCAACCAAAAAAATCAACAGTTGAATGAAATGATCAAAATAATTCAAGATATTAAAGTGGAATTTATTAAAGAGATAGAAATCCTGAAGAAAAGCTAAAATGGAATAAAACTAGAAATAGAAGCTCAGAAAGTTAAAGAAAAGTATCAGCAACAGATTAGATTATACAGAAGAAAGATTAGATCTTGAAAAGGAAGTAGAGAAAATGTATCACTTAGCCAAAGCAGATGTTATATATGTATATGGAGCATGAAGTAAATCTGGAATAACATAAAAAGAACAAGTCTATGATAGGTTGTTTTATAGCAGACTTCCTGGTATTCTATTTGTAATCTTTCCATCTTTTCTTACATGATGTTCCCTGACCAACATGTGCAGATGTCATGATAGAATAAGGTATATATGAAAAAGAGGAACTCCAGGTGATAAGTATAGAAAATATTTTCAACAAAATCATAGAAGAAAAGTTTCCAACATAAGAAATGATATACCTGTGAACATATTAGATGTATAGAATTCCAAATAGAGAGGACTAGAAAATAAACTCACTGTATCCCATAATACTCAAACACACATGTACAGAAAGAAGAAAAGACTCTGATAGTGCCAAGAGAGAAAGACCAAGTCACATATAAAGACATGTCTAACAGAATAACACCTGAATTTTCAATGGAAACTTGGTAATACAGAAGGGCCTGAACTGAGGTTCTGTGAGGTCTGAAAGACCATACAGCAATACCAGTTCAAGCTAACATGTGCAACAAAACTGTCAGTCATAATCTAAGGAGAAAGAAAAACTTTCTACTATAAAAATAGATGTAAGGATTTATGCTCACAAAGAAAGCTCTACAGAGGATATTAGAAGCAATGGTTCATTCTGATGAGAATAAATACACACAAGAGGTATGTTGCCTAGTTTTTTGTCAACTTGATACAAGCCAGTCTTATCTGAAAGAAAGCAACATAAATTGAGAAAATGTCTCTATATGATTGGGCTACATACAAGTCTTTTCTTAATTAATTATTGATGTGGTATATCCCAGTTCACTGTGAGTAGGGCCACCCCTGGGCTGTTTGTCATTGGTTCCATAAAAAAGCAGGCTAAGCAAGCCAGAGGGAACAAGCCAGTAAGTAGCATTCTTCAATGGCTTTTGCATTAGCTCTTGCCTCCAGGCTCCTGCCCAGCATGAGTTTTTGCCCCGACTTCCTTTGATGATAAACTATGATGTGGAAGCATAAACCAAATAAATCTTTTCTTGCCCAAGTTGCTTTGGTCATGATGTTTCATCACTGTAATAGTAAAAGGTATGAGTAATATATAATCTCAGAAAAGTTAACCTAAATAGGTCTCATAAAACAACCCCACTGCAATTACAATGATAGGAATGTATAAACATTATTCAGTAAGAATTCTCATAAATAAATATATAGGCAAAAAGATGGGATTAGAAAACAGAATACCATTTATTTGCTGCCTCTAACAAACACTTTCCACCATCCAACAACAGACAACTAAAGTTAAAATTGTACATATTAAATGAACAAAAAAACCCAGGAAAGTGAAGCTATTCTACTATCTGAGAGTATAAACCAAACCAAAACCAATCAGGAGAGATGACCATTAAAGAAAAATATCCACGAAGAAGATACTAGTACTCTGAACAAACAAGCAGCAACAAAATACTAATTAGCAAATGAACAAAAGACCATAGAACTTAAAGGAAATCCTATCACTTCCATTTTTGCTAAAACAGTATAATTTCTAGCTGTATTCTAAATTGTTAACCTTATACAAGTGGGTAATTGCAGCTTTTACTCTTATATCAGCAGACCATGTTCAAAAGCTACAACTGGTCAGAACTCAAAGAACAACTTACTATTGGATGCTACATAGTGTGAATTTCAACACAACACCAAGACTAAAAGCAAATGGAGATGTAAGGATTTACTTGAGTTTACAGTTCTATGTCACAGTCCACAATCGAAGGAAGTCAGGAACTCAAGGTAGGATTTTGGAGACAGAACCTAAAGGAGAAATCATGGGGAAAGAATGCTTACTCGTTTGCTCATAAATTGCTCAGCATATGTTCTTGTACTATCCAGCAGAACCACTAGCCCAGCTGTAGCATCATCAACCATGGGATAAGCCCTCTCACATCAGTCATTAATCAAGAAAATATACCACAGGCTTGCTTTCCATTCAATTTTATGGATTTATTCTCTTAATTATGTTCCCTTCTTTAGATGACTTCAGAATATTTCAAATTGACATAAAAACTGCCAGGATGGGTGCTTAGCACTAAATGATACATCTGTAACACATCTAATAAAATTAAAGCTCGGGGTATATCATGGAAGAAAGGACAAAAATATTGCAATAGCAAAAGTATTAGAATACCCGGTGTGGATTGCACCTTTTGCATATGACAGGAAAACGGAACCCATGAAATATCAGCAATATTGCAGCATAAAAATACCTGAGCAGTAACAGTTGACATACCAACATGAATGGAATAAATATTTTGTAAACTTTTTTATATTTATATTCCAAATGTTGCCCCCTTCCAGTCTCCCCTCCAAGAGTTCTTCACCCATCCTCCCTTTCCTCTGAGATGGTGCTCCCCCACCAACCTACCCCTTAACCAACCACCCACCCTGAAGGGGTAAATCTCACAAGGTTCCATCCCTATAATAAGATCTGTAGTTATTAATGACTGCTGAGAGAAGCAGCATCAGTCTTTTCTAGTAATGAAGCCTGTAATTGGTTAGTCAATAACAACTGGTCATCCCTAAATATATACGAACAATATTAAATAGACTAAGTAAGTTGTATTTTATATTAATTCTTTGATTATTACATACTACAATATTATATAATATTATTATTATAACATTATTATTATATATTATATTATATATTTTGTGTGTGTGTGTAACAATAATATTTTTTTTTAAAAAAAGAGGCCACAAAATATAAGAAAAAGAGGACATGAATGTAGCAATGAGATGGGGTGGAAGGCACTAGGGAGAAGTGGAAGAAGTAGTGGTGGAAAAATATGATCAAAATACCTTGTATAAATGTATGAAGATTTTAGAGTAAATAAATATTGAAAAATCTATACTTCACTAACCTGGAAAATCTAAAAGATGTGTATGAATTTCTAGATATATATGACATATCAAAATTAAATCAATATGAATTAAATCAATTAAAGTGTCCATGACAACCAGTGAGGCAGAACAATTTTTAAAAACCTTCTAACTAAAAAAAAAAAGCCCAGGGCTAGATGGAAACATTACTCAGTTCTATGTGACATACAGAGAAGTTCTAATACCAATGTTATTAACAAATTATTCTATAAAATCGAAAAGAAAAGAACACTTTACAATTCCTTTATGAAGTCAGTATTACAGTAGTAGCCAAACCTGACAAGCTTCAATAAAAATGGTATTATTGGCCAATTTCTAATGAGCATAGATGCAAAAAATATCGATAAATTATTTGCAATTCAAGAGCATGCCATAAGATTATCCATGATGATAAGGCCAGCTTTACCTCAGGGATATAGGGATACTTCAATATATTTACATCAATAAATGTAATCCATCACTAAAACAGATCCAAGGAAAGAAACAATGCAATCATCTCGACTAGAAACAGAAGAGGCTTTCAACAAAATATAACATTGCTTCATGCTCACAGTTCCAGAGAGTTTAAGAATAAAAAGGGCAAACATCAACATAATTAAAACAAAGTAAGCCCTGGGACCTGTAGGCCACTTCATTAAGTGAAGCAGGTAAGTCAACTGTAAATCTTCTTACCCTCCTTTTCTCCAAGCCCAGTCCTGAAGTTTTATCCTCAGGACTGTAGCAGACAACCTGTGGTGGTCTCTTCTGCCACTATCCCTATCACACAGATTTTCCCTTAAAACTTTCTAACTTCCTTCGTCCAACTTAGTACTCCCAGCTTCTATCTCTGACAGGCATTCTCTGGGAATCTGTGAACCACCCACCAGGGAAAGCAAGTAGGCTAATAAAAATCTTTGCCTTGCCCACCTCTCCTCCAAATCCACCCCACTCCCAGTTCCATCCCCACATCTATGCAGAATACCTCTGCTTCTTCCAGTAGACCTTATCCTACAATCTTCCTCCCAAGTCATCCTGTTATCTCAGCCCAGCAGTTATTCTCTGGGAACCTGCCAGACAAACCTGCGAGATTAGCAAGAAGACCAGCTAAGCAGATAGGCAAGCCTCAAATCTGAATCCTTGTCTCACCCACCTCCTTCCTCTATTCCATATGTAATCCTCACCAGCCCCATCACAATAGCAGACTAACTGTTGTGACCTTGGCTCACGTTCTGCCCCCATTCCCAGGGGACTAAGAAGATCCTGATAGAAGGCTTTGCTAATTTGCTTTCTATTGACCCTCTCAGCTAACTCCCAACCCATTCCTATATCTAAGTGTCAGTACCCAATACATAGAAACATATTTCACCTGGAACCTCAGTGACCCAACAATCAGAATTCCAGAAAAATTTCCTAGCAGGCAACATACAGCCATCACTTTCTCCTAGGAAGCTGAGTAGGTAACAAAAAACAAGAAACAAAGGAGCCATTCAACAAAGGCAAGATCAGATAGCAACCTTTAGAATTACAATTTTCCAAAACCAGATGCCTAGATATTTGTATAAAAACAACAAATAATGGTAACAACCAGGACAATATGTTTTCACAGGGTCCAGTCACCCTACCACAGTAGACCATGAGTATTGCAATACAGCTGAAACATAAGACAAAAATTATAAAATAGCCTTTATTAACATGATATAGGTCTTCAAAAAGGAACTGACTTTCCTTTAAAGAAATTGTGAAAACACAAACAGTAGAAAGAAGGAAACAGTTCAAGACCAGTAAGTTTAAATATATTAGTAAAGGAAACCCAAACTGAGGAAATGTGGAAATGGAGAATCTAGAAACTTGAACAGGAACCCCAGAGACAAACAACACCACTGAAATACAAAGATAGAAAAAAGAATCTCAGGTATTGACAACATGGTAGACGATACCTCTGTCAAACTCAAAAAAATCTAAAAAAATTCCAAGCACAAAACATTCAGGGAATCCTGAATACTAGGAAAAGACCAAATCTAAGATTAATAAGAACGAAAGAAGAAGAAGAAGAAGAAGAAGAAGAAGAAGAAGAAGAAGAAGAAGAAGAAGAAGAAGAAGAGGAGGAAGAGGAGGAGGAGGAGGAGGAGGAGGAGGAGGAGGAGGAGGAGGAGGAGGAAGCAGTTACTGCCTAAGTCAAAGGCATAAAAAATATATTCAGCATATATTCAGCAAAATCATAGAAAAAAGTTTTTTAACCTAAAGAAGTAGATGAATAACGAGGTACAAGAGACATAAGGAATACCAAATAGACTGAACCAGAAAATACATTTCCTCCAGAATATAATATTCAAAACACTAAACATACAAAAGAAAGACTATTAAAAGTTGCAAGGGGAGAGACCAAGTAATATACACAAATAGATCTATTAGAGCTATAATACCTGGTTTCTCAATGGAGACTCAAAAAGCCCAAAAAAGTCCTGGAAAGATATTATACAGAGCTTATGATAAAAGAGATGCCAGGCCAGACTACTATACCCAGCCAAATTTGTATTAAAATAGACGGAGAAAATGAGACATTTCATAAGAAAACCAAGAGTAAGCAATGTTTTCCTACAAATCTAGCCCTATAGAAGGTGCTAGAAGGAACACTCCAATACAAAGATGTTAACCACCCTCAAGAAAAGACAAGGGATAAATAATCCCAGATCAACAAATCAGATGATTGACAACGTGCGTGCGCATACACACACACACACACACACACACACACACACACACGCACGCACGCACGCACGCACGCACGCACGCACACACACACACACACACACACACACACACACACACTACCATCACCGCCCCACTACCACCATGACCACTGTCACCACTACCACCACCATCAATAATGACAACAACAACATAACAGGAATCAACGTTCATTAAAATCTCTGTCAATGATCTTAATTCCCCAATAAAATAAAACGGAATAACAAAAATGGATTAAGAAACAGAATTCATCCTTTTGCTGCCACCAGTAAGCACACCTTAACATAAAAGACAGACATTACCTCAGGGTAAAAGGATGGAAAAACTCAAGCAAATGGACCTAAGAAGAAACCTCACGTAGCCATTTTAATATCTGACAAAAGCAACTTAAAACCAAAACTAATCAGAAGTAAGGAAAGACACTATATACAGACAAAGGAAAAATCCACAAGTTGCCACTGCAAATCTTAGGATTTGTATAACAAATACAAAGACACAAACATTCATGAAAGAGAGACTACTACAGATTAAACCAAATATTGTCCCTCACAGAGCAATGGTGAGATGACTTTATACCTGACTCTCTCTAAAAGACAGGTCATTCAGAAATGCTAGCGTTAACCAAAGTTGTAAATCAAGGAGACCTAACAGATATCTACAGAACACTTCACCCAAACACAAAGAGAATATATCTTCTTCTTAGCACCTCATAGAACGTTCTTCAGAATGAAACACGTTCTTGGAGACAAAGTAAGTATCAACACATACCAGAAAATCAAAATAATACCCTGTATCTTATCTGACCACCATGAATTAAACCTGGATATCAATAACAACAGAAACAACAGAAAGCTTTATAAACTAATGAAAGCAAATTAACTTACTAGTGAATGAAAAATGGGTCAACACAGATATTAAGAAATTAAGGACTTTCTAGAATTGAATGGAAATGAATGCATGGCATACCCAGACATATGGAACACAATGAAGGCAGTTCTAAGAGACAAATTCATAGCACTAATTGCCTACATAAAAAATTGGAGAAATATCATACCAGTAAATTAACGTCATACACGACAGCTCTAGAACAGTGGTTCTCAACCTTCCTAATGCTTCAACGCCTTAATACAGTTCCTTGTGTTGTGGTGACATCCAACTATAAAATTATTTTGTGGCACCTTCATAACTGTAATTTTGCTAATGTTATGAATTGTAATGTAAGTACCCGATATGGAGGATACCTGATATTCTTACATATGACCCCAAAAGGGGTAGTGACCCACAGATTAGGAGTATCTGTTCTAGAATAAAAGAAGAAATCACACCCAAAAGGAGTATACAGTAAGAAATAAACAGGACTGAAATCAATAACGTGGAAACAGGCACAGCCATAGCCACTGGGAAGGGTGAAACTTTCGAAGTCGGCTCAGATGTTTGTCACAGTTAATGCTGCAGTGACTGTCATTCTGTCCCTCACTTTTAGTTTTTTGTCTCTGTGTGTAACATTCTTGGGGACTTTCTGCATTATGATTCATTTTATGTCTTTTCCTGAGAAAATTGTCAGAGTCTTTTTAGGAAAGTACTAAATTTACTACCTCTTCTGCTTTTAGGGAAATAACATTATCTGGCCCTGCTTGGAAGTCAGTAGGATATCATGATAGGAATTTCTTTATGAGGCCATGCCTTCGGGAACATTTTCGGAGGATCCACCCAAACCTAAAGGGTAAAACTGGAACATGGTAAACTTAGAGATAGTTGACAAACACCAACTGGCCCAGAATTTGTAAAAGATTCAAGACTTCATTTTACAATATGCTTAGAGTTCTCCAAAAATAAAGTTTAAAAATAGGAGATCATGCATGGTAATAGAGGAATGGAGAAATAGAACTCAGCAAATAAGATAGATTGACTGCAATAACTTTATTACTATTCCTAATTAATAACATAGATGATGAAACAACATAAGTAAAGGGGATTAGATATTAGTATTTGTTATTTATTTAAAAAAGGGACAAGTTCAGATATTTTCTGTTTGTCTAGAGTGCTTTAAAACTGCATATACTGTCAGCCTAAAATTAGATTGTCATATAGAAATTTGTTTGCTTTAGTGGAGCCACTCTTTAGGTTCCTTGAATTTTAGTTATATGGCTGATAATAAAAAATGTATTCTATTTGTACTTTCTAATTGTGACTGAACTTGTAAGCCTAGACATGTAATGAAAAATCAGATACACACCCAGAGACAAAATGATATAATTTGTACTTCTTGGATAGCCATTAGTTTGTCTTTTTTCCATTAATTTATGTTTATTAACTTTACATTCTGATCCCAGATCCCAGTTCTTCTACACCAGGTCCTCCTCTCATACACAGTCTCTCAACACTTTCCTACCCTTCTCATCTTAGAAGGTGAAGCTCCCACCTTGGGTACAAATCCACCCTGGCACATCAAGTCACTGCAAGACCAGGCACATCCTCTTCAAGACCAAACAAAGCAGCCCATTTAGGGGAACAAGATCTACAGGCAGACAACAGAGTTAGAGACAGCCCCAACTGCAGTTTTTGTGGGCCCCACATGAAGACGAAGCTGTACATCTGCTACCAATATGTAGGGTGCCTAGGCCCAGCTTTTGTATGCTCCTTTATTGGTGGATCAGGCTCTTGGACCCCCCATGGCTCCAGAGTTAGTTGAATGTGTTGGTCTTTCTTTGGGGTTCCTATTCCCTCCTGGTCCCTCAGTCCTTCTCTCAACTCTTCCACAAGATTCTCCAGCTCCATCTAATGTTTGGGGTCTCTGCATTTGTTATGGTCAGCTGATGGATGGAGCCTCTTAGAAGACAGTTATGCTAGGCTCCTGTCTACAAGCATAATCAAGTATAATTAATAGTGTCACGGATTGGTTCTTGCCCATGAGATGGGCAAGTCATTAATTGTCCATTCACTTAGTTTCTGTTCCACCTTTGTCTTTATTCTATGAAACCAGTATAAATAAATGAGCACTCTGATTGCTAGTAAGTCGGAGCTTCAAGATTTCCTTGATCACCACAACTGACACCTCCCTCACTAACTCCTTATTTTCTCTTGGAAACCTGTCAACTGCTGGGGCTTGTCCATGACAAGGAACAACAAAACACTGTAAATAATCAACCAAATAAAAATTGGTTCTTTGAGAAAAATCAGTGAGCTTGGCAAACTTTTATTCAAATTAACCAAAAAACAAAGAGGGAATATCCAAATTATCCTATTCAATGTACTTACAGTCTTAGAAAGAGCAATAAGGCAACTATTAATAAGCAGTAACAGATCACAGACATGCAAATTACAAAGGAAGAAGTCAAGATATCTTTATTTGTGAATGATATAATAGTATTGATGACTGATCCACTAATTTTCACTGGGAAAACATATACACCTGATACAACCTTTCATCAAAGTAGACGGATAAAATCAACTCACAAAACTCAGTAGCCCTCCTATATAGAAATAACAAACAGACTCAGAAAGAAATCAAGGAAACAAAACCTTTAACAATAAAATCAAATAACATAAAAAAAAATCTTAGCATAACTCTAATCAAGCAAGGGAAAAACTTTTATGACTAAGACATTAAAAGTTTTGAAGAAAAAATATGAAGAAGATATCAAAAGTTGAAAAAAAAAACCCATGCTCATGGATTGGTAGGATTAATACACTGAAAATGGCTATCCTACTAAAAGAATCTGGAGAGTCAATGCAATCCCCATAAAAATTACAGCACAATTCTTCACATACCTTGATAAGACAAATTACAGTTTTGTAGAGAAACACAAGAAAACCAGGACAGCTAAAACAATCCTGAATTATAAAAGAACTGCTGGGATATAACCAGCCCCTATTTCAAGTTGTACTATAGAGATATATAGCAAAGACAGCATGTTATTGACACAATGATAGACACAATGTTAATAGAAATTAAATAAAGATTCATACATAAATCTATGAACACCTGAATTTTTATAATCTCTATCTATCTATCTATCTATCTATCTATCTATCTATCTATCTATATATATATACTGGAAAATGACAGTATCTTCAGCATATTGTACTGGTCATAGTGCAATGCTTCATGTACAAGAATCTAAATATATCTGCAGTTATTACCCTTCCCGAAACTCAACTTCATATGAATCAATGACCTCTACATAAAACTATGTATGCTAAACTTCATAAAAGAGAAAGTTGGGAACAGTCTTGAGCTCACTGGCACAGGAAAATACTTTCTGAACAGAAGACTACCAATAGCATAAACACTAAGATCAACACTTAGGTTTCGTAGTGGCACAAAGCGGTGAGAATAACCAACAAAGATCTGATTTGACTGAAGTCTCATTTCATGAGATGGAACCTATGACCAGTACTTCTTGGGCTGACTCAGAGTCTAAAACTAGATGACCACATGATGCAGGATGAAACCAAATCTTGCTGTCTTATAAACAAACAGCCTCCCCACCCCAAATAAAATGACTGCTAATGATATTCGGCTATATTCATAGACCATTGCCTTACCTAACCATCAACAGAGAAGACTCCTTCTGCAGCAGATGGGAACAGAGACCCACAGCCAAGAAGTTATGCAGAGTGAGAGAGACCCTAGAACATTCATTTTTAAACTGAATATCTACATAGAATCCCTCTGTTCAGGAAAGAGGGAACCTGTGGAAGGAGACAGAGAAAGTGTAAGAGCCGGAGAAAATCACTGATTCCAAAATGCAAGTTCTTCTAAAAATCAATATTACTGAAACACATGTGAACTGATAAAGACTTAGGATGAATACACATGGCCTGCATGGGGCTGCAACACATGGATCCCAGAGCTGAAAGGAGAAGTGGATACATGTTCTATCCATGACTGAGAAGCAATTACCAATTGATAACCACTTGCAAATAAAAATTCAGGTTTCTCCTAGGAATCTAACTGGGGAAACAAAGTATTTTTAAGAGTAGGCTGCATGGACAGCAGTAGACGACCAACAGAATGCAGTCTCAAAGGCATTTTTAGAGGTTCCCTGTCTCATATTATCATGTCAGGGATTTTCCAGTTTTTAAAATATTAGTCTATTACTTCTATTTTAATATATACTATATATCATATATATATATATATATATGATATTATATGTATTTATTCTTTTTTAACCCTACAAATCCTTTTTTGTATATATTATGTGTATATATACACACACATAATGTATAATATATATATATTATTTATATGTTATGCCTGCCAGTTTAGTGTACTTTTTTTTACTGTTTTTTTGAGTGTGCAACCAAATAAGTTTCCACTCACTTCTTGGGGTTTTTTGTTTGTTTATTCTGTCCTATTCTGATGTGTTTTATCTCACTATAATTTATTTTAACATATTATTATTATTATTATTATTATCCCGTAGAAGCCTGTTTGTTTTATAATGGTATACAGAAAGGTGTTAGATGCAGATGGGAAGGGATACAGGAAGAAATTGGAAGCAGTAGAGGGAAGGAGACCATACTCAGGATATATTACGTAAAAAAAAAATCTATTTTCAATGAAAAGAAAAATAAAAACAATATAACAAAGCTAACAGGCTGAGTCATGCTGAAGATATAAAAATTCAAAACATTTTCACTAAAATCAGGAAAGAGTCACAGATGTTCATTGTCTCCATCCCTATTTAATAAAGTGCCTGCAGACTTAGCTAAAATTGAAGAAGATAAAAAGAAATAAAAAATAAAAAGAAGTCCAATTATTCCCACTTTCAGGTGATATAATTCTCTATATAAATGACTCTAAGGAATCCATTAGTGAAAAACCCCACAGCTAATAAATATCATCAACAATGTAGTAGGATACAAAACTAACACATGAAAACCATTGTTATTCTTATATGACAGAAACAAAAACAGAAACAGAAAGAGAAAGGAAAGCAGGGAAACATTCCTGTCCACAGTAGCCTAAAAGGATCTTCAAATAAATCTAATGCAATGAGATGTATACATAAAGTTTTAAGACTTTGAAGAAAGAAGTTGAGGAAGATAGCAGAAGATTCAAAGAACTTCCATGATCATGAATTGGTGAATGATCATCCTTCAAACCAGTCTATGCACTACATGTAATCCTCATTAAAATTTCAATATATTTCTTCAAAAAGAAAACTAATAAAACAGTTTAATTTATTAACAATTCAATTTCTTTTGGAGAAACACAAAATCATAGCCAAAATTATTCTTGGTATCTGAAAAGCTCGTGGAAGTGTTGTCAAGCCTGTTTTTATGTTACACTACAGAGTTACAACAGTAGTGGTGGTGGTGGTGGTGGTGGTGGTGATGATGATGATGATGATGATGATGATGATGATGACAGCATAAAGCTGACATAAAGTCCTACTCATTTACCAATGGAATAAAATTGAGGACCCGGATATAAGTCCACATATGTATACCACCTGATTTTTGACAAAGTAACCAAAAATAATCACTAGAGAAAAGACATCTTCCATAAATGATCCTGCTTAAACTGGATAGCTGCATGAAGAAGACTGAAACTAGAACCCCATCTCTCACCCTACCAAGCCTCACCTTCAGATGAATCAAGGATCTTGACATTATTAGAATCCGCCGAGTATGACAATGAAACCTGCCAGGAATATATTTGAATTTATAGGAATAGAAAAGAAATTTCTGAAGAGGACATTAAGAGCACAGGCACACAGACAGGAAAAATAAAAAAAAAAAAAAATTCGATACTATCTGTACATCTGATAGAGGGTTAGTATCTAGCACATATAAATAACTAAAAAAAGCCCAAACATGAATAAAAGAAATCCTAATTGAAAAAAATGAGCGTAAATCTAAACAGAATTCTTAATCGGTGAAATGAGGCCCATGATTGAGTTAACAGTGTTGAATTCAGTTGGGATTAAGAACATGGAACACAAGTAAGTCCTCAGCTCTCCTGCTGTGCCTTAGGTCTGAAGCCCCAGAGATGAGACATGTTTTAGGGTTTCCATTGCTGTGAAAGAGACACCTAGATATGAAAGACTGCTGACACAGACAATGCCAGCCAATCAGGAACTGCTGTTTAGAAGACATGCTTCCTTGGGACCAATGGGGCACAGGTGGAGGGTATTAAAGGAGCTTGCAGCAGTGTTCGTGAGCTTGCTGCGGCATCTGTGTCAATTGATTCCGCACCACCTCACCTCCAACCCCCAAGGGTAAGTAGGGTCAAGCAGCAAGTCGTCCAGGGCACCAGCAGCCTTTTCGTGTTTTTTGTGTAATCTCCCTCAAAGCACAATGGTTGCAGCATACCATGGACTCAGCAAGACTTCAATGATTAGAATTATATTTCTCTCTCACATTCTTTATTCTGTACCATGCACATCCTTGTCTTGCCTTATCTCGTGTGCCTTTATGGGCTTTCTCTTTCTTGAGCCTTCTCTTTGAGCATTGCAATTGTATCGCTTTTTTTCTGAAATTCTTGGTATCAGCTTGTGCATTCAAGGACTCTCAGGAAAAACAAAACTATCGTTTGTGATACAGGACTTATTTTTCTCAGTGGCATAAGGCAAGAGTCCCATACAAGGAAGAAAGAAGCCAGAGGAAAGAAAAGAAACCTTGTATCTGGTTGTTTAGTCATCTGTACTTTAAATACTTTCCAAGCTGTAGCCCAAGAGAAAAAAAAATGTTCAAGTCTGTGGCCCTCGTCCAGACTGCTGTCTCAGTCCTGCCCAGTGCATGAATTAAGGGTGCACATTATCACTTTTAATGCTGCTGATGATATCCTGGCTGTTAATTCCTCAGAGATTATATGCTCCGTATCTGCTGTTATTAGTTCCAGGATGATTGCCAACAATGCAACATCACTAGTGCTCCATTATGTGCGGCCTTCAGAGCACCAAGCACGCTCCAGATAGCTAAGCCATCATGTTTAACTCAGACCAAAGTTGTATGTGATGACAAACACAACAGGGGTTCAGCCCAGTTGATACTGAATTTGTGAAAGAATTGTCTTTGTAATATAATACCCATTTAGAAAATAAGTCAGAGTGTTTTGAAAGATTAACAGATGGCAGAAAAACAATTGCTACACCTGAGTTTGAAGACGTTTATACATAGTAGAGACTGAAGAAATGCTGTCAGGCTAACTGATAGGGACCTTAATACTAAATCCCAAAGGCTCTCTTATGCAAAAAGCAGTTTGTTCTGTTGTCTGTATTGAAATCAGTTTGTCTGAAAAATCGCTATGAGGGGAGGTAATGTTCATGGTGCCAAATGGTAACTTCTGTTTACTCTACTCGATGACATTTTGCTTTAGTTTAGACTAAAGAACATGAAACTACATATCCACAATAAGAAGGCATTAAACAGATAGGAGTGCATCTGAGGTCAATCAGTAAGTTTTTCTATAAAACTTTCTAGGAGTTTTCTCCTCCTGGGACAAACAGTGTGGTATTACATTATATATCTCTATCCAGGCTATTTTTTTCTCGATATAAGATATTGGGCTGTTTGATCTCTTTGAGATTAATGTTCATCTTCTCCTATTATGACTAAATCAGTAATTGATAGGACTAAATAAATGATTTATGAAAACTTCTTCAACTTGGAAAATTTACAAAATAAAAGAGAGGAAGAAAGGAAAGAAGGAAAAGAAAGGAAGGAAAGCTAAAAAGGAAGAGAATGGCTTTATGTGTAGAGAAGCAAATACATTTTTTTCAGTGATTTTAAGGCCTCCGATGCCTAATGTTAACACCAGTATGATGTGGTACTTGATTGATGAGAAGTAAAAGACTTGGCAAGAAGCACTGCTGTGAGTGGCTAGCCTTCTTCATCCAACTAAAAATGTAGTAACCAATTCTTGCAGTTTGTCAGGTAATTTCTATGTAAACGACATCTCTGATTGAAATATTGCTGTGAGACTAAATTATTGAGTTCAGTAAAAACTATTAGGTGACCACAAATACTCCTTTGCATTTGAGTTTGCTTTTTTCATTTCAAATTCTGTTTTACTAGACTTCTGCTTTTTTTTATTTCTGTATTTTTTTAAACTGTTTTTGTTAGAGAGAGTGAGGGGAAAAAGAGAGAGAGAGAAATCGAGAAAGAGAACATAAATTTGGGTGGGTAGCGGGGAGAGAAGATCAGGGAAGAAGAATTGAGGAAGGGAATAGTATGATCAAATTATTTATAGAATTGTGTGTAATTTGTTTCAATAAAAATAGTTTAATGATATATTAAAAACTCTTAAAGAAGTACTGAAAATTCTTTGATTCTATAAATTAAAGGAGAACAACATCTGCATTGTGGATTGAAAGGTCCATGAGTAAATGAGTTGACAGTGTTGAATTTAGTTGGGATTAAGAGCATGGATCACAAACAAGTTCTCAGCCTGCCTGCTGTGTCTTGGGTCTGAAACTCCAGAGATAAAGACTGTTTTAGGATTTTCATTGCTGTAAAAGAGACACCATGACCAAAGCAACTCTTATAAAGCCTAACATTTAGTTATTTAATTGGGGCTGGCTTACAGTTTTAGTTTTGGAAACTTGCAGGCAGACATGGTGTTGGAGGAACTGAGAGTTCTACATCTTGATCTGAAGGCAGCCAGTAGGAGACAGTTCTTTGTCAGCAACCAGGAGGAGACTGGAATTGCACACTGAGCAGAGACTGAGCATAGAAGATCTTAAAGCAGGCCCAAGCAGTGGCACACTTAACCCAACAAGACCACACCTCCTAATAGTGCCATTCCCTATGATCAAGCATTCAAACACACGAGTCTATAGTAGCCATACCTATTCTAACCACCACAGGGACCTGTGCTTTTTCACTTGAACTTTCATTCATATTTAATCTTTTATCATTTCCAAAGCTGTCCTTTGTATTGTAAGAATATTTGTTCTTGATCTATTAAAATACATTTTTCTCCTGTCTTTAACCTGCCACTGCCCCACTCTACCTTGATTGTATGTGTTTAAACTTGGAGGCTAATTTCTGTGAAGTAGCTTACACACTAGTCTAGGGCTATATTCTTTTTTTTTTTTTCCCGAGACAGGGTTTCTCTGTGTAGCTCTAACTGTCCTGGAACTCACTCTGTAGACCAGGCTGGCCTTGAACTCAGAAATCCGACTGCCTCTGCCTCCCAAGTGCTGGGATTAAAGGCATGTGCCACCACCGCCCGGCTTAGGGCTATATTCTTAATTAGTTCTGCCTATAATAGCACAACCTGTGAATAGTACTAAAGTGAGGAAATTTATTATGAATGGAGAGTAGCTGTCACACAATAGCCCATGCAGATATGTTAAAAACTGATATAAGGGGAGTTTTAGGGAGGGGAAACAGGGAAAGGAGATTGCATCTGAAATGTAAATAAATAAAATATCCAATAAAAAAGAAAAAACTGATCTAAGTAGATAATTTAAGGGGAAGAAATTTATTTGTAAGAATGGGTTGATTTCCATATTGTACTTTCTACTGAGACTGTATGCCCAGCTCTTTCTTCCACCTGTTGTGTCTGTTATCAGTCCTGTCCTCAATCAGATCTCATATATTGCTTGAATATTCATTTTCTGATCTGAAAATTGACTTGTGTCATAATCATCTCTAACAGGGATCATTACCAACCAAGAGACTAATTTATTTTTTTCTGTTTTTAAATTAAATTATGTTAATTATTTACATTCTAAATGTTGCCCCTTTTCCTGATTCCCCCTCCTTGAATTCTTCACTCCACCCTGCTCCTCTCTGCCTCTGAAATGGTGCTTCCCCAGCTCCACCTCATCTCCTCCAGCATCCCTCTTTCCTGGGACATCAAGTTTCCACAAGTTTAAGCACATTTTCTTCCACTGAGTCCAAATAAGGAAGTCCTCTGTTGCATATGTGCCTGGGGCCATGGACCAGCCCATATATGCTCCTTGGTTGGTGTCTTTGTCTCTGGGAGCTCTGAGGGGTCCATGTTAGTTGATACTGTTGTTCTTCCTATGGTGTTGCTATCCCCCTCAGCTCCTTCTGTTTTTCCTCTAACTCTTCCATAAGGGTCCCTGACCTCAATCCAGTGGTTGGCTGAAAGTGTCTGTGTCTGTCTCAGTCAACTTCTGGTAGAACCTCTCATAGGACAGCCATGCCAGATTCCTATCTGCAAGTACAACATGATATCAGCAATAGTGTCAGGGTTTGATACACATGCATGGGATGAATCCTATGTTGAGCTGGCTTTCCTTCAGTCTCTGCTCCATTTTTGTCCCTGCATTTTCTTTACATAGGAACAATTCTGGGTCAAAACTTCTGAAGATGGGTGGGTGGCCCCACAACTCAGTTGGGGGCCATGTTTATTTATTGGAGGCGGTCTCTTCAGGTTCCATTTTCCTACTGTTGTGCATTTCAGCTAATGTCATCCCCATTGAGCTCTGGGAACCTCTCACATCCCAGGTTTCTGGGACTTTCTAGAGGTTCCCCCTGTACCTCACTACTACATAATATTTTTATTCATTCTCCTGTCCTTCTGGTCTTCTCTCCTTTCTTCTTGCCATAGCTAACTGCCATGTTTGGAGACAGCAAAAAGATGGCAAATAGCCTGAAGTGAGCCTATGAGAGGATATTTAGAGTATCTGTATTTTATTATGTGTTCAGACATCAAGATTATTGATGGTTTAAAATTGATTTGGGGGATGGACTTACAAATCAGAAACTGGAAAACTCTATAAAACTGGTTTATCACTTTTATTTGTCCTTTCTGCTTCTGGTTGCTAGTTATTAATAATAGACAACTGACCTTAATGTTTACAAATAGCACAGTCTTGGCCAAGTTTGGAAGTGTTTTAATATGTTGAATATGAAGAACATTCTCATTTCAGGTTCTTGTGTTCAGAAAATGTATTTTGAGTATAATGTGGTACATTGTGTTAACTTCCTCAGTAAATACTTCTTCTTATTAATTTTATGTAATGTTTACTCTTTGTATTTAAGAAATTAAAGTTATCACTTTAACTAGAAAGACTTTCCTAGACACTAGGCTTCTCCTCTTCCTCTCTATACTTCCTGCTTGCCATTTTTCTTTATCATATACTTGCTCCCTGGCAATGTATGTAGTTTTGCTATAGGTCAAAAACAATGCAGCCAAGAAATTGTGAGCTAAAACCTCAAGGGTCATGAGATAGCATAAATCTTCTCTCCTGTTTTTTTTATTTGAAGTAGATTGTGCCAGTTATGTTGTCATAGTGATGGAAAGTTGAGTAATATAAAAAAAATGAAAGGGGAAGATGTAGTTGTACTCAATCAACACTACTCAATTCTATCCTGACTGTGGAGGCGCGTTCCTGCTACCTGTATACTCCTGAATGAGAGAGACACAACAGTCTTTGTATTTTGATATGCCTATAATACCTCAATGGCTGGGCCACTTCCTAACCCCCAAGTGGCTAATGAACCTTCCTCTGATATTCCTGAGTTATTGCTTACTGAATCATATATTCCATCTTTGCTCTCCCAGACCCAGACACATGTAACCCTCTTGGGGCTGCAATACCTAGCTCCCACCTTCCCTCCCTCCCTCTTCCCCTCCTCTTTCCTGCACCTCCCAGGCATGGTGTCTCCTTATATTCTGTAGCATGAAGACTCTCCCTTCTCCTTCTGCCTTGGTCCCTTGCCCAGGAATCCAAAAAGTTCTGCCTTAGTCTGCCCTGCCCAGCCATTAGCTGTCTGCATCTGTATTTACCAATCAGAACCAACTGTAGGCAGAATTCCTGCAAACACATTTTTGGGGAACATAGTTAGCATGAGAAAACAGACATCTACAGAAAGGCAACAAAGGAGTATTTGCATCTTAATCAATGTGCCGGATAAAGTTGGATGAAATCCTCTTATAGCTGTATTAATGAAAGCTGGAGTGGAAAGTGCAGATCCTGTAGAAAGCAGTCATGGCTGAAATGACCTCGATAACATTAGAAAGAAACATTATCCCTCAGTGACAGAGTTCCTGACCATAGGAGTTTACCCTTTGGCTTGCAAGCAGCCAATTAGATTTTGTCTCCAAGGAATTTGATCTGAGTTTATTGAGCTCATTCTTTTTAGTGCACTTAATCTGTGTCAAGTCCAAGCAGGGCCAGTAAAGATGGCGTATATAGAAAAAGAAGAGAAACTAAATCAGAAACATTTGTAGAACAACAAAGAGGAAGTGAGTGAGTAAACCCAGGTATCATTCATGTTCTTTATGGGCATTTCTTATGCTTTTCCAATAACCAACCTTCTTTTAACCTTGCCTCTTTGAACTTGTGTTGACCGTGTGTCTCTTTCAGGCAAATAGATAATTCCCAACTGAGAAAGCCTTGTTGAGCATGGGTGAAACTTGAGCTAAACCAAGAAGAGCAACAATCACAATGTATAGAAACTATCACAACCCAAAAGCAGATTCATGTTGTCCTGTCCCTTTGACATGTGGAGAATTTCACAAGAGAGGTTAGAGAGTTGGGAAGCTGTCATGTGGTAGGCTCAGCACTGCCCTTGCCTCTTACCGTGCTTGACACTAGTATTTTACTTGCTCCTATAAAGATAAATATTTTCATAATTAAAGCTGCTTTTCAAAAATATTCTTCAAGTTTTTTTCTATTTATCTGTCTTTAATTCAAAATCTTTAATGAAAATATTCTTTAAACATTTTTATGATAGAAACAATAGTATAATAAATGAATGACTTATAGAATTCATTTAAGTTGCATTTGACCTTGCATACAATAAATGCTTATTAACAGAAACAATATAGAGAGTTGAAAGCAATGACAAAATAATGCATTTTTATCTTTGAAACTTTTCTGAGCCTAAAGTACCAGATTGCCAGAGCATTGTAAACTGTATCCATCATTACTGATTCTTCAAATCCAAATACATTTTCTCAGAAGAAAATGTAACAATAATTTTTTGTCAGCTTTAACATTTTACCAGTTTCATGCATAGTAAGTAACCACTGCATGCATTTCAATATTAAAAGTGATCTTTATTTAGGTACTTACATTACACTAACTGAGGCTGTTTAATAATTGTAGCAAAGCCATGGCCACACTAACAGTAATCCAACAATATTAGTATGCTGTGGTGTGTATAAGGTTTTGTTTTCAATTTAATACATTACCACTTTCTGATATGGAGAGTTTGTTGTTCAGGGGAAGATGAAACCAGCATTTAAACACATGTCCAAATATCACTTAGTGCTGCAGAAAATAGTAATACTTATATGTTTTGGAATTTGGAGACAGAATGCTAGGGAGCACACAGAGAACGTACACAGGAGAGAGAGTCTGATGGAACAGCTATGATGTTGTTGGATATGGCTTGTCTGTTAAGCATTCATGTGATAAAATATTGGAGTGTTGTAGTTATATTAAGAGGTGATGAGGCCTTTATAAGGTAGATCCTAAGTGGGTGGAGAATAGGCCTTCAAATATTTCCCACAGATAATTACTGTTTGTTCTCTTAGACAAAGAGTAAGTCGGATTGTCTCACTTTGAGAGTGCATCTTCTTATATACATTCTTACCGTCATGATATCATCCTCAATGAAGTGTTCACAAAAGCTGACCTGACACCAGCACCATGTTCTTGAACTTCTTTAGCTGTGATCCATCTTTTAATCCCTGTAACAGTGCTAGGAGGAGCAAGGTGATAAGAGTTCAGTCCCTAAGAAAGATATCATACTGTAATCATGTTTATGTGTTTCACTCAGCACACTCGTATTCTCCAGACCTTGGCTCCTTGATCTTAGACTCCCCATCCTCCACATGTGTGAAAAATAAATTTCTGTTCTTCTAAAATTATCCAGCCTGTGTTGTTCTTTTATATAGCCTTACAAGCAATGGATAGACAAACATAAATGTATCAATTTATAAACCAAATGCTTTGAATCCTGTTAATTTTTAGTGCTACACCTGTCTCACCACAGACCATCAACAACTTGACTCATCTTCAGCAGTAATCTTGATTAATCCTTTACCTAGGTAATTTGCTCTGGCTCTCTGAATACAGAGGGAGAAAAATCTTCCTTTTATCAGATTACCTCTGATGGATGGATTTTCTTTTATTCTCTGCATAACTCAAAAAGAACATGAGAGCAGCGGTTGAAAGACTGCCCCAATTATATTGCACTTAGAGCATCTGCAGAGTTGGTCTTGGAGTCTGGGCCAAGGAAACCACAGCTGTGAAGCTCTACTCTTGCTCCTAGTACAGATGCCAAAGCAGATGGAAGGGCAGGGATCATCTGCAGAAAGGCTGCAGATCTGCAAGCTAGTGGAGAGTGAAAAACCCAGCAGACATCTCTGAAATGCTTAGATTGATGGGCTCTCACTCCCAGAAGCAGCAGAGGCGACAAACTGCCCACTCTGAGCCACAGACAGGAACATGATGGATGGTGTGCAAGCTGTAGTCTTCAGTCCCTTTGCAGCTCTGATCCTCTATCCCATCAGGCATCCATTTGGGTGCCCTTGCCTAGAAATTGTTCTGAGGCTGCTGGTGTTTCAAATGCTGAGGAAAACAGTTCCATGCAGGGTACATGCCAAAATACAAAGCTATTCTTACTAGCAGGAAAGAAAGAATAAATCCAGGGCTACTAATCTGTAAAAGAAAAAGTATTAAATACCTTCTCCCTGGAGAGAAATAGCACTTTTCATGTTGCTGTGCTAAATTTATCATAGGACTATGCCTGCTAAAACATCAGATCTTGAAATGCACCACTGGGTGGGAAAGGTTGACAGGATGATTATGCTTGAGGGGCTACTGTTATCTATGTCCTTTGGACAGTAGTGTGGAAAAGCTTCAGAGACACTAATTAATTCTGCTCCACAGTTAGGGGTGGGAACCACTGGCCCAGTAGGAGGCTGAGCTACCCAGCTCTGTCTGAGGTCAGAGAACCAGGAAAACACTTCATGATCTATCTAGGCTGATCCTCCAGAAAAACAGCTCTTTAATCTTCCTTATAGTCCTTGGCCTCTTGCAAAAGACTTCATCTTGCACAATTCTCAGTTGTTCTTACCATTAGAATGAAACAGTGGGACGGATAAAACCAGTCTAAAGACCAGTAAAAATTCATTCTTTCAAATGCAGATTATAGAGTAATAATATCATTTTCCAGAGTCTTATAATCACTAAATTTTCTCTTGAATACACTTGAAGTTTATCTATTATATTTCTTTTAGCTCTAAGTAAAGACCTTATTGGACATCTCCCACTCTGAAGTTCTAAAACAGGGATATTCTGAATTCCTGCTAGGTATAGTGGAAAAAATAACTTTGTGAGGGATAAGAAATGAACAAACAACCCCAACAAACTAAAAAGCAAAAACCAACATCCACAAGTGAAAGGGGCAATAGAACTTTTTAACAATGAGCTTTTGCTTGAGAATATCACTTTGGACTTTAAAACATATTTCGATATAACTTAAATATCACGTATGTACTTGTAATGGTTAAAGCAGCAATTATTGAGAAGACTTTAGGAGTAGATGTGCCCATTGATTATTGCAACTCTTTTTCTAATGGGTGGTGCTAAGGATTGAACACAGAGGCTTGAATGTGGTAGGCAAGTACTCTACCACTGAGCTATATACCCTGCTGATTAGAGCATCTCCTAATGCTTATCAGAGAAGTTTCTTTTTACAGTAGATGGAGATTAAATAAGTGACTAACTTCTGCTCATCAGGCAGAGAATAACAGAATTCAGAGCTCATTTTTCTGTAAATGTGTCATCCATATTATAATCCCTCTTCCACTGGGCTCATAGAAGAGTGGTTGGAAGGAGTATAAGAGTCAGTGTTGGTATATGACTACAAGAAAACAGTCTTCTGTATAGAATAGGGCAGCTGTCACAGTAGTTGTGGCAGCATGCACAAGATCTAGATAATCTCAAGCCAGCCCAAGTCACAACATGGAGAGAGGAGGGAACATGAAGTCTATTAGCTACTGCCAGTTGGTAGCTTCTGAGAGAGGACAGTCAGTTTTCCTGAAGAGTGTTGACCCTGGTCTTGTCCCATTCTAGACAATACGTTGGCAGCACCAATTGGGTCTGATGGAGGAAAAAAAGACACAAAGTTAGGTGGTTGTGTAGGAGTGAAATAGAGGTAAATTTGGAAGGAGTGGGTAAAAGAGGGTTAATCTAATTAAAATGCATTGTACGAACAACTAGCATCTATTTGGTATTAATTTATCCAAGTTTTGGTTTAAGTATAGTGATGAAACCTGTATAAAAATCTGTTGCTAAGTATAATAATAGTAGTGTACTCAGGATAGTTTTGTCATATTGAGAATGATACAGGGTTGTACTTGCTTGTTTGATATGATGGTAGAATGTATTATAGTGTAGAGTTGTGAATGTCAGAGAGTTTCTCATTTATTTATTTGAGTAAGTGGAAACACAATGGCAAAGCGCGCGCGCGCGTGTGTGTGTGTGTGTGTGTGTGTGTGTGTGTGTGTAATAAATGGTAGGAGGAACCACATAAGACAGGAAACATGGAGGAAAGTATTTAATTCTAACTTGATAAGATGGGATTTCAGGGTATGAGCAATGTATAACTGTTTGTACATGACAATTTATAGGAAATGATTAAGAGAATAATGTGACAATAGATTTTATAAATTTAATGATTCCAAAAATTAACCTTTACAAATGAATTACTATCATGTACTCTAATTAATAGTAGTCAATCTTTGATCATTTAGAAAGATATTGAAACCATATGTGAGTCGAACCAACAGAAATTATGGTTTGTGTCCAAAATTTACAGAAAACGAATAGTATTCTAAACTGTATAGTCAAGCTACTGAAAATTTGAGCTGACATCTCATGTTGTATTAATTTCTCCATAATTTTTATTAGCCATATATTTAGTTGAATTATTTTTATCTGTACATTGAGAGGTGAGCTACTAGTATCTTTCTTTGATTCATTTTATAATGACATGGTTAGAATAACATAAAAATAATCACCCACCAAATCTTTGCCATTTTTTTGAGAGACTATTTTGTGATCATTTAGAATATACTATTTAATTCTTCTAGGCTACATAAACGTTTTCAAAACATTATAGGAATTCAAGAAGTATAGTCTATTTTATGCCTGTGAACTAAACGTAACTAGTTAAAGATGCCAAAATTCTTGCGGTCTATTGATAAAATGCTGGTTGCCTAACCAACACCAACTGTTTTTCCTTTCTCTGTTTTCTTCTCTTTCCCATGGGTATCTAGGATCACTGTTGGAACACATGACCTAGATCACAACATTTGAACCCTGAGTTGTGACCCCATGTGGCATCTCATAGCTAAATGTAGGAGCCATTAAAAATTTGGCAATAGTGCAATATTTCTAAATGTGCCAGACTGCTAATTAATTGAAAATCAGACATGAAAAGAATCTAAGTTGTTTCTGGCAGAGCTCTGTCATATATTATTGTGTGATTGCACAAGTAGAACTGGTTCTGAACACAGGGTTTGTGCACCTTGCTGTGTGTGTAGTGACACCATGCATAAGAACCAACTTACCTAAGAGAACTTGGCTCATATCTGAAACATGATAAGGTTATGAATTGGAATGGTTCCACTGTATACACAAAGTTCATTGCTCAAAGAGAAACACACTGACATAATTATTGAAATTGAAGACTTTTAATATTTTCTTTCTTACAAGTATCAAATTTGTATGGGCTTTTATTATTTTAGAGTACTTTAGTTTTGAAATTTTGCTCTTTGAGTTGCTAGAGTATGTTTTATAACTCTTTGTTGAATTAATTTTGGCTTGGAACTAGAATATAGGCATGGATAATTCTGCCAATTTGTGCTAGACACTGAAGTGAAATAGCATTCTCAACATTGCTGATTGTGAAATCAAACTATAGACAAATTTGAAAAACACTAAGGATGTTACATCTTGAGATATCACATATGCAGCCAAGGTTTAATTCTTTACATGAAAATACATTCATGCATGTCCTTATCATTAGTATCATCAATTTCTTGAATCTTACAAAATGGTAAAATATATACATACCAAATAATTGTCTTAAAATAAATTTTGTTATGATTTACTGCCATATAACAGTATATATGTCAGTAAATCATAACAAAATGCACACACACACACACACACACACACACACACACATATATATATATATATATCTTTATAGGATCCTGAAAAAATGGAAGTTAGTGTAGTTGTTATCCCTCATTAAATTCTTCTTCATTATTTAAGTAATAGATAATACAGAAAAACATAACCAATCAGAATGTAGAGTTGAGAAGCTAGTTCTAACTGGAACATCTACAGCACAAGTCCTGCAGCCAGGGCTCAGGGGAGATGAGGTAGGAAGATTTTGAGAGCCAGAGATCAGAAGTTTGTTGTAAGAATCTGTCTCCTAGAAATGTCAGAAGCTATACCCATAAAGTCTCAATAACATGGCTGCCTAAATATGAGCTGAACAAAGTTGACACTAATAGACATGTTAATGTGGAAATGGGGTAAACTCACAAGGCCTCAAGCTTAGACCAGCTTGTCAAACCTGTCTGTTTTTCTGGTCCTGGATGGACCCAAATCCTCCAAATATGCCAGGTCTCTAATCTATCATGAAGTAAGAAAAATAAGAACTCTGGAGCATTGCATTGTGTTGTCTACAGTTGACCAAATACTCTTAAATAGTGTAAGCAGAAGCAACTTTTCTACATGTTTTATTAATACAGCTGCTGCTTTAAAATTCAATGTTGAGTAAGGCCCTGACTAAGCTTAGCTCATGAGCTCACTGGGTGGTTTCTTTTTTTAAAAACTGTTGTTTTTTTTTTAAACTAAACAAGTTTATATAAACATTTGTAAGAACATTTTCTGGGCCATGCCATGTACAATTGTTTATTTTCCTAGATTTTAAACTTGGTAAAAATTCATACTGCTTTTTTCTTCTTTTCTGCTATTATGTTTTATATGTCATTGTCATTGTGTTCTTGCTGAGATCAATGTTCTTTCATTGTTTAGGTTGAAATATTCTGTTATAGTGTGCTGCTAAGAGAGGCATTACCCATTTTTGTGAAATCTTTTTCTCAGAAAAATCAAAACTTAATTCTCTTTAAGTATAAAATATATTTATTTTATTTTGAAGTCTTTATGAAAAATGTTTTGAGGATAGAAATTGTCAAATTCTCATACTTTGTGAAACCAAAGCCCCTTTCTCAATAAAATGTTCTCTTACTGCCTCATATTCCTAGGTTATGACCATTAACATCAAACATGAAATTTGTGTTTTCCACCAGATAGGCATCTTTATATGTAGTTCATGATATATTTAAAGCCTTTTGGGGACCATATGGTAGATTTTTTATATGTACTTTTATTTCTATTGTATATTTTTTATATTTTGATTGACAATAGTTCACCTTTTTCTTGAAAATAGATTCTTCTCTCATCCTGAGCACAGTTTCCCCTCCTTCCACTCCTTTCTAGATTGCATCCCCACCTTCTCTCTCCCAGAGATCCACATCCTTCTTTTTCTCTTCAGAGAAGAATAGGTCACTAAGACACAGTGAAGCGTGACAAACAGTAAGGTAAAGCAAAAATTCTCATATACCAAGGTTGGACAAAATTCAAAACATTTTAGTTCTTAAAATTTAGAGGTCAGAAAATTCATAATATACAGGTCTAATGATTTATGTTTTAAATTTGCAGCATGAGAGTTTAGTTTCATAGTATATCTTTATGACTTAATATAGACTTGGGAAACAAAAACACTTATTGAAAATTGATACTGAGTTCATGAAGCAGTCTTTGAAATTGTGTCAGGCAGATGCATACATGGCATTTGTAAATATAATTACAGAAAGTACATGAGTATACATATTTAATTATAGCATATACATATGTGTATATGATGTATATGCAATATAAATATATGACCTACAAACTATATACATATAGACATATAACACATTATCCCCTGTATATGTGAATTATTTACATAGTCCTTATAGAAAATTTTTCTTAATCTCATGTGTAATAATTTGACCTGTGGTGTCTACAATGCACATATTTAAGCCACTTTTTGTTAGTAATTCTATCTTCCCTACTACCTTTTCCTTAACATCGTAATAGACTTCATGAGAGGTTCATGAAACTTCACAGTTTCAGAGACTTGGGTACAATTGAGTCTCTCTCTCTCTCTCTCTCTCTCTCTCTCTCTCTCTCTCTCTCTCCCTCTCCCTCTCTCTCCTCTCTCTTTTCTGATAGTTGTCATTTTTTCTGACAGCACACTTTGATCAGAGATTCCAGTGTTATGAAAAATTTAGCATTCTAATATTCACATCATTAAAATGGAAGACAAATATTTTTAAGTGGCGTTAGCTGTAGAAAGGAGAAAGTTGAGTTTCTGGGTTTGGGACTCTCATAGGCTTCAAGACCAACAGATTAATCAGTAATCCAAGAATCTCTGCTGGCCCAGACTTTATCTTTGTTGCTTTTATTGCATATAAATTTTATTTTTTTATGCTTTAATGTTTTCATGTTCAACCTATGTCAAGTCCAAGTATGTCCAGAGTCTTTCCTGATGATTAGTCCAGATACAAATGATATAATTTTTCTCAATTGTAATCTTAAATTTTTGGCAGTGTGACACAGATAGCTTATTTGGGGT
The DNA here is from genome assembly GCA_030674055.1 of Rhabdomys pumilio. Classification (NCBI taxonomy): domain Eukaryota; kingdom Metazoa; phylum Chordata; class Mammalia; order Rodentia; family Muridae; genus Rhabdomys; species Rhabdomys pumilio. The sequence continues at coordinate 56,411,548 of JANHMN010000004.1, read as the reverse complement.
ACAAGTTGCTCTCCCAACTTAGTGTATGCTGAGTAATCATACACAGCACGGTGACTCCCACAACAAGATATCCTTGTGAGTTGGACAGACATACCATAAAAGATTTTTAGTTGTAGCTCAAACTGGGTACACCAAGCTCGACTCTCATAACTCACACACACAAAGTATGGCAAGCATGTAGTCCATGGTAAATGGGTCTTTTTAATTGTTTAGTTTTCAGTATGTGATCTTACATGTTTTGTTTTACAAGAATTAAAGAAAATAAAATGTTGTGATAAATATTGGATTTAGTGAAAAGGAAATATTCTCAGACACTAGGAATAGCAATCACTATGCAAGATAAAGAAATACAAGACTTGGAAATTGCTTTTCCATCATAAAAGCTGAATAAATAGAGATAAATCTACTAGACAGAAGAATGTAAAGGAGTAAAAAGACCTGAGAAATATGTCACTCTCAGCATCAGTCAATGGCATTTTTCAGGTTTAAAATTTAATGCCCAACTGGCAGAGATGTTGTGATTACATTTAATTCAAATGCCATTTATATTTCTTGGTTCCTCAACAGAATTCTTTGGGGAATGTGGCTGAACAAATGTTTAGGGAATGTAATCCTTCTCAAATAAATTAACATAGGATTCTCATTTCAAGATACAACACTAACAATAACCTAGGTGATGTAAATATATATATATATTTCTGTGACTCCTATTTTGCAAGTGCCCTCCCCCAGGGATCAAACCACAGGGATCAAAGCCGACATGCTTAAGAAAAAGCAGTTAGCATCTACATAGAACACACAGATTCACTGCTAAGCATTTCATACTGTTCTGTCCAAATGAAGAATGCAGAATGCTGGGGAATTTGATCAGAAAAATTATAAATTTGTTATTCATAGCTACAAACTAAAAAAGAAGAAGAAGAAGAAGAAGAAGAAGAAGAAGAAGAAGAAGAAGAAGAAGAAGAAGAAGAAGGAGAAGAAAAAGAAGAAGGAAAAAGCAAAACAAAACAAGAAACAACCTAAGGTTTAGGAGTTGCTACCAGGAGGTTTGTGTCTGGGATCAGTGAATGTCTCTATTATGGTTTGTCTATGCTCACCCCAGGGAGTGGCACTATTAGCAGGTGTGGCCTGTTGGAGTAGGTGTGTCACTGAGTGTGGGCTTTATGACCCTCATCCTAGCTGCCTGGAAGCCAGTATTCTGTTAGCAGTCTTCAGATGAAGATATAGAACTCTCAGCAACTTTTGAACCATGTATGCCTAGATGCTGCCATGCTCCCATTTTGATGATAATGGATTGAACCTCTGAACCAGTAAGCCAGCCCCAATTAAATGTTGTCCTTTATAAGACTTGCCATGGTCATGGTGTTTGTTCACAGCAGGAAAACCTTAACCATGACAGCCTCCCATGTCACTCAGCACTGGTACATGTAGAAATGGAACTTCCTTTGAGATGAACCAAGGAAGTATGATATGGAAAACAGTACGACACAGTTAAAGGATAAAGTAATAGTGTTTCAGAAATGACCTCAAGAAATTGATGGGTCATAGAATAAGAGTCAATACCCCATATCACTAGGTATATTACAAAATTTTTCAGAATGATAAGTAACATAATTATACCAACCTTAAAGATTCACATAGTATTCATCCTGACACAAAACTCTTGACTTACCATTGAAGACATATGGATAATAGCAGCATATTTTATTCCTTTGGTGTAGAAAGCGTGGCATACAGCTATTTTAATCCTAAGCCAATAGGCATATATGTTAACAACTTAATTGCCTTAAAATTCATGTATTAACAGTATATAATATATAATTTGATCATTTAGAGATGAAAGCATTTGTGCTCTATTGAGAAATGATTTAGTTTTGAAAACCTTTCAAATTTAAAGCACAGTTAGAAGTATAGTGTAAGCACCCATTTTTTTCTGAAGAATTTGAGAAAAAGTTGGAAACTGAATTCTCCAGACATTTAATCTGCCACACACAAAAAGCCCAACGCAACTGTAGTGCAGGCATACAGTCAGATGTTCAAGTAGGAAAGTGCCTCCATTATCCTCAGGCCATGTTTCAGTATTGCTAAGTCAAATGTGTTTGTTTCAACTGCAAAATGATTCATATTGGGCCATTTGCACGAATTCTTCTGTTGCTGTCACAATTTTAAGGCCTTCTAGTTCAACTTACCTTTCACTACTCAATTTTGTAGGATGATCCCAGGCAAGATTGCATATTCTTATAAAGAGCACCCTGTGCTTTCAACTAATGAACAACTGAGACTGAGGAAATACTGCAGCCTTTCCTGCAAACCTTCAATTGATTACATTTCATGAATTTATAAGTTTGCATTGTATTTATCAGGTCACTATTTTAACAGTTTATCTCATTATTCCTTTTAGATTTTTCTTAGGCAATGTACCTATGAATATTGAATTAGAGGATACTCAAATAGTTCAGATTTCTCTGAGTCTCTGGTTACAACATATTAATCTAATAATAAATAATCTTGCTTTATACACACTTATCTTTAAGGAGAAACTATATTTGTATCTCTTGATGACTCATTAACATTGATTTTATTGTTTTTCTTTTTGTGTGATGTGTGAGCTGAAGATGTATTGTGGGGGTGGTTTGAGGACAGATGGCTGGGTAGGTGTGTTCATCTGTGAGTGTGCAGGCCAGAGCTTGCATTTATTACATTTATATACACATGTATGTGTAAGGAGAACCTGTTTTATCTCTATTGATGACCTATTAAAATTGATTTCATTGTTTTTCTCTTCGTGTAATGTGTGAGTAGAAGCTGTACTGTAGGGGTTTGAGGATAGGTGGATGAGTAGGTGTGCTCATCTGTGTTGCTCTTTCTGCAAGTCATAGGTGTACAGGCCATAGGTGTGCAGGCCATGGGTGTGCAGGCCATGGGTGTGCAGGCCATAGGTGTGCAGGTCATAGGTGTGCAGGCCATAGGTGTGCAGGCCACAGGTGTGCAGGCCATAGGTGTAAAGGCCACAGGTGTGTTCTCATTTGTGAATGTGCCTTGTGTGAAGGCCAGAGCTTGATATCAGCTGTCACCGTCCATCATATTTTTGAAACAAGGTTTCTCTCTGAACCTGAAACTCACTGTTTTCAGAGTCTGGTTGCCCAGTGAGCTCCTTACAATTTTCTTGTCTATGCCTCTTATGTGGTTATTGCAGATCCAAATTCAGATCCTCATTCTTCCTCAGCAAAAACATTTGTTCATAGAATCATCTCCACAGACACCCTCCCCCGAGTATTGTGACTAACGTTGAACCTATCACCAGCAGATCCCCAAACTCATGGCTGATCAAAGCTCATGTTATTCTCACATAAACAGAAGGATCATCACAACTTTCTTTTACCTAGGAATACTGTACTTCATATACTCCTCCATTTCATTTAAACAGTAAATGCAACAACAGAAACGTGAAAATCACAGCAGCACAAAATCTCTTTTATTAATTAATTAATTAATTTATTTATTTATTTATTATTAAAAACACTTTAAACAAGATAGTTTTTCAGAGTCTGAGAATGCTGTACCTGGAAGAGCATTACAGTGTCACTTCTCACCTAGGAGCATGTGTATCAGGCAACTCAGATATTTGCTGATGGATTTATGTCTTCTGTTGAACAAGAATGACTAACTTTGGAGGTACGAGCAAAATCACATGAATAGTAAAACTCGGACATATGAAAACTGAAGCAATTATGATCGTCCGCATTTGGATATACAAAATGGAGCATCCAGTTATTGGAGTATGTTTAAGGAGGTTTCAAAGTCTCTTAGCCACACTGTCCTTCATTCTTTAAGCTGATCTTTTGTTTCTGGAATAAAGATACTCCAAGTATACGTTATTTCTTCTGATTGTAGAACTTTTATTGCATGTGACATACATTATTGTTATTTATATTCTATCAGCTATAACTAAGTCACATCGAACTTAGGGTGTGTTTTAGGTCATCAGATGACAAATTAAATATCTATTACTGTAGAAAAAAATAGAGAGAACAGAAAAGGTTGCTCACTGGAAGTGATTTTATGTGAGGTAGAAAAAAAAGGAATAGGTCATTTAAGCCTTATGACATTCATTGATTTTTTAATTGTCTCTATATCTGACTTATTTCAACCGAGTTATACTGTTTTTGTTGTAATGGTTGTTTCAGAAATGTGCTAGTTGTGAAGTTAGGTTCTCTAAGGAGGCAATTCTATGTTCAAATTCTGTTCCCACTGCCTGCCCATATTGTGACTTGTATGAGTTATGTACCCTTGCTGGAAGGGAGTCCCCTCATATGTGATAGTGCATATGAAGTTCACAGTCTGGTAGCTGGAAGACATTCTCTGAAATTCGCATTAACTGTGCTTGTAGAATTGACACCAACTCCTACATAGTAAGTGAATTTTAAATATTTATTTGATTAGACAAAGGGCTTCACTGTTGTTTGCAGATGAAACAAAGCCTGGAGGGACACGAACTCTGTGTCCATTTAACGAGAAATATTATTAAAAATTAGCTTCACAGCTCAGGAACTCGCCCTTACGATCAACACATTTCACACCCTCTTCACTGCAGAACCACTAACCTCTGAGTGTGTTATTATCACCAGACTCTCTTTTCCAGCTAGGTTATTTCACACTGTGATGAAGCTGTGGGCAGGGGAGTAATGCATAATTTCAAGGAATTTTAGATGAGAAAAAGGAACATCATGTTCACATCATGGACCAGTGACCAGACAGTTATTTATGTGCTTAGCCCAGTGTATATGCTGTACCTCATATCTAGCAGATCTTCCATCCCAAGCAATGTAGCTAACATTCTGTGTGCATGAAGTTAGCAGGGACTACTGAATTCATCAGCAGTTGAGGTAAGAGAGAAATATGACAGGCTTTGCCCCACCCCATTTCCTTTGAGAATGCTTAAAATTCCACAAGACAAACTTGAGTAAATGAAAAGGACTCAGAAGTTTCATTAACAGTCTTCTGGGCTAGATCACAAACAGCTTTAAGTTTACCCCAGTTTCTTTTTGTGGACCAAAGTGTCTTCATTATGGAACATTTGATGCCGGCTATCAGCCTGTTAGATTGGGACAGCAAACTAGTTATGTTTGACAGGACCTGAAAATGAACAGGGAGGCATCAAACACAGCATGACTAAACACTCCAAGAAGACAGAGAGAACAAACCATTGTAAAGTGAGAGCTGTAGGCAAGACAAAGAATGTGAAATAAAGATACTAGTCTCTAAACAAAGTGTTTATTACAGAACTTAGGCCCTGGTTCTTCCTCCCAGTCCCATGATCCCAGAAATAAGACTCAGACTCAAAATATATTTACAAATACCTTGGTCAAGGTCCATCTCTGAGTAGGTATAACTTAAAATACTCTTCTAGCCTATACTGTGTCACATGTCTGGTTACTTGTGCTCAGGTACCATGTGACCAGCTGGTACATCTTCCCAGTGAATCTCCTCAACTCCTTCTCTCCCAGAATTCTCTCTCCTCCTGATGTTTCACCTTCTATTTTCTGCCTAAGTTATAGGACATACATTTTTTTCATTGACAGGTAAGGCATCATACAATTCACAAGATGTTCTCTCTACAGTTTGTAAACATGTTCTAATTTCAGTTATAGGGTAAATTATTTTCCATGGGAAGATCTGAGGTGTTAGCTTGCAACATAGAACTTAAAAGAATCAAATTCACATAATTTAGATTATATATTATGTGAAGCTTTCTCTCCTTTTGGCTTAAAACTATTTTGTTAAACATTTTTTGTTTCAAATGAAAGATATTTTGTGCCCCATTACATTATGTACTTAAAAAATCACTTGGTTTCAGTCTTTGCTAGTCACTTGTGAATGGGATTATTTTAAGTGTGTGTCACAGTTGTTGATGTTTAATCGGTTGACTTTGTACTTGCCATGCCATATGTCTATAGGCAGTGTTTAGTTGTCAAGTCACATAAGACTTTTTCTACTCATATGCATAAATGGATCCTAGAAATTAAAGTACAATGGATAGAAATATTGTGTGTGTGTGTGCGTGTGCATGTGCGTGAGTGTGCATGGGTGTGTGTGTATGCCATGGTGCACAGGTCAGGGTCAGAGGGCAAACTCAAGTATTAGTTCTCAGTCCTCATTTTCCTTTTTGATTGAAGCAATGTGTTTGCTCAAACCTGAGCATACTGGGGTAGCTGGCCTGTGAGCTTAAAGATTCTCCTGTTTTTCCACTGTTCTAGTTAGTTTTTGTCAACTTGACTGAAAACACGGAAGAGTGAAACTCAACTGAGGAATCGCCTTCATTATGTTGGTCTGTCTGCATGTCTATGGGAGCATTTTCATGACTTTTGACTGAGGTAGGAGGGCCCAGGCAACTGTGGGAAGTCCCATTACTGGGGTGGCGGGCTTGGAATATATAAGACAGATAGCTGAGGAAGTCAGAGGAAGCAAGAGAGTAAACACTTCAGTGTCTCCAGTGTTCTTCAATTGTTTCTGCTTCTGTTTCTGTCTCCAAGTTCTTGCTTGAGTTCCTCTCATGACTTCCCTGTGTGATGGAGTATGACACCGAAGTTTAAGATACAATAATCATTTCTTCTTCAATATTCTTTTTGTCAGTATTGTATCACAGCAATAGAAAGCAAAGTAGAGTAGCCACCCACCTCTCCTTAGTCACTTCGAGACCACAAATGCATACTACTCTATCCTGTTGTTGGTATGTTGTGGCCATCCAATCTCTGGCACTTATCCACTGAACCGTCCCTCACTATGAGAGAAATGTATTTCTTTTCCCATTTGTTGGTTGATATAGTGTATGTGGCAGTGCACTTGTGCCATAGTATGTATATGGATGTCAGAGGACAACTTGCAAGAATCAGTTCTCTTGTTTACATCATGGAGATTATGGAAATCAAATTCAAGTTATTAGTCTTTGTAACAAGCACATTTGCCTGCTGTTCCATTTCCCTGGACTGTGAAGGATGAATTTTTAAGAGATGAAAGCTTGACCCCTGGGAGGTCAATATATGAAATGAAAGCATTATTAAATTTGTTATGATAATCTGTTAACAAGAAAATGTACACTATAGAGTTTCCTAGATCAACAGCAATACTAGAAAAAACCCTGCAGTTTGGAAATATGCCATGGGAATTGAATTCTTAACTTTCAGACATTCATCTTTCTCAGATCATTCAGCAGCAGAGATCTGTTGAATAGTGCACATGGTTTTAATTTCAGTAATTACAGAGATTTTAAGAGAAAGAGAATCAGAAATGGTACTTGATAGTAGTATAGTCAGGGCTTCAAATACAAAATGGGCATAGAGAAAGAAATGAAGCCCTAACATTCTCTATATCTGTGTTTCCCAAACTAATCACCTGTCTATGTTTTGAGCTATTTCTGCGTCTTCCATGGACATTAGTAATAACTGCCCCTCATAAAAAGCAGAGCAACAGAGAGCCAGAAGAACAAATGTCTAAAAACATTTTCTGTATGGAAACAGAAGGCACAACACGTCCTGTTAAAAGGTAAGTATGGGTTACAGAAGCAGAAGACCCAGGTTTGAGTATCAGGTACAATATTGTCTCTTTTTTATCATTAATAAAGCCATGTTAGAGGTTTTATAAAGCCTGAATCACAGAATAAGAATGCCTTCTATAGGTTCCTACAAAGTCCTCTAAACACAGAACTCTAGAAAACACTCATGAACAGCATTCTTGATATTTTCTATGGTATAACTTTGAAATATTTTAGAAGTCTCAACTGTTTTTTAACTAATATTTATTGTTACCATATACAACTATAACTTTGAACCCCTGGGAATAATGTTTTTGGTCATACAAATATCACCAGCGTTACTTCTCTTCCCTTAAAGCAGGTCTAAATCTGCAATGAAACTATGTTCCAGAGTTAGATCAGATTTTAAGCCTTATTCATTTTGTTCCAAGCATTTGGTGAATGACTTTAAAAAATACAATTTTCAGTTCTCAAATGGAAAATTTTAGCTGTATCCTATGCCTATTTGTTTATTAATTAAGATGATTTATGCAACATAGCTGGTATAAAATAGATAACACAGTAAATATGTAGTTATTAATCCATCAGAATTTGCCGAGGGAATTACTAAACAGGACATGTCCAGTAATCTATCAGATCTGCAACATTCTTTTAGAAATAGGAATTGTGGAAGCATGCTTACAGCTTCCATCCATAAAGTAAATATTGAATGTTCCAATGTAAAATTATTTCATTATTTTGATCCTGTGTGTATACAAACAAGAGTTGGAACTAAAAGCCCTGGAAGAAAAATGGACACAGATTTTGGTTTTCACATAAAGGATAAACTTTAAGAAGAAATGTAACTGGTATAAACTAAATAATAAATAAATTTTCTTAGAAAAATTCTTAGAAAAATAAGCGTTATGTGGATTCTATTATGGAAGGCAATAAAACAAGAAAGTTATAGAAAATGGTGTGGCCACTAATGTGCTGGAGAAGAGAAATTCCAAATATGCCTATAATTAAATATTGAGTTTAAATTTCCCAATTTTCAAGAGTTGGTGCTAGATAAAGAAGAGGGTTGAATGTTGTATCACCTTTCCCTTAGAAAAGCTGAATGTTCAAGTTTTATTCCCAACATGACGGAATTTGGAGGTAAGGTAGGGCTTCTGTAAACAACTAGTTCAGAATGGTAGAGGCTTTGTGATTGAGATTAGTGCCCTGATAGTGATAGATACTAGGTAGTTTGTTTGTTCTCTGTATCTTCTCATACAGAAATATATAAAGAAGAAAATAGCTATCTGCAGGGCAGGAACAAAACTTTTATCAGAGATCAGATACAGCCTTTATCAGTTACCTGATTACAGTCTTCCCAATGTTAAAAACAATAGTGTTGTGATCAAACCATCATTGTGTAGGGTACAGTGACTATGCCAGTCTGATGTAACATGGAGGCTATGAAAGATGCAGATGATTAAGTGTAGAAGAGCATTAAAAATATTAAACAGAATAGTGAATACAAAAGCAGATTTTAGTAGGTTCAAGTTATGTTTGACAAAAGACCACTTCCTTTTCTATATTCATATGTCAATAGAATCCAGAAACCTCCTCGTTGTATGCTATTCCCCTTAGATACACTTCCGTGAAATCATTGTTTGAACCTGTGATATGTATATCCCTTCTTTTTTGACTTACAAAACAGTGTCCTTTGAGTTTTTTCCTTAGCATTGCTGATTTTCTCAAGAAAGAAGGAAACAAACTTAAAAAAAAAAAAAAACCCAACTGAGATGCACATTATTTATTGTCGCTCTTACTGACAGTATTGGGTATTTTGCAAACACTAATGAATGACCCATACTATTTGTTGCTCAAGGAATTTCTCCAGCCCATTCTAGGATTGACATACCCATCTTACTCTTAAGCAGAAATATTTTAAATGTAAAGGTATTAATAGTATTTCCACCTGATATGTAGTTTCTCAAGCACTCACTGGACTCAAATCGAAGTAGAGATTTTATGTGAAAGTGAAATAGCATTAGAATTCTGAAAAGGTAATGGATTTAGCTACCACAAGACATTGTCTTCCTAAGCTAAGCCAAGACCTCTGGGAATAAGCACGTTATGAATATAACCTAGCACTGCATAATATTTTTTTTTTTTACAAATTGTCATTATAAGAACTCAGAGGCTTGATTAGAGTCTAAATTTTACAGTCTAGAATTGTTAATATCACTTGGTATTTTCAACCCCTTCTAATAGTATCTTATTGGACTGCTTCTTCCAAATGCATGCATTGGCCTAATAATTGGAAGCTCATGGAAAGAATGATCATATTAAAACCCTAATTTCTACCAAGAAAAAGTTAATAGGGAATAAGAAGTGCAAAGAGAGGCACCAGGTGGTTCATAGGACCTTCAGGTAAAACAAATGAGATTTTATTAGGCTGACAGATACAATTTTTGCCTATGTGTCAAGGGATAAGAGGGGTGTTGATTTGAGTGGCTTATTAACCAGGCGTGTTTAGCTCAGCAATATTACTCATCACTGGGCTTTTTAATCTGCCAAGAGATGGGGACCATTTGCACTTATGAACTGTGTGCAATTATGGCGATTCAGATCTTGCCTGATAATGAATCTTCCATCACAGTGTGCTCCCTCGGTCCTTTGTTTTCTGTTTCTCTAAGTGAAAAGAGAGCAAAGAGGATTCTACTTTGACCCTGACTTGAGTGGAATATGGATGTCTGTAAAAATATGTGGTATGTACCTCTATAAAAAATGTACTTGCTTTTTCCTTTCTGCCTTCTGTTTTAGTTTCAGAGAGGGTGTGGAAAGCATGTGTGTGCTAAGACAAATGAACGAACAGCATTCATATTTCATAGTTATTTCATAGTAACAGGCAGAGAAAAGTAGAAAAGAATCTTTATGTGACCTTAACAAGCTGGGACTTCCTAGGTAGACAGAAAGTAGGGTGTGCTTGGCTCTTCTTTCTCTCATTCCTATTCAGCTGCAGCCTTTCCATTATTGTCTACTGTGGTCTCAGCTCTGTGTTTACGTGTAGTTACTCCACAAGTGTCTGTCCTTGTGTTCTTCATGAGTTCAGCTCTTATTCTTACAGCTGAGATAACTCTGTTCCTAAAAAGTCCACGAAACGTTCAAAAGTGCAACTGAGCACAGTAATTTGTAGCACTGTATCTACCTTGACAAGCAATCTGGTTCCTTTTTTTTTTTTTTCTTGCCAGCCCCCTTTTCCTAAAGCTGTGTTAACCTCTACTGACACAGTAAGGGTTATGAGAGCTAATGGTATTTTTGCCTCCTAGGACTGCCTATAATGAGAAAGAAACTCTATTCAAAGGAATGAATCTTTACTATTTTATCTTTCAGAGACCATGCTAGACTAGGTGGTAAAACTTTTTGTTGTAAGAATTTGGAAACTGGTTTTTGCTCCAGTGCTGTCATTCCCTTCCAAGGGAACATTACTTCTCACATATCTCTGCTCTGTGGTCGCTTCTTAACAATCTAGCAGGGGGAGAGGATGGTAGTGTAGTGGTGTAGGTGAATTGAACAACTATTCTGATTGTTATATTTGGAAAGAATAAATTAGGCAGGCTCAGGTTACTTTTATTCAATTTTAACTTTGGGTAAAGCTACCTTCTACGAAGCATGATTTTACTTGACAAATGAGTATCCATGCCCTAGTTTCCTGGATCTGAAAGAACAATTCTCACTATTGCCTGCATTATCAATATGACAATAATGTCTCTCTTAAGCTTCCTTTTTCAAACTTGCCTTTTCATGACAGAAATATGAATTTTTTGTCTACAGTAAATCAAGTTCATAAGTGACAAATATCTCATTAATCTTTTTTGCCTTGCTTTGCCTTTTATCAAAAATATTTAGTGAATATTTAGTCAGACTTTCTCAACTATATTTCATTTTGTCACATGAATTGCTTTCTTATCCAACTTTCATAGTTTTCTTTTGGGTTGTGTTTAAAAATATTTAAAAAGAGAATTTTCATTTGAGGATAAGTTGTGTTCTAAAGGGAAAAGAAACAAGGGGTAGTTCTGGTTGATCCTAGCATATACCTTTGGGAATGTATTATCTCATAATAAAATGGTGTGGTGTGTGTGTGTGTGTGTGTGTGTGTGTGTGTGTGTGTGTGTCTGTGTCTGTGTCTGTGTCTGCTGTGTGGAAAAAAGAGAAAATAATCCTAATCTTGATAGTGATTTAAGAGAGTCATATAAAGATGATTTTAAGACACTTTAAGGAAGAAGATTTTTACTTTTCTATATATGATCTAAAAAGATAATAACAAACTGAAAAATTGTAACATCTTATATAATATGTGTCAATTTATATCCAGTGAAAGCACTTTCTAAAAGATTGTGCGAAATGGGTAGAGCATACACCTTTAATCCCAGATGTCAGTTACTGAGGTAGGCAGATTTCTATGAGTTTGAAGTTAATCTCGTCTATAAACTGAGTTCCAAACTATTTCTGGTTCCAGAGTGAGAGTTTTTCTTTTAAAAACATACAAACAAAACAACCAAAATGCAAAGCAAAAAAATAACAAAAAATCTAAAATCAGTCAAACAAACAAACAAGAAACTGCCATCACCAACAATACTAAGAAAAAAATAAAGCAAGGAAGCAACATCAACAAAATTATGATGTCATATTGAAGCCCTACTCATGAGCTATAAAGTTGGAGTAATTGGGCAATAATAAATTTGCACAATGAGGTGATAGATTCATGCCTGTCACCCCCTATGTTCTCAATTATTTTCTCTTTTTGCCTTCTTCACATAAGTCAATCAGTGAGAACCTTATGAGTGCAGAGAACTCAGGATCTCCAATTTTCAGTGCAGAACATGTATGGTGTTATTTCAGCTTATGAACAGCTTGTAACATTACTATTTTCTGTTTTGTCCCCAAATGTAACTGTTATGTATATTATGTTACTGGGTCTAGCTATTATTTATTCATCTCATACAGCATTAGATTAGAACTTATTAATTTTGTAGTAGCTAATTCTATGTAGAAATTGTGTTAGTTAACTTTTTAACTGCTGTGATGAAACATCGTAACAAAGAATAATAGTATAACAGAATAATAGAATAATGAGTTTGTTGGGAACTTTCAGTTTCAGACAGTGACTCCATGATCACCATGGCAGGAAGCATGGCAGCAGGCAGGTAGGCATTGTATGATTTGCAAAAGTAGCTGAGAGATTACCTCCTGACTCATATAAACAAGGTAGATAGACAGGAATACACACACATACGCACACACATACAAACACATACACACACACACACACACACACATATGCACACATGCACACAGGCACACATGAACGTGCATGTACACTCATGGCAAGTTGTGGGGGCAAGAGACTGAGTTATTTGGGTTTGACATTTAAAACCTCAAAGATCACCCCAAGTGTTTGAGCTCCTCCAGCACGGCCATATCTCTAAATTCTTCCCAAACAGTTCCATCAGCTGGGGATTAAATATTCAAATATGTGAACCTAGGGGGATGTTATCATTCAGATTATCACAGATACTATTGACAAACCATACTTTATTTAAATGTTAAGGACAATAAGTATAGAAACATTTCCCATAGACACTATGTAGGTTCTGATGAGGAAAGAGTTAGTTTTTAGAAAAGTTCCTTTAGCATAACATACAATACTCAAAGCTCACTGGGGTGGGTTCACTGACACTAAAACATATGCAGCTGCTACTAAGTCAAGTTCACACAATATTTTTTTTTCATGTGGATAGAATTATTATACAATCTCATATTCTGTTTCTTCCTACCCACCCTAAAAGTCAATTATACAGAGCTATACTATTTCAATGAAGTAAGAAGCATGTGCAAAGACTTCTGTCCATTCTTAAATATATTAGAAAACTTTATAGCCTCTGATAGTTAGCTTTAGAATCTTTTACATTTCATAATAGAAATTCCAATGCATAAATTAATGAAATACATGTGAAAAAAACATTTTGAAGAAAATCCCAGATTTTAGGCACTGTCACTTATTTATAGCAAGGAGAAAGAAGATATGTTTAACTGAAAACGTTTAGTGACAATGTTGTGATAGAAACTAAAACATCTCTAGTTGATGTCTGCATAGGGAAAGAAATTAGTTGCAAAATATTTACAGACTTATTTGCAAAAATGATGACTAGCAGATACTTTTATTCTTTCTGTTTCACTAATGGATGAAGGGATGCTGACCAGCCACTTTTGCTGTGTGGGGTTAATGTCATAATAGGACATTAGAGTGGTATTATTTCTTAGGAAATGCACATAACAGTTTACAATATAAAAATATATTTAATAAGAAAACTAGACTTCCTCTAGAACAAACACTGTAAGCACTCTTCTATTTTGGTCCAACACAATTGTTTCTTGATTTCATTAAAGCCCAACATAGAAATTTTTTTTTATTTCATCCTCTTTTTTATCTACTCCTCTGTTTCTTTGCCATCTTTTCTGATACTTGATGATCAGTATTTCCTACTGTATCTAGAGAAATCTTATCTATTCCTCTGTTTCTTTGCCATCTTTTCTGATACTTGATGATTTCCAATTATATCTAGAGAAACCATGTACTTTCAAAAACTTAGCTCTGATTTTGTCTTAGTCAAGTTTAGCAAAGGAAAATTTATTTCATTTATAAAATATCTCTGCAATATATATTCTCAAAGTTAGAATTAACTGAAAAATGTATGTGGACAAACAGAAAGTCTTGTAGATAAAACACTTGACACATTTTCTTCCCCCTTTCCATTTTTCTCAGTCATCTTTATTTCCTCTGATAGATGAGAAGATGTCATCAGTAACAGCTAGGACCTTGCAGCTTAGCCAGTAAAAACGTCAAGAGCTATGCAACTATTTGATGTTAGTCTGAATATAAGTCCATGTATAGAGCAAGAGTTATAGTTCAGTTGTCCAGCCATATTTCTACAACCCCTAACAGATATGCTTTTATTAAAAGAGGAAAAATTCTGAATTAACACTGATAGGCAACCAATCACTGCATTGAAGAACCAAAAGGAATTATAGCTGAGCAACAATCAGTGTCTACTTTCACTAGCAATTTGAAGTAGGTAGGGTTTCATTTTAGAATATACTCTTATGTATAAGTGTGTTTTCAAAGGTCAAAGTGATGCAGAAGGAATGAGATGTGTCTGTAATATATAAAAGTGCACTCATTAGGTTTGATAACTGGATGAATGGTGCCTATAAAATTGTTAAAGATTTTTGGGGTGTGTATCTAAGGCTGTTTCCAGATTTATTGGCATACAGGATAATAAAAGAAGTGAGTAGATACTTACCCTGAATGTAGGCATCACCATCTGGTACGCCAGGGTACAGTTGGAATAAAAAGCTGGAAACTTGCCAACATGAGCAGTGGACTCTTCTCACAAGGAGAGCTTTCTGGGTATGCATATTGGTTTCTTCTGAGGGTGGTATATTTCTATTCGCTTTGGCATCACCCACAAACAGAAGAATCCTAGTTCTTCAGCCTTTAAATGTTATCTGTTACTTATGACCCTCTAGTAAACACGTTGATCATCAGCCTCCCACTTGATGCAATACCAGTTATAGTATTCTGAGGCTCCCAGCATTGTGACCTAAGCAGTGACTATTCTCTTGGGTTCACAGCTGCCAGGTAAACATTTTGGCACTATCTCAACCATAATTCTATAAACTATAAACCAATGAAATTACTCTTGTCATTATGTATATTGTTCATATTTTCCTGAATATATCTCTAATATATATATATATATATATATATATATATATATATATATATATATATATCATCAGTCTTTTATTAAAAAGTTGGAAATTGTAACAAAGTAAATTCTAGGCCTACATAATTTTTATAACTTTATTCTTAGAATCTAAGGATCCCAGGTACATGCTACCATTGAAGACTGATAAAAATCAAATTTAAAATAAAGCATTCAGACATTAAGTTATATCAGATGAATCCTGGTATCCATAGTTCTAATTATACTCATGATACAGCTCTTTGAAATGTAGATTCTTTAGTCTTGCTTTAGAAATTGTTATTCTGTAGTTGAGGTGCTGTCAGGAGTTCTGGATTTCAGTGTATCTTAGGCAATCCTATGTAAGTCGTCTCTGGATTTTACTGAAAATGTTTTCCTTATACCCTGCTTTATAAATAACTCCTACAACTGCTTCTTGGGGGCTGCTAAGCAATGGAGATTAGTGGGATAGTTGTAATGTCTGGAGCTGAGAGAAAGAAATCCAATTAAGAAATGTAAATTCTTCTTCATGCTGAGAGAATACAAAGCAATAAAAGTATGAATTCTGTTATGTTGTAGGGGAGCTTCTGGGAGTCCATAAAGGGTGAGTGATCCTTACTGAGCAGCTGGACTGTCATCATCATCACTGGCTTTTATGGTACCAGATGAGGCACTTTCCTGGAAGAAATCTCTTCAGTGTTTTTGATTCAGGCTGTGAATCTCTTTTTTTAATGCTTGAAATTCATAATTAACTATTTAGAAAGAGGGGAGTGTTAAAATATAAAATGAATGCAATTCTTTCTGTGGATGATTATCTGATTTCTAATTGTTCCTTACAATACAGCTGTGCAAAAAAAAATTTTTTTAAGGAGTCCTGGTGGTTGAGAGTAAGGGATATATTTTTCCAGGAATCTTGGTAGAAACTGGTGAGTGCTTTGCAAAGGGCTATTACTTCTTGTCATTGCATGATCCATCATCATTTTGTGACTCTAAAGCTGGCTGCAATGCAAAGCTGGAGCTATCCTCTGCTACTGAAAAAGAAAAAGTAAATGAAAGATGTAAAAGTGAGTGGGAATTTGGCATGAGATATTTTGTTGCTTTCATAAGTCAGCAGAGGCAGAGAACTAAGAGCAACTTCTTTTTTTCTTGTTTGTTTTTGTTTTAATGATTAGAAATATTGTTTTCATTTTTTTTCCTGCGTGCGAGGATTCTCTACAGTTTTGCTAAAATAGTATTTATCACTTCAAATACAAGCTTCATATTTTTCCACTGCAGGGTGTGAACTAGTTCAGAAAACCTTTTAAGGGACATGCCTAGCTATGTTTCCTATGTTTCCTTCCTCATCTTCTAGTATTTGTAAATTACATCTCTCTTCAGTAATCCTACATCTATAACCATAAGGTCCACCTTGTAGAAGCAAATCTAATTTTCCAAGAGGATACCTATAGGACATCATGCATGTCCACTCTGTCTATCTTTCAAAACATTCTGCAATGTTGATTTAAAGACTGCTATTTATGCAAACCAATCTGCAGTTGTATTGACACTGAGGCTCCTGATAAACCTTGTCTGTTAAAAATACATTTTCAGATAGTCAGAATAACTTGAAAAGACAAATCTGAGCTTTTCTTCCTGTGTAGAGAGTATTTTAGTCTCCTGAATTGAAGGACTGCTTTATCAGCACAGAAAAGAAAGAGGGAAAAGCAGAGATTCCCAGAACAATTATAAATAAATAATTGAATTTAGAGTACCATTTTGAAATAATTTTCTATTATTGAACAGACTTAGAAAATATAGAGATAACTAAAGTCTGGTGAATATACTAAGCATTTAAGGATATTTTTAAGTAAAAATTTAATGTTTCCTTTTCATTTCCAGTGAACTTCGTATTGGCAGAAATGTCAGAAGATCATGTGTTCAGCTCCCTCAACAGTAGATCTAGAAGAAATAATTAGCTATTTAGGTGCTCTCTGACAGTCCACATTAAGCTAAATGAAAGTTACACATATTGAACTTTCAAACCTACTACAGAAGCTTGTGTTGAGGCCTTCTTTAATGAAGGAAAACTAAGAATTCAACTAACTGCACAATATGTATGGATTCATTATCTCTGCATTTATCTTAGCCATGGTAGAGTAGCCCCTGCTTTTTCAGCATTTTATTCTTGAATTAGCTAATTAATCAATTCAATAGAAAGCATGAAACACTAAGATAATGCCCATATGCTGCTCGCCCAGTTTCCCTTAATTGCAGTGCCTTACATAATTCATCTCCTATCTCTTTTGTCTCTTGTTTAGAAGCTTGCCATTTATTTGTTTGTTTATTTGTTTATTTATTTATTTAGCTTAGTGATTTCACTTTCCTCTCCTAATGGGTTCTTCACTGCTGATTTTTAGACATGATCTCAGTTATGTTTTGGCCTTTGGGTTATTTTCTAGAGAAGCTAGATTACAGTGAAAAACCAGAAATGTCTTACCTTGCCCATGGTCCCAAAAGCAGATCACTGGTTTGAGTAGAACAGATACTTCCATTTATATCTTAGGAAGAGAAAGCCAAATAAAGTTGAGATAAAGGTTGCAATGTGTGACATAGCCATGGACTACAAACTTAATATTGACAATAACACATTCTATTAGTGCCTATTGGAAAAATGGGTGGAGCTCCTCATGAGTCCTGTAAACATTAGCTTTAATATTGTGCTACCTCTCAATTGTTAGGTGATTGGAAGAAATTTTTAAACTTCTCAAGTCCTTATTATCTTCATTTTAATAAAGATATTTTATGTTAATTGCATGAATGTGTTCTTTGCCTATATGTCTGTGAACCTTGCGCATGCCTAGTCCCCACAGATGTCACAAGAGGGCATCAGATTCCCTGGAACCAGAGTTATGTGAGTTTCCATGTGAGTGTTGGGAATCAAGCCTGAGTCCATTGTAAGAACAATAAATGCTTTTAACTACTTAACCGTCTCTATAGCTTTCTAATTATCATACTCATAAATGAGTATGAGTATTAAACTCCACAAGATATGTAACAACACTTATGAAGAGTTTGGTAGAGTGCCTGCTCCTGACGGTCTTAATGTGGGCTAGCATGCCCAGTTTTTCCTATCTGTAATATTCACCACTTTTGTCACTGTTTAATTTCCCTTCTGGCTCCATAATACTCACAAGACAATTTTCACTATAAAATATTAAAATTCCTTATTTTGTTTGATTAATTTGATCAATATGGTTTAAAAACGAAGAAAAACTTTCATTTGTATTTATAAAGTCAGATTTAAATGAGATCCTTGAAAGTCGAGTTGTTTATCTTAAGGGAATAATTGGTGATTTGTTTTTCGCTCTCTGAGTAATGAATTGTTATATATTTAATTGCTATTTTGAGAAAGGTATTCCTCCAAATGGGCATTAGGGAGAGGACAGATTTTAATTAAACCATTTAGCACATCCTGAATAACCCCACCAGGAGGCATGATAAAGGTATGCTTAATTGGCTCAGAGAGATGGTAGCGGTATGGGAACTTCAAATACAAAGTTAACTGCAGAGATAATTCCACATCTATGTCCTTAATCTATAGCACAAAGAGCACTGAACATTTGAAAATCAGACTCGTCCAGTCTTTTAATTTTTCTCTTGAAAATTTTCCAACTGTATGTACATGTTCTGTTTCATGAATGAGTCTATAAAGGGAGGGGCATCTTTTTCCTTAAGCTCTCTGAAGGGGTGGCTCTCCCAGTACTCTGTACCACTGTACATTGTCCATACTTCCTCTTCTCTCGTTCGTTCTTTTCTTTCCCTCGTTTATTCTGCAAGTTAATACTTTCCTAAGGATCAGTGACAGTACATGGGCACATCAAGGCAACATGGCAACTGAAGGCCGAGTGTTTCCCATGTTCAAGTTTGTCATCATCGGGCAGTGTAAGAGAAACAAAGATCTAAGAAATGATCAGAGAAGGGAGCAGACCTAAGGTTGATGGCAGGACAGCCATGTAGCTGGTAAACCAATGGCAAAATAACTGTCTGAAGTTAAATCTGGAAGCCTGAAAACCAGACTGTCAGCAAGCAAGTTCAAGAGCAGTAGGATTGAAAGAGGCAGGAGAAAGATAATTGATTGAGAATAAGATGTTTATATGTTAGGATTCTGGGTACATTACGAAACCTTTAGATAAAAGTATGGAATACAAAATAAAATAATTCTATGATTATACTTACTTTTCTAATAAATATCTTTAAAAATTATAAGGAATGTGGACATTAGCAGATGACATCAAACTAGAAATAGGACTGACTAGTGAGTGGATTTGCAGGTTAAGGCTTTCTACCAAGCCTGATGACCTGAGTTTGATCCCCAGGATTTATGTGGTAGATGGTTTTAAATCACTGAAGGTAACAAGCTAACATTTCACCACATGTTCTTTTATTCATTGTTATTCTTATTTGGGGATGACAAAAATCTGTGCAACATCATTTGTCTTGAGTGAGATCTAGAAAGAATGTGTTGAATGAAGCCTTTCTATAGTTAAACATCTGATGTTTGACTATTGATATTTTCTCTTTTATTTCTCATGTATTTAAACTTACATTCTGTACCTTCCATTTCTCTATCTGTCCTTATCACCATTGAAGCAACTACTATACTCTTCTAATTCATGTGTTTATTCTTAAGTTTTAATATGTTTTAAAAAATTAGTTCTTACTGTAATTTTTATTGTTTTTATTATATATTTCTTATTCTTATAGTGTCAATGTCTTTTTGAAAGTATGTTAAACTATTATACCTTTTGTAGATTATTCATTTATACATGACAGTGTTCATGGGGTTTCCTCAGTAGTCTTTCATAATTCTTGCTAGGATTGTATGACTAGCTATCTTTCTTGTAATTTTTCACATATAGCATAGTTATTTGACTTGAAAAATTGCCCACCTGGGGATCCATCTCATATATAGACACCAAACCCAGACACTATTGCTGATGCCAAGAAGTGCTTGCTGACAAGAGCCTGATGTAGCTATCTCCTGAGAGGCTCTGATAGAGCCTGACAAATACATGACAGATGCTCCCAGCCAACCATTGGACTGAGCACGAGGTCCTCAGTGGAGGAGTTAGCTAAAGGACTAAAGGAGCTGAAGGGGTTTGCAATACCATAAGGAGAATAAAAATATCAACTAACCAGCTCTTGCCCCCCGGAGCTTCAAGGGAATAAACCACCAACTAAAGAGTACACATGGAGCTACCCATGGCTCTAGCTGCGTATTTAGCAGAGGATGGCTTTATTTGGCATCAATATGAGGAGAGGCCCTTGGTCCTGTGAAGGCTAGATGCCCCAGTGTAGAGGAATGCCAGGGTAGGGAGGCAGGAGTGGGTAGGTGGGTGGGGGAACACCTTCATAGAAGCAGAAGGAGGGGGGATTTGAAGGGAGGTCTCCAGGGGGGAACCAGAAAGAGGATAACATTTGAAATATAAATAAAGAAAATATTCAATAAAATAATAAAGTTTTATATAAACAAAAATTAACTAAAATATTAAAAATTTATGTAAAAAAATAAAAATTTTACTCTATAGATATACTGCCCAAAGATACTCATGTTAATTTAGAAAGTGTACCTGATCCCCAGGACCAGAGATCTCAGAATGTTTCTCTTTGTTAATCCTCTATCATGTAAATCTTATAACATGAATTCTTTGTGCATATTTTGAAAAGAAGCTGGGCTGAGAAAACTCATTTCTCTAGTTTCTCATCCCTCAGGTTGAAATTTTAAAAACAAGGAACAGTGAAGAAAGTGACTGAATGAGTCATCTTTTGAGGACGAATTGAATTGCTTTGTATTGTATAGGGAACAGTGTGTGTGGCAAAAATGGAGCCAAATTGGAAGTGGATTTCCAGCCTGTCAGACTTCCAGAAGAGAATTTAACTGGCTGATGTATTGATGATAACTTGTGAGAACCCAGGTGGAGGACCTTGTAAAATCATGCCAGGAATCCTGATACACAAAACTTACAATGTAATATATAAATGCTTTTTTAAGTCTCTGAGATTTTGGTATTGTGTTGTATAGATATAGATAAGAGTTAACCTTTGTTGTAAAAGTCACAGCATGAAAAAGAGGAATAGGTATGGGAAAACATTTTTGTTTTTTTTCATATTTTTGTTTTTTATTTTTATATTTAAATGTTTGATTTCATAAAACGTATTTTGATCATGTTCTACCTCAAATTCTTCTATATCCTCTTTACCTTCCTACCTTTCTATGTCCCTTTTCTCTCTTTAAAAGCAACCCCCAACTAAGAAACAGAAACAAAAATCCCACAAGAAAACAAACAAACAAACAAACAAGCAAACAAACTACAAAAACACAAAGACCAATGTAATGGAAATGTCAAGACAAGGCAAAACAAAACAAAAAGATAAAAAAATTTGTATTTTTGTGTTGGCCAACTAATTCTTGGCATGGGGTCTACTCTTGAGTGTAGTTGATATGTACAGTGATACTCCAGCAAAGAAAACTGACTTCCTTTTTGACAGGAAGTATCAATTGCAGATAACTTTTTGGTTAAGGGTGGAACTTGGAGTCCACTTTTTGCTCTTATGGCTGGACCTCATCTAGGGAGAACCTGTGTTAGTCTTGTGCAAACTGACGTAGTTTCTATGAGTATATATGCCTATTAGTTTTGTATCTGGAAGACTCTTTTCTTAGAGTCATACATCTCCTGTGGCTCTAACAATCTTTCTGCCTCCTCTTCTGCATAGATCCTTGACAATTGAGAGGAATGATTTGATGGAAACATCTTATAGGACTAAGTGCTCCAAAGTCTCTCATGTTCTACATATGGTTCACTTGTGGGGCTCTGTGTTAATTATAGTCTACTGTAAGAAGAAGCTTCTCTAATGTGGAATGATGAGGTACTGAACTATGGATAAATCAGTATGGGATTAGGAATCATTATTGCTATTTTCTTTTAGAAGAACAGAAGTAATAAGTTTTCCATGAGGCCTGTGATACCCTTTTCAGTCTTCGGTTCTTTGACACTTTAGGAATGTCAAGACAAGGCAAAATATGGATCATATATTATAAATGCAAGCAAAGAGTGGTTGGTTGGTTATTCTTATAACATTTATGTCACTGTTGTGCCAGTATATCTTACAAGAAGATTGCTATTGACTCTGCTAGGTAACAGAGTTTGTAACTGGGTGAAAAAATAATTATTTGTCTCCTCTGGTAGTATACAGAGTTCTATCCAGTATCATGAATGATAGACTATAGTGATGAAACTTAGGCACCAGCTCTACTTTTCCATGTTCAATGATGTAATCAAATACTGTCTTCAGCAATAGGGCCTTACCATATGGTTATGGAGAACAGCCAATACCTGTGGTAATAGCCTATGATGCTTACATGGTTTCTTTAGATCAATGATTCAATAAGATGCAACTCATTCCTGAGATGTATTTTTGAATTGGTTGCTTAAGGTGTCTTTTTGGAGCTTTGTCTTTTCTATTATTTAGTCTCTATATATATTACATATTTTCATAAGTTTCTAAACTCATTCCATATATTGCAAATTTTCAGAAGTTTTTAAAATCAGTTTCTATATGGCCTCTCAAATGCCCCCTTACTGTTAGTTGGCCACTTTTCTTTACTCTTTTCTCCAATCCAATTATTATTTAATTTTCTATTATTATTTTTTATTTTTCCACAATACCCTGTTCTATTTTCTCTTCCTTTGGAGAATCTCTCCTCTCCTTGGACTCTTACTAGATACCTACTCTCTAATTATTTGGTTTGTAGCATACACACCAGAGGCTTGTTAGAAGCTAATATACACATACAAGAGAAAACATACAATATTTGTCTTAACAGAAGGGGGTAAGATCTCCCATGATCATGGAGGACTAATATAAAAATGGCTACCCTATCAAAAGAAATTTACCAATTCAATGCAGTATCCATCAAAATTTCAATAGAATACTTTACAGAAGATTTTAAAAGAATCTTCAAGTTCATGTAGAAACTTGAAACATACCCATAAAACAAAACAAAGCAAAACAAATCAAATCAAATCAAATCAAATCAAAACAAAACAAAACAAAACAAGAGTAGTTAAAACAATTCTTTATAATGAATCCCAAATTTTAAGACGTACTAGAAAGCTATAAAAACAAAAATCATGTAGTTTCGGCACAGGAGCAAACACATTGATCAGTGGAATAGAACTGAAGAACCAGACATAAAGCAGCACACCTATGAACACTTAACTTTTACAAAGAAAGCCAAAAATGCACACTGGAGAAAAGACAGCATCTCTAACCAATGGTATTTGTCAAAGTGGATGACTGCACGTTGAGGAATGGAAATAGACACCTATCAACATATACAAAACTTAGCTCCAAGAGGATCAGTGCCTCAACATAAGATCAGATATTATGGATCTGATAGAAGGCAAAGTAGGAAATAGTAGGAACTCATAAGCACAGGAAAGGGTTTTTTGAACAGAATATCATTAACATAAACACTAAGACAAATACTAATAAATGGGACCCCCATGAAGCTGAAAAGTTTCTGTACAACAATGGATACCATTCATTGGACAAAGCAGCAACCTACAGAGTAGGAAATGATCTTTAGCAATTATTCATATGATAAAGGACTAATAATCTAAAATATATAAAGAACTAAAAAATACTAGACATCAAAAAAAAAAAAAAAACCAAAACAAAAACCTCAATTAAAAACAGAATATAGTTCTAACCACAGAGTTCTCAAAAGGTGAAACATGAATAGCTGAAAAACCTTTAAAGAAATGTTCAACAGTATACCTGAGACTTCAAGAAACAGAAATTAAGAAACATGGTAATGGTATATACCTCTAATACCAACACCTGAACAGAGACAGGGGGATTTTTGAGAGTTTGATGCCAACCTGTTTCCAGGACAGTGAGGGCTACATAGAAAGACCTTGCCTCAAAACAAACAACCAAACACCAAAAACCCAAACCAACCAACCAACCAAACAAACAAAGCAATGACAAAAAAATTAAAACTACTATGAAATTTCATTTGACACCAGTCAGATGGCCAAGATTATTAAAAGCAAATGACTGCTAATGTTGATAAGGATGTAGGGAAAGGACAACATCTATTCCTTGCTGGTGAGAGTACAAACAAGTACATGCACTATGCAAATCAATGCAGTGATTCCTAAGGAACCTGGGATAGATATATTTTAAGATGAAGTTATACTAATCCTGTGTATATACCCAAAGGATGATGTATCCTACTATAGAGTTAGTTGTTCATTCATATTCTTTGCTGCCCTGTACATAATAGCCAGAAATTGAGAACAGTCTAGATTTCCATAAAATGAGGCATAAATAATGAAAATTTGATACATCTGCACAATGGAATATTATTCAGCTGTTAAAAATGAAGTTATAAAAGTTGTTCAAAATAGATGTGGTTAGAAAAAAAATTATCCTGTGTTAATTGTCTTAGAGTTAACTAAGCCTAACTATAACCCTAAACCTAGCCTTCTAAATATCCTTCTGCTTCATGTACAAGCTGGAATATGAGATGCAGATTTCCATTATAGAAGGAGAATATTTTAAATCTTGAGATACAGATGGCAAGTGTTATTTCAGTGGGGTATTAACACGAACAAACTAACAAACAAAACCACAAAATAACAATAACAACAACCTTGACAAAAAACAAAAAATTGACAAAAACAATAACAGCAATAAAAAACAACTGTAAATTTTGTTGTATCTTCATGAAAAAATTTTGGAAACAACTCAAGAAGCTAAGAAATTTATGTTAGTTTACCTAAACAATTTACCATCTTGTAAGTAAAAGTGATGTCTTTCAAATCTAGTAACTGAACTTCAAAGTTTAGAGTTCTTTGTACTATATTTTATTACATAAACCAGTAGGCTAGTTTAGAAGACAATAGCCAATTTAGGAAATCTGAAACCATTTGTATGAAATAGGTATTTGACTAGGATTGTAAATAAGGAATTGAATTTAGTACCTAATTCATATTATCTAATTTAATTCTTATACCATGTTTGAAACAGAAAAACAAATAAAGGACAAGATCAAAAAATTAAAAGCAATTTAGGCAAGCAACAAAATGTGCTGGTTTATAAGTGATGGTAGAAATTTAAATCCACGTCCACACAATCCTAAAGACAGTGTAAAAATGAAATAAAATAACCCAAATGTTCAAAGTCTCAAAGAGGTAGGAAAATGTAATGTACTGATAGGTCTTCTGGGACTGGTCAGTTTTTCACAAAACATTTGCAAATTTCAAAAATAACTATTCCATTACATAATTCAAAATAAAATTATAAAAGATAATGCACTAGGTGCATACTGTATTTATATATCTATCATTAGGAGTGACTAATGATACTAGGATTAGCTTCAAGAAGGAAAAATAGAGAGATGGCCTGCAGAAAACACATCCATGTGTTCCTAAACATTGAAGGACATCATACAATCTAGATGTAGTTAAGGAGGCAATGGGAACTATGGGCATTGCAATTGATTCTAAATTTAATGTTGAGGTTAAAATAAAGAAAATTTAGATGGATGAAAATCTATCTGCAGTTTTCCATTAATCCATGTTTTAGGGGTCAGAACAAGGAGAAAGAATGGAACTGTGTATGTCTATTATACTGGAAATCTTGGGTGCTTCCTAGAGGGACACTAGTGTTGAGTCCATGTTAATATTCAAGAAGGAATCTGAAGACAGCAGGGGATATGTTGACTACTAGACTGGGTCACCAAAAAGACAAAGAATATGCATATATACATGAGGTTGGATTCCTCTTTCTCTTTCTCCTATCCTGAAACCCATCCCATCGGATGGTACCCACAGATAGTGTGGATCTCTTGCCCAGACTGCAGTCATTACACCACATTTCAATAGTTTCTGGAAAGACTTCAAGAAATGTACTCAGAAGCGAGTTTCACCAGTTCTACACATCTCATAATGCAGTTGAAATGAGTCCAACCTCAATGTGAAAACAATTTTCAGCAATGATACCAGGTATGGCTTTGTGACTTTCCCTCATCTGCTTGTCCCATTTGTACTTTAGTTTACCTACAAATAAAATGGGAGTAATTAAGATACTTAATTTTGTGAAGATGGGATTACATGTAATTATTCTTAGAACTTCTTAACTAGATACATTTTACTTATAGATTCTAAAATGCACATTTGTTTCAGGAAATTTAAAAAATAGTTCACAGTTATGTAACTGCTGTAAAGGCACGCTAAGTGGTCTAGATATTTTTCTTTCCTTTGGGTTTGTGGGATTGTGTGTTTGGGTGCAATTTTTTTTCAAATGAATAGTTCTTTGAGTAGTTCACAGCTTAAGCGCTGACACCTTTGCTTCTCCCAAATGTGACACGTTTGGAATAATTGTGTGTAGGTGACAGCAAGCATCAGCTTGGTGACAAAATACATTTTCCTGCACAATATATTTCTCTTTATCTTTAACAGAGATTTAATTCTGTTTGAGAAGAAGAAATAAAATGCTAGCACTCTTTAATCCATCCAAATTGACCTTCATAAACAATCATGATTTCTATGTGTCCTTTCAAAAACATTTTTTCTAAATCTTTTATTCCTTTTTTTACAGTCCTGACTTCATTCCCTTCCTGGTCTTCTCCCAGACTGCTCCCCAAAGACAACGTTTTTTTATGATGAAAAAACAATCTTAAGGAACCAGGCTATATTTATTTCTATAGCTATTTTGCAAGACATGAAAACAAATCTTACGCCTGTCTTTAGAACAATAGAAGTAAGAAAGGGCAAAAAATTCTTTGGATAAAATTGAGGAGTAAAATTCCTAATGAAAGTAATTACCATTCCAAGCCCAATGAAAAGAAAGTCCTTCTCAATTTTTACATGGAGGGTTAATATCTGGTGTATAAGGTAAGTTTCATTTTTTTTGCACTAAAGTAGCCAGAGAAATCAGAGCACCATGACTTACAAACAAAACTAAAGGGCATGATTTCTTGTGAGTGCTGTGAATATAGTAGTAAAATGGAAATTAACATAGTTGTAAAAAGACTGAAGAGATTTCAGTGGCAACATAAATTATTAATAGAAAAGTACCTTATGCTGAACTCATTAATGGTATTCAGATTTGTGACCTACTTAGAATGAGTTTTCCTTTCTGTATTTGGAACAGGCTGGTATAGATAGAAACAGATTTTCTGTAGTGAATCATTCAAATTACTCATTGTACCTACCTTCAAAAGGCAAGTGAAGATGTTCACTGGTTAGGAATCCTTACAGAAACCTGATGTTTTCCATAACAAGAGACTTTACTATCTGTAATGCTCAAATTCAGCAGTCCTTCCTAATACTAACAAAGTGGCTGCTTTGCCAAATCAATCTGACAGAGAGCCTGGAGAATTGTCTGTTTTGAAAAGTCAACTTCAAAGTAAATTCACCACTAGAAGAGAGGGTCTTCTTAGGGTTTCTAGGTTTCACTAGAGGGAATCTTTTCATACTGAAAGCATTTCCATTTCTTTGCTAGTATAAGGAAAGACTAAAGCCAAAACCCAAAACAGAACACCCAAGACAGAAATAAACATATGTACCTCAAAATTTCAATCATTATAATGGACAATATAGTTGAGGTTAGTGGATCAAAAGCTGTTTTGTAAGAAAGCCAAGATAAGTATGATATAGATTAGAAGATAATCCAGTAGTAATTTTAAGAAGGAAATTTGCATGTTTAAACAAAACTAAAGAAAACATCTACGGGGAAAGTCATATTAATAAGACAAACTCAAGCAATAAAATCGTCTGCTGTGATGAGCTTCTACAGAGTAGGCTTCTTGATAAGTTCAATATCTGTTTAGTGAGAAATCAGTGA
Organism: Rhabdomys pumilio; assembly: GCA_030674055.1. Taxonomy (NCBI): domain Eukaryota; kingdom Metazoa; phylum Chordata; class Mammalia; order Rodentia; family Muridae; genus Rhabdomys; species Rhabdomys pumilio. The sequence continues at coordinate 56,383,342 of JANHMN010000004.1, read as the reverse complement.
TGAGACCCTGGCACTAAATCTAAAATTGTTTTGTCAGAGACATTGCCAATGTTGTTAATAATTTTAAAGGCACAAGGAAAGAATGCACCCTAATCTTAGAGTGTCCTATGAATCACAGTACAACGAAAGGGTCCCAAATGGAGGCAACAGAGTCATTGTTAAGTCTCACAAGAAGACCAAATTACACAACTGTAAAATATATGCAAAGGGCCTACATCAGTCCTATGCAGGCTCCCACTTTAGTGGTTCAGACTCTTTGAGTCCTTGTGAGCCCAGATTGGTTGACTCTGTGGGGCATGTTCTCCTGCTATCTTCTACCTGACTGGCTGCTTCAATCCTTTCTTGGCTTCTTCTAAAGAATTCCCCAAGTTCCTCCCTCCTAGTGTTCAACTGTGGGTCTCTGTATCTGCTTCCAACAGTTGTGTCTATTTTAAAATAAAAGTAAAAATTCCTTATAAGAAAAACTAGAAAGCTTCCAGTTTCCCTTCGTCATCACTGTATTGAACGTGTGATTCTCTGGAACGTACACTATTGATTTGTACAAAGTAAGTATTCAATAACAGAACATGTGATATTCCTAAGTTCACCAATCACATAAACTGAAAAAAGAATGATGTGCACTTATTTTAGTTGTAATTGTAAGTCAAATGCAGACTTTCAGTACATATGAAAAATACTACCTACTTTGAAGTCGATAGTCATTGACTGACAATAAAATGTATGATTCTATAACTTGAACTTAATTATATATTTACAATTGCAATGTATTTTCTCATACCTTAACTTGTAGTTCACCTCCTTCCTTCCATCTTTCCTTCCTTCCTTCTTTCCTTCCTATGTTCCTTCATTCCTTCCTCCCTTCATGCCTCTCTTCCTTCTTTCCTTCCTTCCTTCCTTCATCATGCATTTTATTTTACATGTCAGGCAGTAGAAAAATAAAAAGTATGTTTAGTTCTGCACCTAAGAATTGTCTTAATGTCATAATGGATACAAATTCACCAGTGTACAATACCCCAAGTTTTTGAGTTTGACTCATGGAAAAGAGACTAAATAAAACGAAATACACATACCTTTATTAAATACAGTTAATTACTGGGTACTGAAGTGTAAAAGCTTCCCCACAGACAAAAAAATATCAATAGAGTGAACTGTCTTCTGAAAAATAGAAAATCTCTGCCATGTATATTTCTCGACTATATAACAAAATGTACAAATTAACTCCCTAAATTAAAACTCCTAATTAGGGCCTTATGGCTGGGGCAGAACCTAGCTGGTCTGCTCCCATGAAGACACATCCTAGAGGAGCCACAGTACTCAGAGCAGTGGACATCCAGCAGGTCTGCTCCCATGAAGACACCATATCCTGAGACATTCTAGAGGAGACACTGCACCCAGAGCAGAGGACACATAGCTGGTCTGCTCCCATGAAGACACCATATCCCTAGACATCCTAGAAGAGACATTGTACTCAGTGCAGCTGGAGCTCAGGATCATAGAAACATCTGGACCCTGAGGAGTTCTGACACAATCAAGATAACTGGAAAGACAGGCTCCAGTCAGAGACAGTGAGTGCAGGTAGCACTAGAGTTAACCAGATGGTGAAAGGCAAGAACAAAAATGTAAACAACAGAAACCAAAGAAACTTGGCATCATCTCAACCCAGTTCTCCCACCATAGCAAGCCCTGGACATCCCATCACACCAGAAAAGCAAGATTCAGAATTAAAATCACTTCTCATGATGATGATAGAGGACTTTAAGAAGGACATAAATAACTCCATTAAAGAATTACAGGAGAACCCAGGTAAACAGGTAGAAGCACTTAAAGAGGAAACACAAAAATCCCTTAACGAATTGCAAGAAAACACAACCAAACAGGTGAAGAAATTAAACAAAACCATCCAGGATGTAAAAATGGAAGTAGAAACAATAAAGAAATCACAAAGGGAGACTACCCTGGAGAAAGAAAAACTAGGAAAGAGATCAGGATGCAAGTCATAGATGGAAGCATCATCAACAGAATACAAGATATAAAAGAGAGAATCTCAGGTGCAGAAGATACCATGGAAAACATTGACACAACTGTCAAAGAAAATGCAAAAATCTCCTAACCCAAAACATCCATGAAATCCAGGACACAAAGAGAAGGCCAAACCTAAGGATAATAGGTATAGATGAGAGTGAAGATTCCCAAATCAAAGGGCCAGTAAATATCTTCAACTGAATTATAGAGGAAAACTTTCCTAACCTAAAGAAAGAGACGTCCACGAATATACAAGAAGCCTACAGAACTCCAAATAGACTAGATCAGAAAAGAAATACCTCCCATCATATAATAATCAAAATATCAAATGTACAAAACAAAGAAAAAAATACTAAAAGCAGTAAGGGAAAAAGGTAAAGTAACATATAAAGGCAGACCTATAAAAATTACACCAGACTTCTCACCAGAGACTATAAAAGCCAGAAGATCCTGGATTGATATCATACAGACAATAAAAGAACACAAATGCCAGCCCAGACTACTATACTCAGCAAAACTCTCAATCACTATTGATGGAGAAACCAAGATATTTCATGTCAAAACCAAATTTATACAGTATCTTCCCACAAATCCAGCACTTGAAAGGATAATTGATGGAAAACTCCAATACAAGGAGGGAAACTACAACCTAGAAAAAGCAAGAAAGTAATCTTCCAACAACCCCAAAAGAAGATAGTTATACAAATATAATTCTACCTCTAATAACAAAAATAACAGGAAGCAACAATCATTTTTCCTTAATATCTCTTAATATCAATGGACTCAATTCTCCAATAAAATGATGTAGACTATCAAACTGGATACATAAACAGGACACAGAATTTTGTTGCATAAAGGAAACACACCTCAGTGAAAAAGATAGACATTATCTCAAAGAAAAAGGATGGAAAACAACCTTCCAATCAAATGGTTCCAAGAAACAAGCTGGAGTAGCAATTCTAATATCAAATAAAATTGACTTTCAACCAAAAATAATCAAAAAACAATAAGGAAAGACACTTCATACTCATCAAAGGAAAAATCTAGTAAGATGAACTCTCAATTCTGAACATCTATGCTCCAAAAGGTGCATACACAAAAGAAACTTTACTAAAGCTCAAAGCATACATTGTACCTCATACAATAATAGTGGGGGTCTTCAACACCCCACTATCAGCAATGGACAGATCGTGGAAACAGAAAATAAACCGAGAAACAATGAAACTAACAGAAGTTATGAAAAGAGTGGATTTAACTGATATCTATAGAACATTTCATCCTAAAACGAAAGAATATACCTTTTTCTCAGCACCTCATGGTACCTTCTCCAAAATAGACCATATAATTGGTCACAAAACAGGCCTCAACAGATACAAAAAGATTGAAATAATACCTTGCACTTCATCAGATCACCTTGGACTAAGGGTGGTCTTTAATAATGAGAAAAACAATGGAACGCCCACATACACGTGGAAACTGAACAAAACTCTACTCAATGATGACTTAGCCAAGGAAGAAATAAAGAAAGAAATTAAAGACTTTTTAGAATTTAATGAAAATGAAGACACATCATAGCAAAACTTGTGGGACTCCATGAAAGCAGTGCTAAAAGGAAAACTCATAGCTCTAAGTGCTTACAGAAAGAAACTGGAGACAGTATACACTAACAACTTGACAGCACACCTGAAAGCTTTAGAAGAAAAAGAAACAAATATACCCAAAACAAGTAGATGGCAGGAAATAATTAAACTCAGGGCTGAAATCAACCAAGTAGAAACAGAAAGAACTATATAAAATATCAACAAAACCAGGAGCTGGTTTTTTTTTTTTTTTTTTTTTTTTTTTTTTTTTTTTTTTTTTAA
>JANHMN010000004.1:56364590-56379358 GCA_030674055.1 Rhabdomys pumilio | reverse complement strand
TAGATAAACCCTTAGCCAGACTAATCAAAGGGCACAGAGACATTATCCAAATTAATAAAATCAGAACTGAAAAGAGAGACATAACAACAGAAACTGAGAAAATTTAAAAAATCATCAGATCCGACTACAACGGCATATATTCAACAAAATTGGAAAATCTGGATGAAATGGACTATTTTCTAGACAGATACCAGGTACCAAAATTAAATCAGGAACAGATAAACCATCTAAACAGTCCCATAATCCCTAAAGAAATATAAGCAGTTATTAAAAGTCCCCCCACCAAAAAGTCTGTGACCTGATTATTTTAGTGCAGAATTTTATCAGACCTTCAAGGAAGACTTAATACCAATTATCTTCAAACTATTTCATAGAATAGAAATGGAAGAAACACTACCCAATTCATTCTGTGAAGCTACAATCAAGCTCATACCTAAACCTCACAAAGACCCAACAAAGAAAGAGAACTTCAGACCAATCTCTCTTATGAATATTGATGCAAAAATACTCAATAAAATTCTCGCAAACTGAATGCAAGAACACATCAAAGCAATCATCCATTAAGTAGGCTTTATCCCAGGAATGCAAGGATTGTTCAATATTCAGAAATTCATCAATGTAATCCACTATATAAATAAACTCAAAGGAAAAAACCACATGATCGTCTCACTAGATTCTGAGAAAGCATTTGACAAAATTCAACATCCCTTCATGTTAAAAGTCTTGGAAAGAGCAGGGACTCAAGGCCCATACCTAAACATAGTAAAAGCAATATACAGCAAGCCAGTAACCAACATCAAACTAAATGAAGAGAAACTTGAAGCAATTTCACTAAGATCATGGACTAGACAAGGCTACCCATTCTCACCCTACCTATTCAATATAGTACTGGAAGTTCTAGCCAAAGCAATTAGACAACATAAGAAAGTCAAAGAGATACAAATAGGAAAGGAAGAAGTCAAAATTTCCCTATTTGCAGATGATATAATAGTATACTTAAATGACCCTAAAACTTCCACCAGAGAACTCCTAAACCTGATAAACAACTTCAGCAAAGTGGCTGGATATAAAATCAAATCAAACAAATCAGTAGCCTTCCTCTACTCAAAGGATAAACTGGCTGAGAAAGAAATTAGGGACATGACACCCTTCATAATAGTCACAAATAATATAAAATATCTTGGAGTGAAGCTAACCAAGCAAGTGAAAGATCTGTATGACAAGAACTTCAAGTCTCTACAGAAAGAAATCGAAGAAGATCTCAGGAGACGAAAAGATCTCCCAGGCTCGTGGATTGGCAGGATTAATTTAGTAAAAATGGCCATCTTGCAAAAAGCAATCTACAGATTCAATGCAGTCCCCATCAAAATTCCAAATCAATTCTTCATTGAGATAGAAAGAGTAATTTGCAAATTCATTTGAAATAACAAAATCCCAGAGTAGCGAGAACTATTCTCAACAATAAAAGAACTTCTAGGGGAATGACCTTCCCTAACCTCAAACTGTACTACAGAGCAATAGTGATAAAAACTGCCTGATATTGGTACAGAGACAGGGAGGAAGATCAATGGAATAGAACTGAAGATCTAGAAATGAACCCACACACCTATGGTCACTTGATCTTTGACAAAGGAGCTAAAACTATCCAGTAAAAAAGGACGACATTTTCAACAAGTGGTGCTGGTTCAACTGGAGGTCAGCATGTAGAAGAATGCAAATCAATCCATTCTTATCCCCTTGTACAAAGCTCAAGTCTAAGTGAATAAAGGACCTTCACATAAAACCAAATACATTGAAACTAATAGAAGAGAAGTTGAGGAATACCCTCGAATACCTAGGCACAGGGAAAAAGTTTCTGAACAGACCACCAAAGGCTTATGTTCTAAGATCAAGAATTTACAAATGGGACCTCATAAAATTGCAAAGCCTCTGTAAGGCAAAGGACACTGTCAACAGGACAAAATGACAACCAATAGACTAGGAAAAGATCATTACCAATCCTACATCTGATAGAGGGCTAATATCCAATATATACAATGAAGTCAAGAAACTAGACTCCAGACAACAAATAACCCTATCAAAAAAGGGGTACAGAACTAAACAAGATATTTTAAACTGAGGAAACTCGAATGGCCAAGAAACACTTCAAGAAATGCTCAACATCCTTAGTCATCAGGGAAATGCAAATCAAAACAACCCTAAGATACCACCTCACACCAATCTGAATGGTTAAGATCAAAAACTCAGGTGATAGTAGATGCTGGCGATGATGTGAAGAAAGAGGAACACTCCTCCGTTGTTGGTGGGATTGCAAGCTGGTACAACCACTCTGGAAATCAGTCTGGTTGTGCCTCAGAAAATTGGACGTAGTATTACCTGTGGATCCAGCAATACCACTCCTGGGCTTATACCTAGAAGATTCTCGAACATATAACAAGGACATATGTTCCACTATGTTTATAGCAGCTTTATTTATAATATCCAGAAGCTGGAAAGACCCCAAATGTCCTTCAACAGAGGAATGGTTACAGAATTTTGGTACATTTACACAATGGAGTATTACTCAGCTATTAAAAATAATGAAATTGAGAAATTATTAGGTAAATGGATGGAATTAGAAAATATCATCCTGAGTGAGGTAACCCAATCAGAGAAGAACACACATGGTATGCACTCACTGATAAGTGGATATTAGCCCAAAAGCTTGAAATAGCCAAGATTCAACTCACAGACCACAAAAGCTCATGAAAAAGGAAAACCAAGTGTGGGTGCTTCGGTCCTACTTAGAAGGAGTAACAAAATATTCAAGGGAGCAAATATGGAGACAAAGTGTGGGACAGAAACTGAAGAAGAGGCTGTCTGGAGACTATTCCACCTGGGTATTTATCCCATGTGCAGTCACCAAAGGTAGATGCTGATGTGGATGTCAGGAAGTGCATTCCGATAAGAGCCTGATATAACTGTCTCCTTAGAGGTCTGGCAGAGTCTGACATATTCAGAGGTGGATGCTCACAGCCATCCATTGATCTGATCAAGTGGTTCCCAATGGAGGAGTTAGAGAGAAGACTGAAAGAGTTGAAAGGGTGTGTGGCCTCATGAGGAGAGCAACAATAACAACCAACCAGCTCTCCCTAGAGTCTAAACTACCAGCCTAGGAGCACATAGGGAGGGACCCATGACTCGCACTGTATATGTAGGGGAGGATGGCCTTGTTGGGCATAGGTGAGAGAAGAGATCCTTGGTGCCATGAATGCTGGACACTGAGGAGCAGCGGGGAATTCGAGGGTGGGGAGGTGGGAATGGGGAGGTAGTTGGGTGGCACATCCTTATAGAAGCAGGAGGAGGGGGTGGAATAGAGAGTTCCTGGGTGGGGAGGGAATGAGGTAAGGGGATAAAACCTGAAATGTAAATATAATATCCAATAAAATAAAATAAAAAGGCAAAAAATCTCCTCCTAATTAGTAAATAAAACATTGCACAAGACTCTGCAAGCTCTGCCTGATGTTTGGCTGTGGATCTCTGCATCTGCCTCCATCCACTGCTAAGTGAAGCCTCTAAGGAGAGAGTTGTACTAGGTTTCTGTCTGCAAGCATACCAGAGTATTATTAATAGTGTCAGGGACTGGTTCTCCCACATGGGATAGGTCTCAAGTTGGGGCAGCCATTGGCTGGCTGTTTCCTTAGTCTTTGCTCAATCTTTATTGCTACACATTTTCTAAGCAAGACAAATTTTGGGCTGAAGGTTTTGTGAATGGTTTGACATTTCTTTTCTTCCTCTGAAAGTCCTTCTTGGCTGTAAGAGGTGGCCATTTCAGTCTCCATCTCTCCCTCTGTAAGTATCTAAGCTAGGGTCACCTGCATAGCCTTCCTGTACCCTCTCTCATCTCAGGCCTCCAGTTATTCACCAGAGATGCACCTCCCTCTCTGATTTTAATTCTCAACCCAACTCTCCCCACATTTGATCTCCACCCAGTTTTTCCCCTAACCTCCTTTCCTACCCAGCTCTGTCAGACCATCTATCTTTAATGAGCATTTAGTTTCTGCTTCCTAGTGATATTTGTACAGCCCTCTTTGGCTCCTCCTAAATACCCAGTTTCTTTGGGTCTGTGAATTGTAGTTATCCTGCACTTATGTTCACTTGTTTTTTTATTTTTTATTGGATAACTTATTTATTTACAATACAGATGTCATCCCCTTTTCCCATTTCTCCTCTCTAGAACCCACTATCCCATCCCCCCTCCTCCTTTATGTTTTATACCATTTTGATTACATGCATGTGTTAAGGTAATTTCTTGGTTGAATGTCTAGCAATACAATAGATGCAAATAATCAAAGAACAAGCAAGACAATAAACACAAATAGTTAAACAAAAAGCAAGGCATTAAACTCAATTACATATACACTCCTGTGATCACTGTTTCTAAGGGCTTATTGGGATAACCAAAGCATCTGAGCCTACTTCACTGTCCTAGCCCAAGGTCATTTTCACGTCTGAGGCCTACTTTCTTGTTCTAGCCTAAGATTTAGATTCCTACCTGAAATTACTTCTTTGTTCTAGCTTAATGTCAGACTGCTGCCTAAAGCCTACTTCCTTGTCCTTGGCCAATGTCATATTCCTGCCAAGCAGCTCATTTCCTTGTCCTTCTCCCATGTCAGATTCTTGCCAAACAGCTCCAAAGGCTCTTCACCTCTCCTCCTTTTTTATTTCATCAAGAAGACTGAGTCTGTCTTAGGTAGTTCTGACAAGAATGTCTTCCTTATCCATCATGAAATATGCATTATCAAAAGCAATGCACTTATGTCTTAGGTTGGTAAGGATCTGTGCAGAATCTTACACGTACTTGGCTTGACATCCTGTTAATTTAATAACTCTGTCTGGGGGTACATTTTCATGCACAAGCCATTTACTTGGCTGCCAACGTATTGATGTTGTTGAAGAAAAGCTTTAACACAATGGGAAGGAATAAAACTATTCTGAAAACAAAAAGGGCTAACATGTTCAAGCTATACATGCCATTTTTCAAGCTTGGCCAAAATAGAAATACTGACCTCAGGCCATGGGTAATTCTATCTGCAGTATCTACCACATCAACACTCAGCAGAGCAGCATTCTTAAAATTCATAAGCTCCCTATGTATCATTCAAATATCCTGAGAGGTGTTAGAATTATGCCAAATACACTGCACGTGTCATTAAGCTTTTTCCTAATTATGACTACCACTGTAAATTTTAGAACTAACATGAATCTAATGGTATTTGGCATGACACTCAAGATGGCTCCTTACCCTTAAACTCTGAACCTCCTTCCAGTAATTTGAATAGAATAAAGAGCATCAATCTGTTTTTCCAAATGCCTATCTAAATCCTCTGGTATATTCAACACATTAGTAACATTTTTTTGCTAAATGATTAACAAAAGTAGCTGTCTTAACTTCTTGTGTCACAGCAATTGTAGCAGCAGTGGTGCTAGCAATTAATGTAATTAAAGCTGTTATACCAGTAATAATCAAGCCTACTACCCTCTTGCTTCTGCTTAAAGCCTGACAATGGTGACTGGGAAGCTCTATTGGACATAAGTTCCAGACCCACCATTGCTTACCTATACCCCGGATGGCACAAGCTGCCTTGCCTCAAGTTCTTAGATCTTGTGGAACAGAGAATCAAAAACAGACATTATAATGCCTCTTGTATTGTTATTAAATATGACCAGTTATTCAGACTCAATCATGGACTGTTCTAGAAATCAATCCAGTATTGGAAATAATAGTCTTCAAATGGAAGTCTGGTTCTGAACATTTTCAGAGACATATATGGAAATCAGCTGCAGTGCTCTATGATGTTATGTTAGCAAGAGATAAAGTTGGGGCAGGATCTGGATTTCAAGCAGGTGTTAGCACATGTGTTAAGGCTTCTTTAATTGTCAAGTTAAAAATGCCTTGGATTCTTCTACAGTATTTAATGTAAGTTTCATTGATTGTACACCTTCTAATTGTGTTTGTGTTTTGAAATCCAGCATGTCAGTTATGGAGGTCTATCAACTAGCTTTTGTTTTAGTGTCCTGAGTATCACTGAACCTTGGTATTCTAAAAATAGCTTGCAAGTACTGAAATAAGTGAGTCAGGCTTTAAGCTGATGTCCACTTGTAAGTGAGTACATACCATATGTGTCTTTCTGACTCTGGGGTTACTACACTCAGGATAATCTCAAGTTTCATCCATTTTCCTGAACATTCAAGAGTGGGTAATAGAAGTGAGCAAGTTGGAGGAATCAAGGACACCAGAAGACCCATAGAGTCAACTAACCTGAGACAATGGGGCTCAGAAAACACCAACCAAAGAGTATGTAGGGACTAGACCTAGAATTCCTATACATTTGTAGCAATGTTCAGCTTGATGTTCATGTGGGTCTCCTAGAGGAGCAGGGTCTGTTTTGGTCCGGCTCTGTTCCCTGTGATTACATCTGCTTCCCCCTACTTGGAATGACTGGATAGGTCTCAGTGGAAGAGGTGTACCTAGACCTCCTGGGACTAGATGCCCCAGGGTGGGGTGGTAGACAAGGGGGATACTCTTTCTCTGAGAAGAAGGAGTGGGACAATGGGGGGAGGTATTTGTAAGGATGGGACTGAGGATAAAGGAGGGAGGGGTGCTATGATAGGGATGTAAAGTAAATAAATTAAAAAATTATAAAAAGAAAGAAATATGCAAATAGAGGCTGATAGATATAAATAGTAATAAAGGGCACATGAACTTAACACATAGTCCTCAAAATGACTAAGAAGTATTCTTGAAAGTGTTTACTATAGATAGAAATTAAAAGAAATATAAAATAAAAACCATTTTAGATTTAATCTCACTCTAAGCAAAATGGCTATCATCAAAACAACAACAACAACAAAAATAAACAACAAACATGACAACAAGTGCTGGCAAGAATGTTGGGGTAGTTGATGGGAATACAATCATTATATATGTATACTGAGGTGGATAAAGGACAAAAAACTGGAGAGGGTTTGTTGGTTACCATCAAGTTATGAATATGACCGTTTTGCTCAGTGATTTTATTCATACCAGCTGCTTTATTTCTTCCTTTGTGTTTCTTTCTCTATGCATTTTAATAGATTTTCTAACATCACTTTCATTTAAAACTTTTTCATCTTCCAATAAAGCATTTAATGATACACACTTCTTTTAAGAACTCACTTTGTCACCATGAGCACAAATAATACCTCTTATTTGTTCAACTAAGTAATTATTTTCCTCTTTAAATCAAGCAACTCTTAAATAATTTTAATATATCTCCCAGGGCATATTTCTAATTACAACTTTGGTGACATGCAATTGATAACAGTTATCCTTTTAAAGTATGTATAGAGTTTCATAGAGTCATGCAAAGTTATTAGAGTTATTTAAAAGCAATTCAATACTTCTAGATTTTACTTGGTGTCCATAATTCCTCACTAGACTTTTGATTAGTCCCTAGTACCAGCTACTGAATTTTCTGTATACTTGCCAAATTTGGGCACTTCCTTTAAATAAAATTACACAATTTTCTGTTGCTTATTTGAACATTAGCATGATGCCTTCATTTTCATAACCTATATCAACCTTGTACTACTTTTTGATCTATTTAGTTTAATGACTATATGTGTTATTTTACTTATGTATTTAGAGTTAGACAAATACTGAGTTGATTTTTTAGAAACTATAAATTAATGCTTTTCAAATTTTTGTGCAGACATGTGTTAGGGGGCGGAGTAAATGCCTAGAAGCTGAATTGATAATGAATAATATATTATTTTTGAAAATTAGACAAATTATCATCTCAAATAACCTTATTATTTACAAACTCACCAGTAATACATTGATCTACATAGTCACTGGTATATGTGTCTTTTAAAGATTTAAAAAAAAAACATTTTATTGATTCTTGATGAATTTCACATCATGCACCCTAATCCCACTTATCTCCCTATCCCTTTGTATCCACCCGTGTCCTTGGAAACTTCCTCCAAAAGAAATACAAAACAAAATGTTCAAAATAATAAAACAAAGCTTAAAACATCTTGCTATAGAATCTGTAGTGTGTCACAGTTTGTCCCACAGTATAGACTTTGTCTATACCTCTTTACTTGCAAATGTTATTTGCAAGGAGTCACTGGTCTGGATCTAGACCTCTTGCTTCTGCTACACCATTAATACTGGATTGTCACTCTCTCAATTGCTGCAGCAAGTAAAGGGCAGGGCCAGTTCTTCCACTCTCATGTGACCAAGGCCAGCTCTCCTGACTGTTATAGATGGTGAGGTGAGCAGGGCAAGGGAATCTCCCTGCACCCATGCCATCCCACAGCACACAGGTGGTTGTGCCAGTTCTCCAGTACTCACACTCTTTGGGGCTGACCCATTCATGCCCCTACCATGAGGGACAGCTCTACTGTGCTGCTCAGGTAAAGTGCAGGGCATGCTCTCCTGAGTGCTGCAGCAGGTGAGAGGTGAGTCCAGCTCTTCAGAGTGCTGAAGTCAGTGAGGTGCAGGGTCAGCTCTACACATGGATATCAACTCGGTCAGGTGGCAGCCCTACCAAAGATGTCCACATGGTCTTTAGTGGTAATATGAGCCATGGTCATCTAAACAGACCACTGATGCTACATGGCCACAGTCTCAGACATGTTAATTGTTCAGTTGTACATGCAACAAAAGTTTAATGCATTGTATAGTTTTGTTGAGGTTATTTGTGGTGGTAATTTTCTTGCATTATAGTTTTAATTTACTAGTTATGCCAATGTATCTACTTACTTTCAAATCCTCTCTCTCTCTCTCTCTCTCTCTCTCTCTCTCTCTCTCTCTCTCTCTCAATAATGCTTAAAACAAATGATTGTACCTCACAAGGCACTGCAGCTCCACTGGTCTAATTACAGATGAAGACTGACATTAAGTAAAGTAAATAATCATTAAAGGATATTTAACAGTCGGCTGGGTAGTTGTCATGATTAGGAAGAATCTACTTTACACATCATTCAAAGCAAAGCACAATGATATATTTTCCAAGTTAAAGAAGCTTTGTAGGTTACAAAGGTTATTTTCAGCACTAGTACAGGGGAAAAGATGAAGATTCCCAGAATGCTTTTCTGTTTGTGTTGGATTACACATAATTGATGGGTAGTAGATTTTTGGAGTTGAATACAAATGTCCACCACTAGTGCCAAATCTATACATATTTGCCTTACTTTATCTTCATACTACTTATGTAGGTTTCATGGACCTCAGGACCAGAAAAGAAGCCTTCACGCTCTAACAAAGAGCCAAGTACATCATGGAACTCTGGTGCCGGTGCCATCATAGCCTTTTTAAAGGGAGTCATCAAATAAGTTGGTAGTCATATTACTTGGGTATTCTCTGGGTTTTGTGCTTCAACCTCTCCAATACCACAGACAGACAAGTAACGATGTATTTTTTAGTTAGCTTTACTGTCATCTTAACACAGCCTAGACTTACAAGACAAGGAATTCTTAATTAAATGATTGCCCATATTAGAATGGCCTGTGGGCAATACCATAATGTCTGTGGGGATTATCATAATTGGTAAGTGATGTGAGAGGGCTCATTCTGTTCAGTATGGCATCTACATTATGGATGGGCCTGGGATATATACAAAAGCTAAGCATAAATCAGTGAGCAAGCCATCAAGAAACATCCCTCTAAGAGTTGGAGTAAGGAGAGGAGAAGATGAAGGAGAGGAGAAGCAAGGTGATGAGAGAGAGAAAGAGAGAGAAAGAGAGGGGGATATGGAGGCAGATGTTCACGTGTCTCCACCAGTCAAAAACAGTTTATATATCTAGGTTGGACATTGGATTACACTTCTGATTGAGCATTACCAAATTTATAAAGCCTTTGACTGACATTAAAAAAAATTGTATAAAAGCAAAAAGGAAAAGGGGGCATGGGGTAGGGGTTTTCTCTAGGGAGCAGAAATGGGAAAAGAGGATGGCATCTGAAATGTAAATAAAATATATAAAAAATTAATTAAAAAAGAAAGAAACATTCCTCTATGATTTCTACTCTACTTATTTAGTTATGCATACCCAAGTTAGAGAAAATATTGCATGAAATAGTGAATAGGCTTGCTGTGGTCTACCTTGAGTTCCTGCCCTGACTTCTCCACAATGGTGAGCTGTAACCTGTAAGTTGAAAGAAATCCTTTTTTCCTCTAAATTGCCTTTAGTTAGAGTGTTTTATGAGAGTGACAGAAAGCAAACTAGAATACCTCATGAATCATGCTTTTAAACTTCTGAAATGCATTTCTCCAGTTCAAGACTATCTGCACTGTGAGTTTGCTTAGGCTACCACTACAAAAATAACTTCATGAAAAATACAGCCTGGTTTAAATTTTTGTTACATTTAAAATTGAACAATTAGCAAAGAAATATATGTGCTAATGGTTTTAAAATATCTATATCTATTTTAGGCTTAAGGTTTACAGTTTATACATCTTTTGGACAGAGTTAATAAACAAACATCATAACAATTCATTTGGAATAGATTTTTACATTTTCTGCACGGTTTGAATACCCAGTCTTCATTAAAAAATACTTTCTTATTATGATAATTAGGCAATGGTTCAATTCATGCCAAATGTCTAGTAAAGTTCTTTCTAACTATTAATTATAGCTTAATAAAAGCTTTCAAGTGAATCAAAATTTTAATGTTTCAATGGGTTATAATTTCCCTGGTCTCATAAAGATAAACTAAGTTAAAGGGACAAACTTAATTGGGAAATGGAATTCTGATATCATTCTAGTTTTGTGCCTAAATTTATGATAGAGAAAGTATGGAAATTAAGCTACCACCAGGCTTAGTGTTGGTGAAAATATTTATAGTATCATCTGGGTGTGGTATCACAGACTTGTCAGCAGTGCATTCAGGAGGCTGAGGGAAAAGATCTATAGAAGTTTGAGGGCAACCTGGGCTACAGATAGTGTACTGTGCTAGCCAGAGATAAATAATGAGACATTCTGACCATATATGTGTATGTGATAATTATTTGTGTGTGTATGAATAGATACTTGCTGTGTAGCCTATACCATTTCTGTTATGTTTTGTTCCTGGTTGCTGAAAGTGCAATATATCCTAGAATCATTCTACCAATAGACTCAAACTCTGTATTCTATAAGTTTGAAAACTATTTTTAATGTCTCTCACAAAATATATATCATGATGTAATTTATATACTTATATTTGAAATAATTTGTTCATGAACTTGCGTGTGTGTGAATGGTTAAAATATAAAAGCTCTAATCTCTATCTCAGATTCCCATCACAGAACCTTAAAACTTGCTATTTTCCCAGTTGTAAGCACATCTTTGTCTTTTATGTTAGTCCAGTGCGGTTTAGGGTGATTAGTGTGCCAGGGGTGATTTCTGGAGGTCTCTTGGATAGCTCATGCAAGTGAGATGACTCAGGATTGGGACAAAAACTAACCATATGATGATAGTGCTGAGGCTTTACCCCATGTATCAATCTGACTGCTGGGCAGAGGAAACAAGCAAGAGATTGAATTCATTCATGAAGCCAATGATCCAATCATCCAGTGCATGATGGAATTCAATAGAAACTGTGTACTCTGAGGCCAGAGAGAGTTTTGTGGCTGTTGAACATTTTCTGGTTTTTGCTGGGAGGGCAGCATATTTCCCTATGGGACGAAGACCTTTTAGAATACTCCAGACATGCTCTTAAATGTCTGTCTCTTTTGTATCCTTTCAAATACTGTATATTCACAGGTATAGAGTTTTTCTGAGTTCTGTGGGTCATTCTACTGAGCTGTCAAGTTGAGGGAATCATGGATACCTACAACTATATAGTAACTAAACCTAAATTTGGGTTGATTGAATACATTCAAGTTTACAATTAGTGTCTAAAGTAAGAGCAGTCTTATTGAGAACTATATAGTTAGCCAAAAGTATATGCAGTTCTACTTAAGAATAGCAAAATATGGGATAGATCCCCAGGTGGGGCAGTCTCTGTATGGCCTTTCCTTCAGTTTTTGCTCCACACTTTGTATTTGCTCCCATGAAAATTTTCTTCCCTTTTCTAAGAAGGACTGAAGTACCTACACTTTGGTCTTTCTTCTTTTTGAGCTTCATGTGGTCTATGAATTTTATGTTGGGTATTTTGAACTTTGGGGCTAATATCCACTTATCAGTGAGTGCATACCATGTGTGTTCTTTTGTGACTGGGTTACCTCACTCACCTGAAGATCCATTCCATATACAGTCATGAAACCAAGACACTATTGCTGACAGGAGCCTGATATAGCTGTCTCCTGAGAGACTCTGTCAAAAATGGTTGGCGGATGCTCACAGCCAACCATTTGTACTGAGCATGGAGTCCCCAATGGAGGAAGTAGGCAAAAATTGAAGGAGCTGAAGGAGTTTGCAACACCATGTGAAGAACAACAATATCAATAAACCAGAGGCACCAAGAGCTCCCAGGGACTAAACCACCAACCAAGGAACACTTTCACAGAAGCAGGGAACGGGGAATGGGATAAAGGCTTTCCAGAGGTAAGGAAGGGGAAACTGGGAAAGGAGATAACATTTGAAATGTAAATAAAGAAAATATCCAATAAAAAAAGAATAAAAAATGTAATCACTTTCATCTCATTTCTGATTTTCGAGGGAAATTTCTGTCTCTCTCCAATAAGTATGATGCCAGATATGTTTGTCACATCTAGACTTTAATATGTATAGGTATTTTTCTTCTCGTTTCTTCCAACCTTTTATCATGAGGGAATGCATGGGCTTTTTCTAACTCTATTAAGATGACCATGTGATTTCTGCCATAACTTATTTGTGTGCTGTATTAACATTTATTGAATTGTATATGTTGAAAACATTCTGGTATCCCCACAATATAACCAACTTCATCCTCAAATTAAAAAAAGGAATAGCAATATATAGTATGTATCCTGGATCATCTTTTTCTTCAATCATAGTTGTTTGTTTGTTTGTTTGTTTGTTTGTTTTTCGAGACAGGGTTTCTCTGTATAGCCTTGGCTGTCCTGGAACTCACTCTGTAGACCAGGCTGGCCTCGAACTCAGAAATCTGCCTGCCTCTGTCTCCCAAGTGCTGGGATTAAAGTTGTGCACCACCACTGCCCAGCTTCAATCATAGTTTTGAAACAGATATTTTTAATTAAAAATTTTGAAATAGAAATTTAAGTCCTTACCATTAGTTACTATGAAGTTAACAATCTCATGATAGTTAATCCATAGCTTTGATTTAGAATACCCACAGAATAATGTCCTGAATTTCTAACATTTTCAAAAGGTTTTCTATTATGTGATGATATAATTACAAGCTAAAGACTTCTTTCACAAGCAGCACCCTCTGAACAGAGTTTTGGATAAGATAGTATGGACTGCGTCATCATCTACAGTTTACCTCAAATATTATATTTTTCTTCCCTTTTCTGAATATCATTTACTTTTCAAATAATGGCTGTTTTTAATAATTCATGGGCCTTATCCTCTTGGGTCATGGCTCTTCTGAATTATCTTACTACCTTGTCAAGAAGGCCTCATTCCTAAGGATCCTTTGACAGAATTAGAACACAGTGCTGCACATCCTAAGACTAAATGTGAAGCAGTGTAGTTCACTGATCACTAATGTGGGCTACAGAATCAAACTACCACAACAACATCTTGAATTCACCACTAATGAGCCAAGTAGTCTTCAACAACTGCTTCCCCCTCCCCAACTCTACCCTCCTTCTCAAGGTATTTTTTAAGTATATGCATATATTCCAAAATCTGAATCTGAGATGTGAAACACATCTAGTTTCAAGAGTTTTGGATAGGAAATATTCCTTACCCATTGTTTTTCATGACATGGTAGAAGGGCTTGGCTTTTATTAAAATTCTTGTTCTCTTTTGTCATTTTTATGTAACAGGTATAGTAAAACAGTACATTATGCCACACATTGTTTTAAATATATCACATTACTAACTTTAAAAATTCCCCATAAATTAAGAGGAAGGCTCTATTTTACCCCAATTTCATAAGTGATTATATGAGACACAGTGAGTTAAAAGAAAAACTTCAACTAACTGTGGGGTGCCCAATCCCAAGTGGTACATCTATAATGATACCTTTACAGCTAAGGTTCAGGGTACATCCCAGAAGAGAGGGCAGAAAAGTTCTAAAAGTTAGAGAACCAGGATGTCCACAAAAGATAAGATAGTATCCTCTATACATGATGTAGAAGCTGTACCTATGAAATCTCAACAACATAACTGCCCAAACAAGACCTGAACAATAACAATATCAATTGGCACACCAATATGGTTGGAGAAAATTTCACAAGGTTACACCAGCAGATGAAGAGCTATATCCAATAAATAGCTGCTGCAAAAGAATCTGACTTCTCCAAGGACATGTCCCCTGAAAAGTTATATAATACTATATGGTCTGCCTTAAACATGTACACACTAAATCATCTATCACCTATCTGTCTGTCTGTCTGCCTGTCCATCCATCTGTCTGTCTATTTACTTATTTATCAATTACCTATCATCTATGTCTCTTGTATGTGTGCATGTGTAAGTAATAAAAACAATAGTTAAATAAAAGATTATGTATTTGCCAGTACAGGTAGAGTTGGAAGAAGAAGGAGGAAATGATGTAAGTATAGTACTCATATATAAACACTGATAATAGCAGTATAAATTCACACACACACACACACACACACACACACACACACACACACACACAC
>JANHMN010000004.1:56331494-56359980 GCA_030674055.1 Rhabdomys pumilio | reverse complement strand
TCTCTCTCTCTCTCTCTCTCTCTCTCTCTCTCTCTCTCTCTCTCTCTGTGTGTGTGTGTGTGTGTGTGTGTGTGTGTGCTTCTTGGAGAGGCCAGAGGTTGATGCCTAGTGTTTTACTCTATTGATTTCTACATATTATTTAAAAAAAAATAATGTCAGGTTTCTCATCAAACATGGAACTCTGATACATCTACACTGACTGGGATTGTGCAGTTTTAGAATTACACATTCATGATAGTGTAAATAGTTGTTTATGTGGCTGCTTAAGGTTCAAACTCAGGCTCTTCTACTTGCATGGTGTGAACACTTTACCTATTGGACAATCTCATTAGTCTAGAGTGGTTTAGCTATTGTTCACCTCCTACTTCATATATTCTCTGTCTGTATTCTCCTCTTCTCTATTTTTTCACATTGCATTTATGGTCTTGAATATAGCAATGTTTTGTGACTGAATTCTTGAAAATCCATTTAACTGTAAGATATTGTATGAGACCCAGTCCTGCTCTGCTTTCCACAAAGGCCTCTTCCCTGGGTATCATTTATAACTTCTGTGGGTTCTTTTACACATTTTCTAATTACCTTCATTGGTCATAACTAATTTGTGTATCTTGCACATGTATTCCAGTAGCAAAGTCTCATATATCTGAACCCCTTAAAATTATATTAAGGTTTTTAAATGAATGACATATAAGAAAATATATAAGTAAGTAGAGATCTAGAATGTTCATTTGAAGAATTCTCAAAATCACAAACAGTAACTCAAGTAGGAATAATAAGCTAACGAAATCTCTATGAATTTTATGGTCTCATAGAATTTTACTTTAAGCCTTTAAATAGTAAGTATTAATACATTTAATAATCTCAAACCTCTTATATTCAGCC
The DNA here is from genome assembly GCA_030674055.1 of Rhabdomys pumilio. Classification (NCBI taxonomy): domain Eukaryota; kingdom Metazoa; phylum Chordata; class Mammalia; order Rodentia; family Muridae; genus Rhabdomys; species Rhabdomys pumilio. The sequence goes on along the minus strand of JANHMN010000004.1, from coordinate 56,359,098 downwards.
ACTTAGGATAAAAAGAATCCTGCAAAATATATCATATACTGCAAAAGAGAAGAAAGAAAAGAGGATAAAAAGGAGAAGAAGAAGGAAAAGGAAGAACAGGAAGAAAACGGTCACTTGCATATAAATTGTAGCCTACTTCTTATTAGTATGGAAAACATTAGAGACAGAATTTAGGAAGCATAAGGCATGCATTGAATTTCTGACATCCCTCCTTTTCTTCTAATCTTCATGAAACTTTTCTGTCAGAATCATTATACCACATCTCCATCTGTATCTTTAAAACAGTACTTATTTAATTAGATTATATGTGGTATAATTTTGGGTATCATGGTATCCTCTACTATTTTTGAGATCAGGGCAATTAAACATGTTCTATTTCTATTTCTAGGAATCAATTGAGATAAGTGATGATATTTTTGAAACTCCCTGTTAAGGGTTAAGATATTAAGATTATCATTATTATCATGGGAAAAAACAAGAAGTTAAAAAAAAATCAAGAATCATTTATCTCAAATCCAAAATTATAGACTTTAAAAATCTTACTTATGAATGCTAAAGTATAGGTTTTGGAAATTAAAAAGTACTTTTGCCTTTTGTAATGTTTGTAATGTTTGGAGACATTTATATCTATATATCCACATACATAAGAAGGCATATGAAAACTAATAGCCACTGTGAACCAATAATATTTTCTAATTTTCATGACATATACAATCAGTTGGAGAAAAATTAGGCCTATTATGTAATTACAGTTTCTTCATGGATAGTTATTGTGAATGGTCATTATTGATTTTGCTTCCTACTTGAATTGGCATCATCATATTAAGTAGCTGACATTTTAATTCAACTGCCTGAAAAGTCAACTTAATGTTAGCTACAAAATCATCTGATTCAAATGCATAGAGTTCTAAAAGCCATTAAATTTTATGAGCAGAGCAAAAGTTTACTCCATTGGCACATAATTATATTTTTACAGTCAGGAGACAACAATAACATGAAAACATTACTACTCATGAAAATATGTCTTATGAACAATATGGAGTAAAAGAATGAAAGATTAATTATTTTGAGATACGTGGTTCTGAGTATGTTATAGAAAGCAGGAGAAAAGTCCACTCTCTCCCTGGCAATGTACTACCATTCAAGTAATAAATATGATAATTGTCATTAAATGAAATATGAATGAAACACTCAATTATGCCAACTAATGCACCTGAAAGTTATCTATTCTGAATCCACTATCATGTAACAGAAAGAGGAGAAGTGAAAAACAATACTATCTATTAAACAATGGTTAGATGTCAAGTTTTGTCAAAATGAAAAGCAGTGCCTGCCTCAACAGCAGGCAAATTGTCACCTCTTCTGCATTGATCTCCATAGTTATCTGCCTTAGATTATTTTATCTTGTTACAGTTTCTTTCCATCACAATAGGGGCACTTTATCCCTTAAATTTTCTTCAGAAAACTAATTTTGTTGCTAAAATTTCTTTAGAATATTTTTGTTTGATCAACATTTTAATGTATGGAATATGTGCTGTGGAAAAACATAATTTACCCTCAACATTCCTCTTGTGTTATGCATTTTAAAAGTCCCAGCATAGACACATTTTATTTCTTAGATTCTGTTAAACAAAATAATAAGAGTTCTTCTAAGGCCCCTGTCAATGGTATACAGGAAAACTGAGTGATAATGGCTCTGGGTTTTAAATGGTGTACTTTAAATACTATTTCTTTGTTGCTGATTTTTTCATGGCTATTGTCTCAGTTAGTACCTGTCCATCCAATGCTGCCAGTTTCATTACTTAAAAGTCAAGAAATGGAAGTTTGGAGAGATTAAAGTAATTTTTCATATTCATCCAATTCATAAGTTATTTAATTCAGAAAAACACACAAATGAGTTCACATATATAGAGCCCTACATGTAAAAAAATAAAAGAATATACCCCAGTAAGATACCAAAAAATGATGTGAAATTTTATCTACATTTAATTTTAAATGTAAGCGAAGGTAAGTAAAATCCTAAATGCATACAATGAGATGTATTTAAAACGTGAAAGTATAGTGAAAGAAGTAAATATATTGGCTATCACAGAATGTAATATTTTACAGGGGGTCAGTGCTTATGTAAGTTTTGTCTGATCAGCATGATTTTATATGTCAATTATAGATTCTGAAACCCATGTGTGTGTCTGACTTCACCATTACCATGCATGCTCATTTTTAACTGCATCTGTAACAACTTGTCATAGACTTTTGTGATGTAGACAGCACAAATGTATTAACCTATAGTTCCATATGATATTAGTATGGCTTGAGTATCTTTGGCTAAAATCAGCAGGTTCTCTTGGTACTCTCTCTTCCTGAGGCTATAGGCAAAATTTCATTTCCTTGCATTTCATTTATTATTATTATTATTATTATTATTATTATTATTATTATTAATTATTATTATTATTTAATTTTTTACAGTCTAGTCATTATCTACCTTCTAGTCTACCCTCTGACAGTTTCTCATCCCATTAGTCTTCCTCCTTCTCCAAGAGGATGTCCCTACCCCCATTCCACCCCACCAGATCTCCCTACTCCCTGGGACCTCAAGTCACTCACTGAGACACCAACCAGGCAGCATTTCATCTTCTAACCGGTCTTTCTTCTTGTGTATCTCACCTTCTAGCCCAGCCACATGTCTCGAGTCCTTTATACATGCCTGTCTATTTGGCCTGGCTTGTCATTATATGTTTTGATGCAAGAAGTAGTTCTTTACCTTTATGGAATTGTGTGATTTTAATGTGCTAAAATGGATAATGTAAGAATTTTTCACCATTTCAACATCCCTAATATTAATCCTACCACCAAAGTCCCTTTGGTCATGTAAAGTAGTATATTCACAAATTTCAGGGATAAAGGTATGAAACATAGTTTGAGGGTGAGAAATTATTAGATTATCACATCCAGTGGAGAATCTTAAATTTCTTCATGTGTCAAGCAGATTGAAGTAAGCATCTTTGTCTAGAAGAAAAGAACTTTACACTAATGAATGATGATGCCTATTGTTTTCCAAGACAGATTCAATAAATAAAGTGGAGGCAGCCAATGCTCTAGGCCCTTTCTATGGCCTTGGATGTCCCATCTTTAGCATATTCAACTTCCCACTCTCAGGCTCCTAACCATCCAAGAAGTGTAGGAGATGGGCTCCCTCTTGTGGCACGGACCTCAAGTTAAACCAGACGTTGGTTGGCCATTCCCATAAGTTCTATTCCACGGTTGCCCTGGGTCATCTTGTGTGTGGTGGGTTTTGTGGGTGGGTTAGTGTGGAAGTGTCTCTTTCCATAGCCTTCATATTACCTTTATGGGCCAAAAAGAGAGCAGAGGGCTGAAGGCTTCATGGCCACACAGCTCGATCCCTTAATGAGCTGTGTGGATGTCGTCCTCAGCTATGGGACATCCACTGTCATAGAAACAAATGGGATTAGCAAAAGAAAAAAAAATCAACGAAATGATTCCTAATGATATTTTGCTGTACCTAGAGATCAGTGCCTTGTTCAGTCACCAAAGAGGCTTCCTCCCACAGCATATAGGAACAGATGCAGAGGCCCACAGCTAGTCATTATGCAGAGAGAGAGTCTAATTTGGAGATCTGTATTGGGTCCCTCCACTCTGAGATCTGAGAACCCAATGGAAGAGGGAATAGAAAGACTGGGAGTCAGAGGAAATGGAAGAATACTATGGTCCACTAAATCAACTATTCAGGACTCATATGGATTCACAGAGACTGAAGGGGAAAGCAAGGGACCTCCATGGGTCTGTACAAGATCCTCTTCAAATGCATGAATGTTAGCTTGGTGTTTCTGTAAGACTTGTAACAGTGGGAGCAGGTATATCTCTGACTCTTTTGCCTGCTCTTGGGACTTTTTTTCTCCTCATTGGTTGCCTTGTCCAGCCTCGATAAGAAGGCTTCTGCCTTGTCTTAGTGTATTTTATTTTTGTCTTGTTTGACTCTTGTCTCTTGGAGGCCTGCTGTCTTCTGTAGAGGAAATGTGGAAGGAGAGGACTGAGGAAGGAGGGAGGTAGGAGAGAAAAAGGGAGGTGAGAAGGGAGAGAAAACTGTGGTCAGGATGTAGAGTATGAAAGAAGAATGTCCTTTAAAAATTAACTTTGTAAAGCTCAAAATGATGAAGATGTTTGACCAATCTGTCTGAACCCACTGCCTCATGAATAAAGTCTATTTCTTGTTTCCCTATTGCCTGGTCTTTTCTGTTATCAAAAAAGCGATGGTATTCTCTTATATCCAAATGTTTGGATATAATGATTCTCAAAGATAATACTCTCTTTGCAAATCTTTTTTCTACATTATTCCTTTACTTCTCTTTTGGAAGTGTTTTTTGTTGGTTTGTTTGTTTGTTTCTAATATTAGCAAAGAATAAAAATAAAAACTATACTGTGACATTATTAGGAGACCTTGTTTCATAGAAAACTCTGTGAACTTTGTCTTTTATAATCTTTCTGCCTTGTCTTCTACAATGTTTTCTGAGCCTTATGTACAGGAATGTTTTGTGGATGTATCCGTTGGACCAGGGCTCCACAACATTGCAATTTGATTATGGTTTTCTCTAGTGGTTTCTGTCTGTTACAAAGAGAAGTTTCCTCCATGAGGGGTGAAGACTACACTTACCCATGGGCGTAAGGACAGATGTTTAGATTGCTTTTAAGGATGCCTATTTCCATAATTCTAACCAACACGTCTTTCCAAATATAAGCTGATTAAAGACAAAGGTTTACACCAATAGACATACCAAAATGAATAGGGAAAATTCCACAAGCCCTCAAACTACATAAGAATTATAGACACCTAAACAATTCTGAGAAGAGGAAAACTATTCCTGAGGAAAGAAAAAACTAACTGGTTATTCAATATCAAATAGTCAGCTCTGGAAATACACATACAGATAAGTAATACTATTTTTAATGATCAGGTTATATTTAAGAATATATATGTATATTATATTATATTATATTATATTATGTGTATATGATAAATGCATTTAATAAAATAAAGGAGGCCATGAAATTGAAAGAGAGAAGAGAGAGAGATGGAAGGGCTTTTAGGGATGAAAGAGGAAGGAGAATTGTAATTATGTTATAATCTCAAAAAGAAAACAAAAAGCAGACTATGATTTACAAATGATTGGCCTAAATTTTATCATGTTTTCATCTCCCCTTTAAGAGCAAAACAACACAGAAGCAAATAAACAAAACTCTATTAAAAAGCTCATGAATTAACTCTGTAGTTCTCTATAACCATTGCATGTCTTCAATCAGGATCCATTTACAGTGAACTACTTATCTGGCAGCCTTATCTGCAGCATTATTTCTTTCGAGGGTTCAGAATACAGTGAAACTGCTTCTTCCTAAAGGGCAGCTCACTATTTTCCTTTGCTACTTCCAACCCTGCATGACTTGCTATTCAGTCAGGATAAATCCCAATGAACCCTGACTGAAACTCACTGACTGGTCTGTGCACTTTTCCTACTTCTGGTCTTTGATCACATTATCCTTTCTTTATTCCTTTATCTCCTTCCTTTTGCTTTACACATTTTCCAGTCCCTGCCCCCAGGAATTCTTGCTCTTTTTCCTAAAATGGAAATGATAGTGTCCTCTAGGAAGCTTTTCTCTTATCCTTGTCTAGGTTCCCCTCGATCATTAGACCATTAGTTGAAATGCATATCAGATTAAAGGTGTTAAGACCCTGAAAATCAACTGAAATTTCTTCTCTGTTAAGGCTTTGCACTCAGCTTTCAATATAATAATTTCTAAACCATCCCAGAAACTATTTAGTGAAGTGCTTGTTAAGAAGAATTACAGATAGCTATGTGGTACAGAAAGGTACTGCATGGAGTCATCTGGTAGGTGCTGGATGGCTATGAAGACAAAGCTTGCCCTTGATTGTCATGCATTCAGTCACGGGTTTGTCTTTTACAAAGGCAGCTCTAAAACAAAGTGTCATTGTGTTCCTATTTTGATCACATTCAGAGATGCCAACTCACACTAAGAATGTTCTTATGAAAGTAATGTAAAAAATTTATTAACTGAGTGTTTTTTTTCCCCAAGCATCTAAACACCACAGAAAATCAGAGCAAAATTTTCTTGGCAGCAACAAAAATAGGAGTTCTTAATACTAAAGGTAGTTGAATTTTAATTTTGAATTTCTTTTGATTCATTCTCTCTCTCTCTCTCTCTCTCTCTCTCTCTCTCTCTCTCTCTCTGTGTGTGTGTGTGTGTGTGTGTGTGTGTGTGTGTGTGTGTGAATGTGTGTTTAAGTCATCAGTACTTTGTGTCCCCCTGACCCAGAATGTAAAGTACATGATTGGTCCCTGGCAATGATAGTCTATAGTTTGCTTTTTCATACTTTCATACTGATGAATTGAGAACCGCAGATAATCTTTATGTGTAAACAATAATTATGATACACTCTTTGTGAAGGACTCACTTTTTTTTTTTTTACAGTTTTGATTTTTTTTTTTTATTTTTGCTTCAAAGAAAGTAGGTTGTTTGTCTTTTAAACATTTTCTATGGGGCACTGCACTGCCTATTTTATTCAGTAATTCATCAAATTACAAATCTGGTTGTTTTTTTTATTAGAGTTAGATATATATGTTTGAGATTATTAACTACTCATGAAATAGCTGGTTTTCACAGAGAGCTGAATCTAAGGCAGAAGCCAGATTTCTTTCAGGCTTTCCCTCCCAACTCACCTGTGTCTATAAATAAATGCTCACAGGCAGATGAGTAGTCTCTCTGCTTTCTCGTATGCTGAGATGTTACTCTATGTTATTTCTAAAGCTTCTTCTAGTTCATGTTTTATTACTAGCAACAACATCATTTGTGTTTTCCCTAAACACCAGGAAATCCATTGAACAGTGTAAATTATAGGTTGATTAAAGTCAAAACTGTGAGCTTTTGTCATTTTTCTTACATTTTTCTTGTTAGCTTCTTTATGGTCTGGTGAAAGATTGATTTTCTTATACATAAAAAAAAAAAAAAAAAAAAAAAAAAAGCTAGGATCCGGATGTTTCTATGAGCTACTTTTTAATTATACAAGAATTCACATTTTAAAGAAAAAATTATTTCAACTTAGTCAAGAAGAAGATGCCCATTATAACTACAGAATATCAAAGGCCTCTTTCCCCCACATATTGGTGTAGGACATCTGAAACAGGAGAGTCTACTATGAATAGTTTCTTAAAAGAGAAATCAAAGTCAAGCTGCTTTTACACATTTGGCTTTGCAACATCTGTGCAGGTGGGAGGCATTTTGCCTTTCCATTTACTGAAGAGTTTGGTCATGACAAACCATGTCTATTTCTCTGGTTATTTTGAAAGCTTTGAATCCAAGGGGACTGAAGTAGCTGAAATAAATTGCACTGATGCCAGTAAATAGTGACTTTGTAGCAGGGGCCAAGTGAGCATCTGCTTTGCCTAGAATTCTGGAGCCAAGTGTGATGTCTGGGGACAGGGAATAGAACTGGACCGACAGCTTAGTTTTTCTGCTGCCCTGAAATGACTGAAGTTAGCTGTGGAAATTACCCAACTTCATCACTATAATCCAGTTTATCATATCATTGTTTTGAGTGACACCACCTGAGACTAGAGTCAATGCTTCTTCCCTATATCTCATGCACTTCTTGCCGATAGATTACTGCCGGCCTTTACACAGAGATCTCTTGCGGAACCCTCCTTTCCAAACGGCTGCTCTGCTAACACTTCTTGATATCACCAATAACCCGTTAATGATTGTTCTTTCCCATTGAGAATGAAATAGAGGGAACCAGGAAGAGTTCTGCTACTGGTTAATGAAAAACCAAATTACTATTTGCCAGCAGGATCCACCAAAGACTATAAACAGAAAAAAAAAATTCCATAGTCAACTCAGTGGTAGCATCTAGCCCATTATTTAATAAGTGGCTTTGAGATCAAGATGTAGTAAATCAATGCTCAAGGAACCTGGTTCATGGTTCTATATTTTAAATGATTATCAATATCTAAAATTCATTATGCCAGGGCATGCTTTTATATCCTGAGATGTGAAAGAAAAACTAAAATTTGATGCAATTTTGCTTTTATCTTCAAGTTTTAAGACTGAGAAAAGGAGGCAGAGCGAGCCAGTGATAATATGAATTATTGGCATAAAGTCAGGATGTCTTTTGAACTCATCCTCCGCATCCTATTTTCAAAAGTACTCTGAAGCAGTATTTACTCCCAGCAAATCTTCAGCATCAATATCCATCACAGGATTCTTTGGAGAACTAGAATCTTACATTGATATTGTCTAACTGAGGAATAACCACCTTAAATCAAATAGGAAAACTGACAGTGCTTTTAAATTGTCAGAAACACCTGACTCAGATGCCTTTGCTTTTATTGTATGCCTGATTTTGACGACGTCTTATCACCGGATTCTCAGATCCTTGCTTTTGCACAGATGGACAGCTCAAGCAGTGACTAGGCATGGAACATTTATCTCATTCCTGTACCTTGAAATTAATTCTATAAGATAACCTAACTCAATAGTTTGTTCAGTTCAGCTTCTCCCTAGTATAGAAAATTATACTTACTGTAAGATAAACAATAAGTACCACTATTGAAACAGAAAGAATAATTCCTAAAAAGCCATTGTCATATTAAAAGCAGATTCTTTCGGAAGAGTTGTGTGCCATTTCAAAGAGAGACAGAAATGATAGAACCCCATCTCCATGTCACGGCCCGAGCTGCCCCACGTTTGGAGGCCAAAATGTCATGACCGCTTTGTCAATGTTGGGACCCGAACTGCCAAAAGCTTTGGGGGCTAAGTTGTTAGAGCCCACACTGCCCCAAGCTGCTCTGGTCCACGGGATTTTGCTGTGTTTTACCTTTGGGGGTGGGGGAGGGGATAGGAGATAAGAGGAAGACATGAAGCTGCATTACAGATGGTCTGGAAGGAGGAAGAAGGTGATGAATATGACCAACATATATACATGGGATCCTCAAAGAATAAATAAAAACTGTATTAACAAACAACAGAAAAACTAAAAAAAAAAAAAAATCAGTATTTGTCACTTTGCTGAATGATCTCTCTTTCACCCATGCAGATTTTCAATTTTTCAACTCAATTCTATTTTTTTTTTTTTTTTTTTTTGCTGTAGACTAGCTCTGTGAGTCATATATTAGTAATGCATCTGAACTTCAGAAACTAACATTAACGTTCTGGTGAGGGTAAAGGAAATATAAAGAGAACACAGCACATTTGGTAAGTGTCTTATGTGAACCACAGAAAATAATACTGGGGATTTTTCACTCATTTCCTGAGGCTATGGAGTTATACCATATTTCCTGTTGCACAATAGATAATACAGGAAGGCTGGAGGAAATGTGTGAATTTCCATAGTGCTCCTTAAAAAAAATAATCCATTGAATTGAATAAATGTTACTTTTTTATTGTTAATTTCAAATTGGAATTTGAAAATGTTAACAGAATTTATGAATGTTTTTACCAGACAAATTTAGCACTTTGATGGGATAATAAAAGCTTTCATTTGAGAAACATACACATTATTCCTCCCAGAGTTCTCAGTGGTACTAAGAGAGGGACCTGTCATGAAGTGCCACAGGAAGTCTCTCTCTGCCCTCCAGACATATTTACATTTTTTTGCACTTTTGATCTTGTACAGAGATGAGCAAGAAGTGAGGGAAGAAAACTGGATGTGGCTAGCATCTTATAAGATTTATGAACTGCTAAGTTTAGAAATGTCATTTTGTTATTGCCAGTGAACTGCTGGCATCTTTGTATGAGTCACTAAGAAAAAAATAGCAGTCACCTCCTTTGCAAGAGCTGGTATGAGTAACACAAAATGGGTTCAATTAATCATTTTAACCATTGAATTCACTCTGGATAAACAAAGTGCGTATCAGATGATATGCCCTAGAAAGGTAGTCATCCTTATAAAATGCTACTCTGCAGCTCTGCTCTTCTCATTATCGTATTGCAAATAGTTTTCTGAAAGAAAAAACTGTTCAAGCAAAATATTAAACAGCATTCATTTGTCATTTTCCTGCAGGGACTAGGCAGCAACCTGCTGTGGATGAAAATATGTGGTCATTACGAAGCTGGTATTGAATTGTTTGTTTATCTTTTAGCAGAAAAGAGTGGTTTCAATGATGTTACTTTTTGATTGTTAATTTCAGACACTCTGCTTTCTACAGGCGTATTTTCTGTCCAGTGTTATTAATAGATGGATATGTAAACATGCTGTTTGTGTGTTTTTTAATGTTCACATAATTTTCTGTGCCACAATCTCTTTTCGACCTAAAAATGACAAGAGGTTTGGTTTCCTTGTTAGTGCACAGTGTCTTATATCACAGTGGGTTAGACTACTTGCTCTTTGAGAGGTTAGAAGTACTTGTTATAAATGGGATGGGTAAGGATGTCTAAGCTTGATAAGAATATATATTTGGCTAATAGATCATTGGGAGATAGGATCCATGTACATGTGCTATCTGCTTCTTCTACTTCAAAACCAACAGTCTTTTTTTTTCTTGTTATTTTTAATTCAGGGAAATCTTTATTTTTTCCTCTTTTGCTTTTCATTCTCATTACTTCCCTTCATCTTATCTTTCTCCTTCTTATCTTATTCTCCCCCAGGCTGATTCATAATGCTGGTCCAAGAAAGTGACAGACCACAACACACATGGATATAGTATCTAGTCCACTTGAAGGTAACTTATGACAATATCTTGGTACAACAACCTTCATAACACCTTTACTATGTTTATTCTAGTTTTGTTTTACGGCATGCTTAGATAACATAAGACCATCTCAACAAGTTTCTGGAACTCTCTTACTCAAGACTATCAGCCTGTTAAGACATAAAACTCTAGTCTCATTAACTTTGTCTATAAACTTGCCACCTATTTATGGCACTCTTAAGCACTTTCTTCACAATTCTTCTGATTCCCTTTATGTAAAAGAATACAGAAGTTTATACATCCCTTAGAAACATGCATGCATCATATGTAGCCATGTAGCAGCTTGGTCTTCCTGCTGGTCTGGTGTCCCTGACTCTGTTGCCTACCTATGGATACTCTTACCCTAACTGACTGCCTTGTCTGGCCTCAGTGGTAGAGGATGTGCCTAGCCCTGTACAGAATGATGTGCCAGCATTGGTTGATATGATGAAGGGAGTGGGGAGACTTGCCTTTATCAGAGGAGGAGGGGAGGGGAATTGGGAAAAGGGCTATGTGAGAGGGTACCTGGGAAAAGAAGAAGGATTGCTATTGGGATATAAAGTGAATAAATAAATAAATAAATAAATAAATAAATAAATAGGAAAAATATGTGTGCCTACTGAAAGTAAATGATAAGTGACAGTTAAATGTAAATGGGGCCAATTGGTGTTTTTCAAATACTTACTGTCACATATGCCTCAAACAGTATTTTAGTATGTATAAATACTTGCTAACCTAAGATCCTGCTGAGAAAAAATTTGACTTCACTGCTAGGTGTAAATAAGATATGTAAAAGTGAATCAGCAAGCATGACTGTTCTGACTACTACCTTATTTGCTTCATGTTTAGACAGAAGAGAGAGAAAAGTAGGATTCTTAGTGTTGATGGAAAGTTTGGCTTGCTCAGGTGACTGTGAATAACATTTGTGCTTGGAGACAGTACTTAGCCCAGATGTGTCCCGATAATACTGATTTGTGATCTTGTCTTCCAAAATAGACACTACTTTCACTGAGTTAGCTGATGACAGGAGAATGCAGAGAAGTTTAAAAACAGTCACAGTTGGGTCAAAACCGTACTTGCTCAGTAAACTATAAAGTTGCTAATCCAGGCAGAAAGGAGACAATTGCAGGTTTTATTACTGCCTGAATGAAGGGGCTTAATTGCTCAGATATACTGCTAAGCCTCTCTGCATCATTAATAGTATTAATAGTCTGATCCCACAGTGGAAGGAAACATGAAAAAATTAAATGGGGAAAAAACCCTAGGCTAAATAATTGGCTTATAGTAACATGGACCTCAAATATTTGATTCTAAGAGGATCTTCTTTTTCTATGTGTGTGTATGTATGTGATTTAACTTCAGAAGTCTTTACTCTTTTCACATTCACTCATAAAAATACTGTTTACCAACTTCCACTAATAAGGTACAATAATTAATACATAGTAAAGATACTAGGAATGCATTGTTCAGTTCGTAATATGTAATTCTTAATATACTTGAGATATATTATGATAGTTATCAATATAGCTCTTAAAATAACTAAGCAATTGCCCAAGTTAATTGCTGTAGCATTTGAGTGCTTTACTGTGAATGACTAGCTGCCTTGTTCTGTAATGAGGATTTGATCCCAGTGCTGTAGACATTCCTGTATCCCTCTCCCTTACACAGAGAATGGCATTGAGACCTGAGGAACTTGAGCCATGCTCAAGTCTCAATTTATTAGTGAGGAAACTTAGTTTGTCAATGAAGGTGATGCCTTTCTCGGTGCACCCCTGTGATTCTGCTCATCTTCTTTAGGCATGGAATTACCACTAGCTAAGATATTGATGTTCCTACATTTCAGTTACACAATTTGGTACTTTTGGATATTATTTCTATCACATAAACCCAGAGAGAGTAATAAGAAATAAAATATAAACAAGAATCGAAGCTCTTAGAATTTTAATGGCCAAACTGCTATGACCGAAACATCATCATGGCATCATTATAGTATTGTTGCAGCTATTGGTTTTATAATAATATATAATGCTTCCACTCGTTAAAGTGTGATTAATGCATCCGTTTTATGATGCTCTTAGGCTCTGCTTCCCTTCTTCCCTTCCCCCTCCATTTATCTTTATACCATTTTCCTTGGGCGCTTTAGATGAGCCACAGAATCACAGGTCTGTGTCTTAGTATATATACTTTATGGTTGGGGAAGTTAGGCCAGGATGATAACCCAAGGGGATATTAATAATCCTTGTTTTAACAAGACTAAATTTATACCATTGTCACACAGTTAATTATTCCGTTACACCCCTGGTGTTTAGGATTATGGAGTCATAAGGGGTAATGATAGCTAAAAAAATAACTTTTCCAAAAGCTAATTTCCTATATCTTGTGCTACTGGCAAGGCACGCATTATTACCCTGGAATATTTGACTACTTATTGAACAAAAAAAAAGGGATGTGTTTTATACAGATACATAGTAATTCTGTGGTTCAGAGTCATTTGGAACACACACGCAAAATAAATTCAAAGGGTACCTGAGCCAAGATGCCTGAATGACTTGGAAAACACTATTATTTTGTTACAGATATGCATTTCGTGGGCTGCTGCATGGACAAACCGCTGCATTCAGGTGGCAAGCTTCACTTTCTGGGTAACTTTTCTTTGTGAGGGAAAGAGACAATAAACAATCTCATGTTGAGCCTCCTTCTGTCTCCTAGAGTCTGCAGACAACTTTCTGATCTCAGACATATATGAGAGAACAGAAACACATGTTAAAGGTCAGAATGAGGAATGACTACAAAAAACAGATGGCAGAGAATTTGTAAATAATACAATCCTCCAAAAATTCTAAGACCAAAGACTAAATTCTAAGATTAAATCACATATTCTTTTTGAAAGCATAATTCAAAGCACTTCTGCTGGGATACCACTAATTTCTCATTCAGTTATTAGGTTATAAGAAGGTTTTAAAGAGTTCAATGACTTAATTTAACTTCTGTAACTAAAAAATGGAATTTAACTTATCTACTAGGGGTTTATGTATATATCTGAGGTAGCTTTTCTGGAGTATGTGAGAAATATGTGCTACACTCTTCACATCAATCTACTTAAAAATTACTGATGGAACAACTTCAGGGAAAGTAGGCTTTCTTTGGCTCCAAGTTTCAGAGTTCTTAACCATTTGACTCTGGACCTAGTTTAAGGCAGAATATTAGGTGGAATCGGAGCAACTCATAGCACAACGGATATGCACCCATTGACTTATATTCCAGGTGTCTCTTACCATTCTTAACTTTTAGTAATGCCATTATATGTTGTCAGTTTTGGAGAAAGTTGCATGAGCAGCTGAGAAGAAAGTACATCTTTAATGTTTAGTTGACATGCTTTGCAAGTATCTATGAGATTGATATGATATATGATGTCATTTAACTCGAGCATTTCTCTGTTCAGCATTGGTCTGGATGATGGGTCTAATGGTGAGAGTAGCTTGATTTTCTTGCTGGGTGAATTGTAACCAGTATCCTCAGAGCTCCCAGGGACTAAACCAGCAACCAAAGAATACACATGTGTACTGGCTGTTTTTGTGTGTTAACTTGACACAAGCTGGAGTGATCCCAGAGAAAGGAGCCTCCCTTGAGAAAATGCCTTCATGCGATCAAGAAGTAAGGCATTTTCTCAATTAGTGATCAAGGGTGGGAGGGCGTATTGTGGGTGGTGCAATCTCTGGGCTGGTAGTCCTGGGTTCTATAAGAAAGCAAGCTGAGCAAGTCAGGGAAAGCAATCCAGTAAGCAGCACTGTTCCATCCAAGAAGAACTTTCCATCAGCTCCTGTCTCCAAGTTCCTTCTCTGTGTGAGTTCCTGTTCTGACTTCCTTTCATGATGAACAGAAATGTGCAAGTGTAAGGTGAATAGACCCTTTATTCCCCAATTTGCTTCTTGGTCATGATGTTTTATGTAGGGATATAAACCCTGACTAAGACAACATGAGTGAGTCCATAGCTCTTGCTACATATATAGCAGATGACTGCTTTGTCTTGCATCAGTGGGAGGGAAAGTGCTTGGTCCTGTGGAGGCTTGTTGCCCCAGCAAAGGGGGATGAGTGAGTAGGTGGGTGGGGGCGTAACCTCTTAGAGGCAAAGGGGAGGGGATATGGAATGGGAGATTTGTGGAGGGGAGACTGGGATGGGGGATTCAACATATGAAATGTAAATAAATAAAATAATTAATAATAAAATAAAAGCTTTGTCCAAGACAGAAATAAATTGAGCAAAATGCATCACCCAAATTAAAGTGGATAAAAACATAAGTAGAATATCTACATAAATAATATATAGGGGAAACAATTTTAAAAATATTGATAAATTCAATAATATGGATAGATCTTGCAAACATAGTAAGGTTCTTATAATTTGTGACTATTTTCTTTTCTATTCCCAAGAGGCAAAGGTGATGACGTCCTAGGGCAGCAGTTCTTTTAGACAGGTAAGCAGTAACAGGAAAATTGCCTGAGGAGGGCTTCTAGAGTGAACGTTATGATATTAAAAATTCTGTATATTATCAAAATTGATTAAATATACACATTAAATGTGTCCTTTCTTTAAGAAAGAAAAAGTAAAAAACTTACAAGTTCATTCAGAATTTCCTAACAAGATTTGTCTGGTTTTCCAAAGGTTAAGCAGAGTTCAGAATCTACATCATAAATCAAGTTCATATTTTGACTATTTCTCAAAAAGTAATACATTTTGAAAGTGTTGAGTTTAAAACACACACACACACACACACACACACACACACACACATATCACACACACACATCACATCACACAGTATTTTAAAGTGTTACATAAACGAAATCATACATTTTCTTCTGAGATGGTGTTTGATATTTCAGCATCATTAAAAAAGCAAGACTACTTTTTAAATTTAGGGAAATACAGTAAAAAGTTTCTTTTTAAACTTTTTTAATGGATATTTTATCTACATTTCAAATGTAATCCCCTTTCCTCATTCCCCCTCCCCACCCAGGAACCCCCTATCCTATCCCCCCTCCTCCTGATTCTACGAGTATAATTCCCCACCTACCCTCCCACTCCCACCTCCCCATCCACGATTTCCCCCACACTGGGGTGTCCAGCCTTCACTGGACCAAGGACTTCCTCACTCACCTATTCCTAACACTGTCATCCTCCCCTACATATACAGCTGGAACCATGGGTCCCTCTCTATGTGTTCTCAGGCTGGTGGTTTATACCCTGGGAGCTCTGGTTGGTTGGTATCGTTGCTCTCCTCATGGGGCCACAAACCCTTTCAGCTCCTTCAGTCTTCTCTCTCACTTCTCTATTGGGAACCCCATGAACAGTTCAATGGTTAGTTGTGAGCATCTGCCTCTGTATATTTCTGGCTCTGGCAGACCTCTAAGGAGACAGCTATATCAGGCTCCTGTCAGCATGCACTTCATGGCATCCACATCAGCATCTACCTTTGGCCCCTCCTTCAACTTCTTTCCCATGCTTTGTCTCTATATTTGCTCTCATGAGTATTTTGTTACTCCTTCTAAGAAGGGTCAAAGCACCCACACTTTGGTCTTCCTTGTTCATGTGGTCTGTGAGTTGTATCTTGGATATTGTGAGCTTTTGGGCTAATATCCAATTATCAGTGAGTGCATATCATGTTTGTTCTTTTGTGATTGGGTTATCTCACTGGAGATGATATTGTCTAGTTCCATCCATTTCCTGAGAATTTCTCGAATTCCTTGTTTTTAATAGTTGAGTAATATCCCATTGTGTAAATGTATCACATTTTCTGTATCCATTCCTATGTTGAAGGACATCTGGGTTCTTTCCAGCTTCTGGTTATTATAAATAAGGCTGCTATAAACATAGTGGAGCATATGTCCTTGTTATATGTTGGAGCATCTTCTGGGTATACGCCCAGGAGTGGTATAGCTGGATCCTCAGGTAATGCTATGTTCAATTTTCTGAGGAACTGCCAGACTTATTTCCAGAGTGGTTGTACCAGCTTGCAATCCCACCAACAATGGAGGAGTGCTCCTTCTTCTCCACATCCTTGCCAGCATCTGCTATCACCTGAGTTTTTGATCTTGGTCATTCTGACTGTGATAGCTGTGGTAGATGATCACAGTTGGCACTGAGTTGCTCATTTGTTATTAACTGAAGAACATGTTCACCAAGAAGCTGGGAGGACTTAGAGTAACCAACCTCCTGTTTTAGCTGCCTGCACTCCTCAAAGACTGAATAACTTGCAAAGAATTTCCTTGATCATGGGGATAGGTACAGGTTACTTGTTCATTTGGTAGCAAGAATCTGAAACTAATAAGATGAGAAAACATAATCATTGGGCTTGGACTGATTTAAAAAGGGAAGGTGAGTGGGGTTGTGGGGGAGGAGGACAAACTTCCCAGAGGATCTAAACTCCAGAACTCTCCATTGTATTGACTATGACTGTCATTGTGAGTCAGAGTTACCACTTTCCTATTTCTCCAATTCTTTATTTTGCAGAATCACTACTTAACTGTTTTCTTTTTTCTGTTAAACTCTATCTTGGAGTTTTGTTCCTGAGTTACTCAATCTGTGTACATGCTAATCAAAGTAATGGTTTCTATAAGTTTGTCAGTTAGTGGGAACATGAGGTGATTTAGTCGCATTGTGTCTACAGTCAAGAAGCAGAATTTCAGTGCATGTCTTCATCCTATAAGATGGTGTTTTCCACCATCAGTGTGGATTTTTACTCTTAAGTTAAGCTTCCTTGGGAAAGCTTTAACAGACTTGCCCAGAAGTGTGTATCCTAGACTATTTACAATGAAGTAAAGTTCACAATGAAGATTATGCATCACAATGAACACTTTGGTTGACTTTTAGTTCACATTGAACACATTTCAAACTTAGCACATAAGGTCTATCTTTAGAGAGCTCTTATTCAGCTCTTTAATACTTATCCAGAGAAATATGTAAGAAGGTTGGAGAACTGATCTGCAATTTAAGAAATACATTATTCTTTGTATCAAAACCCTTAATCCTAAAATTTTGTTGTAGCAACAGGAAAGATAATTTGCATAGTTGTAGGGGACGTGCAAGTGAACCTGGTGGAGGAAAAAGTGGGAAGGAGAATAAATGACCATAGGCTTCTTCAATTCCTCAAGGAATCCCAATCTGCCAAACATAGTATGGAATCTGAGATGGCTCCAGACAAAGGTGAGACAACACAAAGGATCTGAGCGCAGGGTATTGACTGTTTCCCCTGTCTTCAAAGAAATCTCCATGGTGATTGACCCCTCCCATACAGGCTCATGGAAAGAGTAGACAGATTCAGCTAAACAATGCATGCCCACCACCCATTTGCCCTTGAATCTGCTAACTCTCTGAAAACTGAATATAAGCTTATGTACTAAACAATAAAGTTAAATCTGCACCCTGATGCTGGTATCCTGAATCTGAAGCCTGGGAATCTTCATAAGCTCTGCTGGACTTTCCCTCCTTTTCCCAGTTCCTGTTCCCAAATGCAACTATGATTTCAAGTTATTTTTGAAACTAACAGAAGAGAAGGTGGGGAAGACCCTCAAATACCTAGGCACAGGGGAAAAGTTCCTGAACAGAACACCAATGGCTTATGCTCTAAGATCAAGAATTAACAAATGGGACCTCATAAAATTGCAAAACTTCTGTAAGGCAAAGGACATTGTCAATAGGGAAAAATGGCAACCATCGGATTGGACAAAGATCTTTACCAATCCTACATCTAATAAAGGGCTAATATCCAATATATACAAAGAACTCGAGAAATTAGACTCCAGACAACCAAATAACCCTATTAACAATGGGGTACAGAGCTAAACAAAGAATTCTCAACTGAGGAAACTCAAATGGCCAAGAAGCACCTAAAGAAATGTTCAGTATCCTTAGTCATCAGGGAAATGCAAATCAAAACAACCCTGAGATTCCACCTCATACCAGTCATCTGTTTTCTACTTGGTTTGTCTTCTTCATAAGACTTCTGGAAATTGCTCTCTCGGAATTCTTCTACATTTCTTTTCCTGAGGAAACTGAGAAGAGGATAGGTGGGAAGGTTCATTCACTTCCTGTTCAGTTGGTCTGGGCATATGAAGGCAACTGATTCTCCCCTGTTCCTTGCATTGTCCGTGTTGTGTCAAACTCACTCTCTACTAACAATTCTGCTGGAGTCTTCAGGTTCCAAGGCTAAGGTCATCATGCCATTCTTATATTAATTTTGTGCTTCTTGTGCATGTTCTTGTGTTCTTGTACAACGCAAAGGAATAAAAGCGATGTCCAAACAGATCACCTATGTGTCATACATAATTTTTTTTCATGTTCATTGGGTAATAGCAGCTGCACCTCTTTTTATTATCACATTCTGCTCTTGTCGGGATTATGCCTGATCTTCTTGCCCACTGATCCAGTTTTCCAGTTGGTCATCCCAACTTATATTTCAATGGGACCTTTGGAAACCCTGCAGCAGAAATGTTCTGTTTCTGCTAATCAAGATTACTAATCACCAAGTGTTGAACTAGTAGAATAACAAGACTCACAATCCTATAACATGCATTTTGGAGTAACCCAATCAAGGTCACTTAAGCTTTCAGCTCTTTGTTTCCAAACCTGGATATTGTTCAACTGAAACTGGAAGACAGCTGCATATACAATGCTACCAACTCAATGAGTATGGCATAACGTTTGTCAGAGAATTGCATGGTGTTCCAAATAGAAATATATCTCTTTGAGGAATGTTATTATCCTGGAGTCTCTATGGAGAAAAATGGCTCACTTGAAAAAAAAAACAAAGTTTAAGGAAAAAAAAAGAAAAGGATTCTCTCCTGTAATACATCCCAATGCAACCCCCCTTTCCTCCTCTCCCCCCAGAATACCTCCAACTTCCTCTATCCTCCAGATGTACTATTCCTCATTTCTCTTCATAAAAGAAGCAAGCATCCTAGTGATCAATTGAACATGACATAAAAAATTCAATAAATATAGGCATAAACTCTCATACTAAGGTTGAATGAGGCAACTAAGTAGGAAGAAAACGGATTCTTGAGCAGGCAAAAGAATCACACCCCTCCACACTGTTATATGTCCACAGAATCAACTAAGCAGGACTCAGAGGTTCACAGAGACTGAAATGGTGACTAGGGAACCAGCATGGGTCTGCACTAGGACTTTTGCTCACATGTGTTGTGCTGGTTGTTTAGTTTGGGGATTTTCCTGGACTCATAATATTTTAAATTTTTATTCACCTTCTTACATTTAGTCATATTTTTACTTTATTCTCATTTTGAAAAAAAATATCCTGTTGTTTCTTTTTAAAAATATTTTACTCCTTTCTCTTTTTCACTCTTTTTTCTTTACTTTTCATCTGTCTCATTTACTTATCTTCTTTTCTATGTCATATAACGAATGAGATTAAAGGTGAAATAAACAAGGAGGTATATCCAGTCCAATTCCTGAAGAGGAAAGTCAGTGACACAGGGGGAAAAAGTCAATAAAATGGATAAGAAGATTAGTAACATAGGTTAGAAAGACATGTGTAAAGAAATAAAATTTAATAAATAAGAAGAGATTAAAAATGAAAACATATTTTGTTTATTTATTCTGTATTTATAGCTAGTGTATGTGGATTCTTGTAGCCATTATGGAAATGAGTGTGGAGCTCTGGGAATATGTTAGGAATATATCTGCCAAATGATACCATTCTTGAGCATTTACCCAAAGGATCCTACACACCACTATAAAGATACTTGCCCATCCATGTTCATTGGTGTTGTATTCAGAATAAACAGGAAATAGAAACATCCAAATGTCCATTAACTGATAAAACGATAATGAAAATATGGTATATTTACACAATGGGATGTTATTTGGCCATTAAGAGAAAAATAGAATAAAACTCATATGTAAATTGATGGAGCTAGAAACAATCATTGTGAGTGAAATAACTCAGGTCAAATTTCCAATTGTATGTGAATTTTAGCATTAATTCTTCAGATATTTGTGTTCAACCTGAAATAACTACAGAAGTCAGGAAATTATCAATGGGCCACAGGTTGGATTTCAAATGATAGAATACAGTGGTATAAAGGATTAAAGAGGAAAATCAAGGAACATTCATTAAATTGGGGAAGGGAGAGGATAAATAACACTAAAGTGTTTTGAAAATTTTATATGGAAAACTACCTGGTACTTTAGAAGCTTCATAAATATGCATATCACCCCCAAAACAAAATAAGTTAAAATTGTGTTACTCTATACCAGGATAAGGACAACACTGGACAACACATAAAAGTTAGGTGCCCAGAAAAAGTTACCTTTTCTTGTTGCTTTTGACCAGTGAATTCTCACAGACTATCAAACATTGCAGGCAATTACAAGTGCTATTAATTATGGTCTACACCTTGGTGATAAGATTTTGTAGCTGAAGCCATCCCAAATGCTTGAGTAAAAAACATGGAGAAGTGAGGCAGGTACTGACCTGGAAGCTTCATCACTACCTGCTTGTTTTCAAAGAGCAGAAATGTTATGTGTACCCTATAAAAGAAGGTACAATCTCATCCAGCTGTAAACTCTTCGAGTTACAATAACATCTGTCCTAGCAAGAAGTATCCCCTGTTTTAACAATGACAATAACATCATGCAAGTAACCAACCACACTCTAGTTAAATTTAAAGTTATACAACTGGAATCCATACCTGGAACCATTTTGTAGGCAAAAACCTGAAGCTAGTCATAGGTCCTAACAAAGAACGTACTAGGTTTATTCTGCTAAATAGACATGGTATTAAGCTGAATCCATGTGAGTAATTGTTATATTCATAGATTAGCACATCACATCTGTCAATCTTCATCAGAGACACTTATATTTGTCAGGATAATTAACAGAAAGACATAAAATAGTCAAGGGCAAAGAATAAGAGACTAGAGAATATCTAATCCTAAATAGAATATCTATTTATCACTACCCCTCCCAAGGATCAGACATCATTATGGAAGAGGGGGATGGAGATGCTACAGAGGTGGTAGATAATTGCAAGGAAGTACCATATTTCAAAGACAATAGGGCAGCTGTACATAGAACTCACAGTAGTTGTCACAGTATGTACAAATCCTTTGCAAGCTCAACTCAGACTAAATTCCAACTTGTATATTTGAGGTAGGAATAAAGTCCCACTTCTAACCAAGGTATTATTGGAAACTAAATTTCTATAAGAAAGTTAGTTTTCTTAAAAAGTATAGCCCCTATAAGGTTAAAAGCAATCCAGTGAAAAGTCAAACATCCAAAAAAATTATAATCAGCATGAGTTGGGCTTGATTTGTTAAAAAAATAAAATAAAGTTGACAAGTGGCATAGATAGGGGAAGAAATGGATCTAGAAGGAATTAGGAGATGGAGGATTATGAAAAATACATTAAAGTTTCCAAAGAACAAAGAGAAGAAAGAAAAATAATGAAAAATGGTGGAAACTGATCACTTCATTAACTAACTAAAAACAAAGCCAAAAAAAATCATCATGACTTTAAAAGCAGAAGAATGAATATGAAGGACAGATGATATATCTGAGGAAATACGGCACTTATATCACTAATAATCCAGAATAAACTTTCATTTTCCATGTATGTTTTTGATATCTTCAACATCTTCTTCAAAATCTAGGTGTACATAGATGTGTGAGTTTATTCTGGATTCTTTATTCTATTGCATTTGTCTACCTGTCTGGTTTTATACCATTACTATAGGTGTTAGTGTAAGTCTGTAGAATAACTTGTGGTCAGAGAATATGGTATCTCCAGCTGTGTTCTTTCTGTTTAAGATTGCTCTGACTCAGAATTGTTCCTCTCTGAAGGAACTGCAGGGACAAAAATGGAGATGTGCCTGAGAAAAGATGTCCTATGACAGGCCCAAATTGGGATCTAGCTCAAGGGGAGGCGCTGGGGCCTGACACTGTTACTAATGCTGTGGTGTGCTTACAGACAGGAGCCTAGCATGGCTTCCCTCTGAGAGGCCCAACAAGCAGCTGAAAGAGTCAGGTGCAGACATTTACACTCAACCAATGGACAGAAGCAGAGACTCCTGTGGTTGAAATGGGGAAAATCTAGAAGAAGCTGAGGAGGGCAGCTCTGGAGGAGAACCAATAGTCTCAACTAACCTGGACCCCTGGGATCTCTCAGACACTGAGCCACCAACCGGGCAGCATATACAAACTGACATTAGGCCCCCAACATATATTCAGCAGAGGACTGCCTGGTCTGGCCTCAGTAACTCTTGAGAGACTTGAGGCCCCAGGGAGTGAGGTGGTCTGGTGAGGTGGGATGGGGAGTGTTGGGTGTAGGTGTTGGGACATCCTCTTGGAGACAAAAGAGGAAAAGGTAGGAGATGGGGAGCCATAGGAGGGAGCAGAATAGGAGATGGGTGAAGAGTGGACTGTAAAAAAGGATTAAAGAAAGAATAAAAGATTGCTCTGCTATACCCATAGACCACTGCCTTACACAACTATCATCAAAGATGCTTCCTGTTGCAGTAGTTGGAAACTAATACAGAAACTCACAAGCAGACAATGTGCAGAAAATGAGATTTAGGGGCACTCAATACTAAACAGAAGTCTTCATCAAGCCATTCCCACAAGACCTCCAGGAGCTATGAGGAAAAGGAGGCCAAATGATTATAAGATCAAGAGGGGTAGATGACACCAAGGAAACAGTGTCTTCCAGAAACAAGAGAACTGATGCATTCACAGAGTCTGTGGCAGCACTAAAAGCATTTACACAGGTCCAAGTTAGATGTGGTCACTGGGGGAAAATGGACACGAGCTCACAACCCCAACCAAGAAGCTATCTCCAAAAAACATTCACTTGTGAATGAACAATAATTTTTCACCAATGGAGACTGACCAGGTATATTTTCAACATTTAGGTGCAGGTCTCATACTTAGTAGTAGATGGCCAACAGAAACAAACTCACTGGAATTTTTGTGTATGGTAGTCTTGTATTGCTTTGCTTGGACATTTTTCTTGTTTTACTAGTATATTATGGAAGCATAGTATGATTTCTGATTTTTATGGGTTAGTGTGTGTGTGAGCAAGTATGTGTGGGCTATTTATATTGTTTGTTTTTGTTTTTAATCCTTTTTCATTGTTGTTTGTTTAACTGTTTTTTAAAGAAAGAGTGTAAGGGCATGAAGTTAGGTGGGTTGGGAGATGAAGAAGATTTGGAAGGAGTGTGGGAGGGGAAATTGTGATCAGAATGATAAAAAAATCATGTCTTTGGCAAATAGTGAAAGTTTGACTTTTTTCTTTACTTTTTTCATATATATATATATATATATATATATATATATATATATATATATGTATATGCTCTAGCTAGATGTGGTAAAAACAAAACTGAATATCTACTTATGGAAGTATTAAATTAAACCAACTATTTCTACCTTCACAAAATTATTTAAATGTAGATGGAAGACATTAGTGTTTCATCTAAAATGCTAAAACTTCTGGAAGAAAACATGAGGAATACCTTTCATGGTGCTGATATATGGGAATAGTTTAAACATTTTAGTTTAATAGTTTGAATAATTTAAACATTTTTAAAGACAAGATTCTAATAGCACAGAAAATAGCCCTTGAAATTAATTAACTAATGGTATAATATGAAATTAAATTTCTTCACATAAGAAGGAACTATGAGCAGAGCAGATAGCATCAGAATAGAAGAAATCTTTGCTAGCTATGCTTCATACTGTGGGCTAATATCTAAAATTTATAAAGAATTTCAAAACTTAAACATACACACTAAATAAAAAGTTATAATCAACCAGTAGGCTAATGAAATGAACAAATGGTAGTATAAGAAAGAATCAAAGTTGATAAATATTTTTAATATTGTTCAACATTCTATGTCAGCAGAGAAACCTGTTTTTAAATGATTTTGAAATACAACCTCACCAGAGTCCGAATGATTATCATCAAGGACTCTAACATCAAATGCTTGGGAAGATATGGGGAAAGAAGTTCAACTCTAACCGCTGCTGCCAAACTCTAAAACTTCTATGGCCATTATAGAAACCAGCATAGAGATTCCTAGAGAAATTAAAAATAAAACAATCATATGACTAAGCCATAACAGTCCTGAGCATATGCATTAAGGGATCTTTATACTTTCATACATATACACATATATAATTTTTTGTTGTCTGAATGTATGGATGTAAGTATATCATTTCTCTCTGGGTTGTGCACATGAGTGCAGTGCAAAGCGGCTTCATACGAGGCTGTCAAATTCCTAGAACTGGAGTTACGGGTGGTTATGAGTTGCTTGAATGGGTGTTGGGAATTGAACCTGGGTCCTCTGATAGAGAAGTGCATGCATTTAACTACTGATCAATCGCTTTTGCCCCATACAGAAGAGAAATATTCACACTGTGTTTATTGCTGCTTTGTTCATGCTAGCAAGGAAATGGAAAGAGCCCAAATAACAAATGAGCACATATTGAAAATATGGAATATTTCTAAAATGAAATTTTATTCCTCTGTAAAGAAAAATGAAATTACAAAAATTGAAGTAAAATGTATTCAGTCAGAAAGTATCGTGTTAATCTAGGTGACACAAATTAAAAAAAAAAAAAAACAACCTCAGGATCTCTTTCATTTGTGGAAGTGATTGGTGGTGGTAGTGGTGGTGAGATGGTGACAGTGGCGGTGGCAGTGGCAGTGGTGGTGATGTGTGTGCATTTTTAATTATGTGTTCAGACCAAAAGAAGCAAAAAGGAATGTCAAGAAATGGAGAAAAAGCAAATGTGAAAAGACACATGTGAAAAGAATCCAGAAGAGGCTGTGGGGTGGGAGGCGGGTGGTTAAGAGGAAAGAAGAGGGGAAGAGAAGATGAATAATGTTCGTTTGGATTATAGCACCTGAAATTCAGGACACCATGACCAACTTTCAGACTTTATTCAGTTTATGGACCCAGAATCCCTTTTGGTGAGAGATATAAATTGTTGGAAAGGATCATGGAAACCAGTAGAGCTGCCTCCACCTGAGAAAATAGTGGGTCAGTGCCAGTATTACACTCCTTGAGAGACTGAAGAGATTAGCTCCAGCACAAAGACTTCAAAATTGCAGACCTGGTGGTTCTCCCCACATCTCCATTTTCCTTACCTCTTAGGCTTGTCCAGAAGATGTATGGGTCTTAGAGAATGGTAGTTGATTACTGTAAGGTTAATCAAGTGGTGATTCTTATTCCAGCGGATGTGCTTGGTATGCTTTTCTTCTTCAAGACATAATACATCTCTTCGTACTTGATATACAGCTATTGATCTACCTGTTTTTCTCTTCATACTTGCCTATAAGGTCTATCAGAAGCAATTTACTTTCAGCAAGGCTAGCAATACAACTTCACTTTCTTATCTTGGGCATATTAATGCACTAACCCTATACCATTATTTTGTTCTCAAGAATTTTAACTACCTGTCTCTTCAGAAAGATATTATACTGATCTATTTTATTGGTGACTTTATGCTAATTGGACTGAGTGAGAAGCAGGTACTTGTCACTGCAGACTTAGTAAAGCATTGCCACATCACAGTATGAGAAATAATTCTTATAAAAATGCAAGAGCCTTCCAATTCAATAAAATTCTGTGGAGTACAGTGATGTTGTCCATATCGAAATATTCCTTATAAGATAAAAGATAAGCTATTGTATCTGTCATCTCCTCTTACAAAGAAGAAAAACATAATTCTTAGCAACCTTATTTAGAGTTTGAAGAAAGCACATTCATCATATCGGTACCCTTCACAAAATAAAATGTGTGAATGTATGAATGGGTACCTGAGTCACAGAAAAAAATTTAAAATGTTCTACTTCTGATTGGGGCTTACAAGCAGAGAAGTTTCATCAATATCTGTAGCCTGTTGTACAGTCTGTACTATCACACATATCATATGATCCTATAGCCCTAGTGATTCATAAGGTATCAATAGTAAAGTTACTATATTGAGCCTTTGTCACACCCATATAGGCATATAGGAAACTTTAAAATTCTTGAGCAAAATCTTTATAATTCTTTAGTCACCTGCAGAGAACTTCCCTCCTTTAAGAGACACAATTCTAGGTCTGCTACTATGCTTTAGCAGAAATTGATTGCTTGACAAGCCCTGCAAACCTGAATTTCACATTGGTATGAACTGGGTTCTATTGAACCCATCATACCAGAAACCTGGATGTGCATCTTACTCTTATCACAGAGTATCTCTTGCTAGACATGCACCCAAAGCCTTATGAGGTATGTATTTTGATTAACTGAAAACAAAAAGATCTAGGATATTTCTATGTGCTCTGTAAACATGAGCTGACTGTGAAGAGCTACAGCATTATAGCCACTTTCTGGAATATTCTTAAAGGACTATAATAGTTAAGCAGTATCATGATTAACTGCTTTTCAGTGAACAAGCTCATATGTGAACAAGCTCATACATATATATTTGTAGGAGAACAATGGAAAACTGTGAAGTTATATACAAATTCACCAATGGTATGATTGATTGTTAGAGACTTGGAAGAATCACGATTGCAAAATTGATGAGAGAAACAAATGGGAAAGGGATATTTGAATATAAATCTCTAGATGGAAAAAGGACAGAAAGATACTTGTGTGACATGTAAATATCCACCAAAATGTTACCTCATCTCGGTAGAGTAGAACATTCAGAATTAAGCATTAATGTTGATCTATTCTATGGGCAGAAATCAACCTCTTTCCTTGCTAGACCTATCATTGCCCCTCCCCCAACACACACACACACACACACACACACACACACACACACACACACACA
>JANHMN010000004.1:56318901-56331484 GCA_030674055.1 Rhabdomys pumilio | reverse complement strand
GGAACAGAGTAGAGGACCTAGAAATAAACCGTCACAATTATAGTCACCAAGTTTTCAATAGTGATTGAAAGGTATATTGGAAAAAGTCTTTGTAACAACTTGTGCTGGGAAGAAAGATTTACCAGAAGAAGAATAAAACTATATCTATAGTTCTCATTCGTCAAAACTTCAGTTAAAAATTGATCATGGATTTGAATGTTAAGACATAAAACTTTGAAACTTAACAGTGTCTCTAATGATAAAAACACAAAAGAAATATTTTATAATATAGGTATAGATGCAGAAAGCCTTCTAAAGCAGAGGCAATAACTCAAATAATTGACACATAAGATCATATAAAATTAAAAAGCTACATGGATAAGAAGATACTAATTAGAATGAATAAATTGCCTTTAGAATTGGAAAGTCTTTGCTGACAACTTATCACTGAAAGATTAATATTCAGAGTATATAAATAATGACAAATATCAATACAATAGGAAACTAAGGCATGCAATTGATAAATGGACTAATGAATTTAAATTACAGTTCTTGCAGGAAGAAAGATAAATATTGGAAAGTAACATTGAACATTGTTAACCATGAAGAAAGTATAAATTAAGACTACTTCAATATGTTTTCTCATCCCAGTCAAAATTGTCATCACCAAGAAATGAAATGACAACAGATGCAGGTGAGGATTCTGGAAAAGAAGAACACTATACACTGCTGATGGGAACGTGAACTGCTGCATTCACTATGAAAACCTGTGTGGAGCTTAATCAGAAATAGAAAAATATATCTACCAAGACCCTGACTTATGATTTTTGTGCTGACACTAAGTCTATATGCTACTCAGTTTTGCACACTTATCTTTATTGCTGCTCTACTTACAATAGCTGTGAAAGCAAATTAGTCCATATGTTCATCAACACATGAATGAATAAAGAAAATGGACTCACAATGCTATTATACTCAGTTATGTGGAAAATGAACCCACAAAGTACAGAAAAAATGGTTACAACTGAGATCATTGTGTTAAGGAAAATGAGACTAAAAGGGGTGACATATTTTTTTTATATTATGTGTGTTCTATTTTTTATAAAGAGATATTAAAAGGGCAAGGAGGAAGATGAATAATTAAAAAAACTATGGCATGAAAGAATATGGGGTACAAAGTGGGTGAAGGGAGAACCAGAAAGAGGTGGTCAGGGGATTAAGAGATGAATAAGACAAAGCAGTGGGAAATAAATAAGAACAATGTAAAATAACATGAATATATAAAAATGCTATGATAAAATCTATTACTTTCCATGTTAGCTAAAAATATTATTACCAAGAAAGTCAATAGAAATTATTAAAATCATGTGAAGCATAAACAAAATAGTACAATATTAACCAAAGCTAAATTGTTAGAACTCGTAAATTGTCAATATTGTAGTGTTTGAAGAAGTCATTTGTAGAATATAGAGTAGGATATTTTTTATTCATTGTAGTTATTCCAAAACACTTTCCTTTTATTATTAAACTTTTAGGTTAGTATACAAATTAATGGGTAGAACTGGAAATAAAAATATTTTCTGCAACAATGGATTTTATACTCATAAATTTTATTATGAGATGATGTGTTCTATATCTATATTTGTATCTATGTGTGAAATAAGTTATCCTTCAGCCTGGAGTTGCATATCAATCTTTTCAAATTCACTTCAATTCATTTTATTATGATTGAGTGCAGTTCAGTAGAACTAAATGATTAGACAGGAAATAAAAAGATGTCAAATGGGCTATTACTTTTAAGAAGTTATCATCTTGTAAGAAGAGAAAAAGTACACAAATATAAATGTGAATATATTTGCAACAATAAAGAGGTATTTATGATGCTATAATGAAAGAGAAATAATAGTAACTGAGAGTGCTATTAAATACTTTAGTGAAGAGGAAGCACTCAAAATATGTCCTGAAGGGTGACTGATAAATAGCAAGCTCTCAGTAAATATTACCAGTAATAACAGTGAAGCTTTTTCCCTAATAAATATCTAGCTGAATACAAATGGTGATTACCATGCTTTTGAATACTTAATCATACTTTAGTTAAGACAATATCAGTGTGATGAATCTTACCATTAGAAAAAAAGGGGAGAGGAGGAAGAAAAGAATGAAAGAAATTGAGTTTCAAGCAGATAAGAACAATTGTTTCAGTTCATACATTTTGTAGATTGAAAACAATAGATTTGAAAATATGGTTGCTTGGAACTGATACACTAAGGCCTTGAAGAAAGATATGAGACATGTGGGACAGGAGAAATGTGAGCAGGCAAAAGCTAGGATGGGGGTGACCTCTTCACACTTTAATGTAGAGTGAACTGTTCTTTTAAATTATCCAGTTTTCTTTTTAATCTCAAGATTTACATAACTTGGTTTCAAGGACAGAGGAGGTCATTGCATTTTAATGATAGCCCAATTAATATGAATTTAAATAGATCAACAACCCAGGAGGATTTGAGTTCAGGACTTGGGGATGAACCTTTTCTCCCTTGATTGACTTTCAAAGTCATCTAAGTATGTTGATTTAAAATATTATTTTGACATGTTTGACATGTGTGAAGAGTACAGGTTGATGATTTGAATGACTCAGTAGACTACAACTAACCCCATTATGAAAAGTTTCTCTATACTAGGAAAGATTATGTATCTTTTTGTAACCACTGATTTAGATAATTTCTGACTCTAGTTTCAGAATAGTGGGTTACACATTTGAAAAATCCTCTTACTTAGAAGAAATGACTGACTATAACAGCAAGTACTCTGGAGCCTAATAGACCAATCATTATTAGAATAATTTTTTCAACATTACAGCACTCAAGTTGCTAGAGGTATGAGTTTCCAAAGGGCATCTGAAGAAGCCAAATGCAGCTCTGAAAAAGTAGGTCATGAAAGGACAACAGTGAGTGCTCCTCAAGACCTATAGCTATGATATGGAAGGAAAATAAGAACCATGAATGGGGCCAGAGGTTATAAATACAATGGAAATGTGCTCAGCACCTCAAAGAGAAAACAAAATATCTTAAGAAAAATAGCAATTTGTGACTTATGTACTCTCAAACCTTCAACATATAACTTGCTTCTCGATTTTTATTTGTTTATATCAAACGAATTAATAGAATCAATCTACCCCAGGTGTACCAGTCTTTGACGTATACCCAGGAGATGCATAATCCTACCACATTTGCTCAACCATGTTCATTGCTTCTCTATCAATAATAGCCAGAAATTGGAAATAACCTAAATGTCTCTCAACAAAAAATAAACAAAAATGTGCTGCATTTATACAACTTATTCAGCCACCAAAATTAAAATGAAATGAGAAGAAAAATTAAAAAAGAAAAAATTATGAAATCTGTAGGTAAATAAATGGGAAAAAGTCATCCCAAGTGAGGTATATCAGACATAGAAAGGCAAATACTGTACATAATTTGCTTCTATGTGAACATTGGCTGTTACATCAATGACAGCAAGGTACAATCCATAGAACCACAGAATATAGGTATAAAGTGAGGGACTAGGGGTGTACATGGATATCATTAGGAAATGGAAATAGAATAGATAATTATGAATTCATGGAGAGACCAGGAACAAGATTAAGTGGGGGGATAGATAACCGAGAAGAGGATAAGAGAATAAATACAGAGAGAGTAAGCTAAAATTAAGAGTCATTTGATTGATAGAATGGAAAGCTAATACAGTAGAAGCGTCCTAAAATATATACATGTTTGTCACGAGCTAAATGAAATAGTCAAATAACGGTGGTAACGGAGTACCAACTTGCTACCTCTTGTCACCAAATACAGATTCTAGTACCAAGATTGGGTTACATATAACTAGGTTATGGGCCAAGGGATCCTATGGGAATCTCCAAACTACCTAGACTTTTCCCAAGGCTATAGGTTGCACTCTACGAACCAACAAGTCCTGATTGCTAAAGGCAATAACTATACAACCCATAGAACATGGAGTAGTCTAGGTGGTGCTTGCATAGAGCTTCAGTCCTCCATTTTTAGCACCTTTGATACAGGGAAGGAACTTTATATGCTACTAAAACAGAAAGTAAACAAGTGAGCCACAAACCCTTTATCAACAATGGTACACTACCTTCAAATTATGTTAGATCAATGGTGGCATAAAGCTTTTAGGGGTAGCCTCTAAATAACTCATGTGACTGAAGGCCCACACTATGAGCTGGAACCCATACCCAGCACTGCTTAGGTTATCAAGAACCTGAGACTAGATAGCACAGGGTCCTAGGGTAAACCAATTACTACTGTTCTAAACAACAGCGACAAAAAAGGAGCAATAGAATGACTCCTAATGGCATTCTGCTATACTTATAGATCAGTGTCTGTCTCAGCCATCGTCAGATAAGTTTTCTGTTTCAGCAGATGGGAACAAATATAGAGACCCACAGTCAGACACTGTGCATAGAATGAGACCTTGGAACACTCCTCCCTAAATTGGATGTATCTATCACATCCTTGTCTTAATGACTCAGGAAACCCTGAAGAAGAGGAGGCAAAAGAGAATAAAAGTGAAAGAGGATGGAGTATACCAAGAAAACAAGGTCCTCTAAAAAAAACTGAACAAAGCTTGTGGGAAGTCACAGAGACTTCGGACTGAGAAAGCATACGAGAGTCTGCAGCAGAGTCTGCACCAGGTTCTCTCCATATTTAGGCCCCTAGTTAATATTTTTATAATATTCCTGAGTGTGCAAACAAGTGGATCTCTGATTCTTTGGCTTCTCTTGGGCTCCTTTCCTTCTGTTGGTTTGTCTTACCCAACTCTGATGTGTTAGTTTTGTTTTATTTTATTATTTCATTATTATCACTGAGAAGTCTGTTTGTTTTCTAATGAGAGCCAGAATGAGAGTAGATCTGGAGGGAAGAGGATGTGGGGAGAAGCTGCCAGGAGTAGAGGAAGGGAAAACCCCAACCAGGTTATATTATGTGAGAAAATATATTTTTCAATAAAAAAATAGTATTTTAAACCAATCAGGCTTCTAACTAATTCAATTCAGTGATCATATGAAAAATTTCAACAATTGTACAATTCTTTTGTCTTTTCATTTCTGATCTTAGCCCTTAATCAGCTGATTATCTTTTCAGCTCAAGTGTATACTTCTCAGTATATATATATATATATATATATATATATATATATATAATCAGAATATATATATATATATACTCTGTGTCAAGATATATCCCTTTCTGATCAATTGATCTATAACTTACTAAAATGATAATTGTAGATTCCATTTGGTGCATTCAAGAATTATTTGTAGAACTTTTTAATCAGATTATTTTTCTCCCAAGGAAATAGAAAACAATAAAATTTGGTACATTAACTCAGACTTCCTTATCCACTCAGTTCATTCCAGCGTGCTCAGTATCACTTTTCTTCATTTTATTCAACTCCAACATTATATATCCGATAATCTATGATATTTACTTTAACAGAAAACCAATTATCTGATCCAAATTTTCCCATTAGCTAGTTCCTTCCTAACTCTGAACTTGTTTTGCTTGTGGGAGAATTTAAATAAGAGGGATGACCATCGGCCGTTAATTCTTTCTCTCAGCACTGGCTTTGCTAAGTGAAAACAACGTTAAGTAATGTGGATAAGCATTAAATTACAAGAAATTGCTATCGGTTACTAAACATTACTACAAATTACCTGCCAAATGAACAAGGACTGTTTCCGTTAGTATAAATTTTAACTTATAATTTTGCTTAATTTATTTTTTAGACTACCTTGTAGGCACAATTTGCCTCTATTTGGGCAGCCATAGCGGTAAATAAATAGCCAAATGAACCCAGACACATGACTTATTTCTCATTTGCAGATATCTAATTGAGAAAAACACATGCACCATGTAGAGATGGACGTAGGCTTTCAATTATTTGATCTAAGGATGTTATTGTACTTTTCTGAATAGAAAATGATGAGAATCACTTTATCCAAACCTGTGGTTCTCAACCTATGTGTCATTGACCCCTTTGGGTCTGAACCACCTTTTCACAGGGGTCACCTAAGTCCTTCAGAAAACACAGACATTTACATGACTATTCATAATAGTAGCAAAATTACAGTTGTGAAGTAGCAATGCAAACAATTTTATGTCTGGGGTCACCATAACACGAGGAATTGTATTAAAGGGTTGCAGCATTAGGAAGGGTTAAAACTACTGATCTAAATACTACATGACTACATAAGCATCATTTGTTACTTAATGAAAACACACTGGCTTTGTGGAAAGAAGACCAATAGCATGCATTCGTCACTTCCTGTCTTTGAATTATATTTGTTCAACAAACTCTTTTATTTATAAATAAACCCGATTCAAAATGGTGTTAGCAAGAAAAATGCCCTTTGCTGAAGCATGCATTTATCACAAATTTTAATATTCATATTTACTTACAGAAGTGTCAGAGAAGCATGCAGGCAAAACTCTTTGTGAATAATAGGGTTTGGTATTACATCTAATAACAGATAGTTTGCTCAGTGAGGAACCTTGTCTGGGAAGCTCTGATTAAAGAAAGGTCCAAACAGCTATGAAGTCAAGGAGGCAGAAAGAGTTTAAGAGCTGAGGGCGAGGAAAGAGTGGGGATAGAGAACAGTTAGGAAACAGTATCTTCCAGACACAACTGAACTTTTACATCTATGAACTCACATAGACTGGCAATATCTACAGGGCCTGTACAGGTTCAAGCCAGATGAGGTTCCTGTGCTGAGATAGTAAGTGAACAGAAGACCACCTCTTAACCCATATGCTATCTCCAGTTGACATCTGCTTAACAAGGAAAACTTAATTTTCTTACCTAGAGTCTTACTAGGTAATGAACAAGACTTAAGAAAGATTTCATGCCCAGCCATAAATAGCCAACACACCTCATTGGTGTTTTTGTAGACTCTTTGCCTCATATTGCTTTGTTTGGGTTTTTTATAATCTTATTTGTCTTTTATTTGTATATTATTGTTTCCATTTTTATGTTTTTATAGGTTTTGTGTATATATGTTTGTCCATGTTTCTTTTTTAAAATAAATTCTGGTTTTTATGTTTTGATTGATTGTTTGTTTAAGAGAGAGAGAGAGAGAGAGAGAGAGAGAGAGAGAGAGAGAGAGAGAACACTATTAATAATACTCTGTTATATTTGCAGGCAGGAGTCTAGCATGGCTGTCCTTTGAGAGGCTCCACCCAGCAGCTGACTCAGACAGATGCAGACTCCCACAGCTCAACAGTGGATGAAACTTGAGGACTCTTATAGAAGAATGGGAGGAAGGATTGTTGACTTGAAGGGAATAGGAATTCCACAGTAAAACCAACAAAGTCAACTAACATAGACCCTTTGGTCTCTCAGAGACTGAACCACCAACCAAAGAACATACACAGACTGGACCTAGACCTTCCTGTACATATTTAGAAGATATACAGCTTGGTTTCATGTGGGTCCTGCACAGCTGGATTGGGTCTATCCCAAAAGCTGTTGCCTTTCTGTGGGGTATGTTCTTCTAGCTGTGCTGCCTTGTTTGGCCTCAATGAGAGAGGGCATACCTAGCTTTATAGTGACTTGATGTGCCAGGGTGAGGTGATAGCCAAGGGGCTCCCAACCACTCACAGGAGAAGTGGATGGGGGAAAGATTGTAGAGGATGTGACTGGGAGGGGGAAGTGAGCAGGATGTAAAGTGAACAAGTAAAATATTAGTA
Source organism: Rhabdomys pumilio (assembly GCA_030674055.1). Classification (NCBI taxonomy): domain Eukaryota; kingdom Metazoa; phylum Chordata; class Mammalia; order Rodentia; family Muridae; genus Rhabdomys; species Rhabdomys pumilio. The sequence continues at coordinate 56,323,742 of JANHMN010000004.1, read as the reverse complement.
ATAATGACAAACTGAAACTATTGTCAAGTGCTGAGAATAAGATAATGAATACTTAGTCCTAAGTCATACATCTATTGTTCCACCCCACCCATACCACTCCACTGCCTTGCCAAGTCTCCAGGAACATCTCTAAAGAGGAGTTAGAAAGGACAAAGAGGAAGAGGTGGGGAGAAGACTGCTGTGAAAAGCTATCTTTTGGACATAATAGGGCCATAACGTTCATGAGCTCACAACAGCTGGCATAACACATGCAAAGATCACATCAGCCAAAATTCCAACATTGATAGGTAGAGTATCTCCAAGCACTGACTCTTACAGAGGAGCAATTTGCAGAAGATATTTGGTGAGACAGAATTCTAGCCCATACCCATGCACATATGGGTAGCACTAATTGGAATCAATGAGTTATAGACAAAACAGAAGTAACCATAGAATGCATAGAGTCAAAGGGGGATGTGCTGGGAAGTGTATGAGGAAAACTGATGGATAGATGCCATCATATTTTATTATATAAGTGTATAAAATTTTTGATAATAAAGACAAATTAAAATAACTGCAAAAGTACCCTTTTCTTTTAATACCTGAATTTCTCGGTTTCTCATCTTCCTTCATCTCATATAGATGATCCATACTTGAGCTTTCCTTCTGGAAGGACACTTACTTTCTCTCTGCCAATGACAATATTGCAAATTCATGCTTGTCCAAGGCTCACTCAGTCACCAAAGGGCAAGTCCCCAAACCAAAATAAAAATTTCCATGACCATTTGGCTAAACTGTCAATAAACTTCCTGTGGTCTCTATGGTCAGCTTAATTGGAGAGAGGAACTTTGTGTCCCACTTGCCCTTTGGGTGTTTGGGAATGAGTGACCCTGTGAATTATTTCTTGATTAGCTGGTATAAGATTTGAAGAGGGTAGAAAATGGAAATGAGAACCTTATGGAAATAAAATGTGAAAGTCACCTTCTTAATTCTAAATACTTTGGGACTTAAATATCTCTCTTAATTATATTTAAGCCTTAATGTAAAATTAGCTCAAATATTTGGAGGTTACTGATGTGATCTGTTGTGAGAAATTCCATCCTTGGTGTGCAACAGAGAGTCAGCGATGGGGAAGTGGGACTTCTCTGTAGGATTGGTAATGGCAAGCTTACTGATGCTGACCTTCTGCATATAGAGCCTTGCTGCCAGAGCAATTGTGTTTCATTTAATTGCTTTCATTCCCATGGTTCCTGTGCTTGTGTTTATTCATTTCTGGTCATATGGCTGTATTATGAGATGCCATTTAGTTTGGACCCTTCAAATCTTTTCCTCACCAGGCTGTCCACAGAAAGCACTTGGAAAATGCTCTACATGGAAGAAACTCCCCCAAAGTTGACACCATTGTCCTCATTGTACTTTACATAGCACTCTGCAAACTGTACTACTTAATACACTTAATCAGTGCTAATTAAATACTTTCTGGAATCTTTGATAGAAGGAATATTCTTAATCTCCTATTTTTATTTAAAGTTGTATTTATGAGGTTGATATCTATTTGAGGAACTATAAAATTTTTTCCTAGACTTTTTAACATTTTTAATTAAAAAAACTCAAATTCAAAAATACTGGGTAGGAATGACAGTTTATGTTTAGATTCCCAGCACTTGGAGTCTGAGGCAGAAGGGTAGCCGTGATTTCAAGGCTAGTCTTGGATAAAATGTGAATAGTAAACCACCAAATCTATAATATTCTACCTTATTTAAAGATTTCTGTCAACTAACAATAGTTAATTAATGATAGTATAATTCTTTTATTAATAAAATTTAAATCTCTTGGGAGACAAAAATCTAAGGAGGTAAAATGATTTGTGTTATCAGATTTGTGGGCTCATTATTAGAAAGAAAAAAATCTCAAAATTAAGTTGCATAATGGTTATCAGGCATGCAATTCAGTGGTGATACTTTTTATAGTTCCAGGGATGATTACAAGAGCAATAAACCACATAACAAAGTTCTGAGCACTTATGATTTAAATATAAAATTCTCCAATCAAGTTCCCAATGTTTGTTCTAAGTGACAACAGAGGGGTTATGACTAAGAGTGAACTTTATGGCTGAAACATCAGGATATGGAAATCATGTAACCCAGGACATCTTGTGGGTCTATTTTTGTAGACGTGAGATGGGAAAAAATGTATTAATGTCACAGAGATTTCACTGAGGATCAAAGGATGGAATAAATTGTAACAGATCTGGAAATACAGGATATGTATATGTGCAATAAATGTTAGTGATACTATAATAATTTCAAATCTCCTTCTATGACTTTGGAAACATCGTTTGTGAATAGTAACAACAACTGGGCCAGTTGGTAATCTAGTCTCCTATGAGGACTCTCTGAAACAACATACATCCTGTTCAAAACTAACATATCAATTAAAGATGACATAGTTACCATTAGATCCCTAGTGTATACTCTTATTTGAGGGAAGAATAAGAAGAGGAGGAGGAGGGAGAGACGGAGGGGGGAGGGGGAAGGGCAGGGAGAGGGAGAGGGAGAGGGAGAGGGAGAGGGAGAGGGAGAGGGAGAGGGAGAGATCCATCTTATCCCAAAGGCAATGCTCTGTATGATATGAGAGAAGGTAAATGCAGAGAGATCAGCTGTGGTAAGTGAAGGCAGAATGCTGTGAATTTGATGAGAGGGTGCCAGAGACCAAGGCAGTGAAGAAGGAAGGTACTCTGAGCTCTGGTAAAAGCTGGAGTCTCACAATATGGAGACATATCAGTTAGAAGTGAAACAAATTTGTTTTAGGGAAGAAATGTAGAGAAATCAACTCTTAAGGAAACTACACTTTAACACTGAAGCTGAGACTCCTCCCTCCCACACACACTGTGGTTTTTTTTTTTTTTTTTTTTTTTTTTTTTTTTTTTTTTTTTTTGTCATCCTGGTAACAGGAAATAAGGCAACAGACTTCTTTATTCTGTTGGTTAATTAAATTGAACATTGATGAGAAAGAAGACAAAATTTCAATACTAACATCAAGGAATTGTGGAGTTTAACAGAACAGCAGCAGAAAGAGAAGGAGGGAGGGAGAGAGGGGGGGTGGGAGAGGGAGAGAGAGACAGAGAGAGACAGAGAGAAAAACAGAGAAAGACAATGACAGAGACACATAAAGAGACACACGGAGAGATAAAGAGAGACAGCCAGAGAGATAGATTGAAATGGAGATGACAGAGGAAGAGAAACAAAGACAGATACATAGAGAGACAGAGACACACAGAAAGAGAGAAAGATGGAGAGAGATATGAGACAGAGAGGAAAGACAGAGACAGAGAGACAGAGAGGACAGACAAGTGTATGTAGCAGTCTGAAAGGAGAGTGAGTGAGTGTAGGAAAGTTGTAGAAGCCAAGAAAGGATAAAAGATGGAAAATAAATGAGGTAGGAAATTAACAAAATAATTCTGGAGAATGGGACTGAGGATGCAAGAGTGACAGACAGTGCTGGGGACATTTTGGAGACTAAACCTTTCACCTGTGCCCCTGTATTCCGTTCATCTGTCAGATTTAAATAGCTAAGGACACACTGTAAGGAATTTCCCAGGTGGTATGGATCTGAGTTAGTCTTGATTCTCAGCCTCAGTGGGATGTTAGGAGTTGAGCCTGTTAGAGGTCTCATTTCCTATAATACACATAAAGAAGAGTGGTTCCATGTTATTTTGGCGAACAATAACAACACTCAAGTTTCTACTCTGGGCAGTTTCCATCTGTTCTTATTCTGCATGAGGTATATGTATAAATGTATATTTGAGATGACCTTTGTGCTGAAGTTATGGAATGAATCTTCAGTATTTTCTTTACTGGCCTGGGTACCTTTATTCTCTTTGATAATTTAGTATTAAGAAAGGCGGAAATTCATAAACCTTAAAATTTCTCATAGGAAGATAAAAACAAAAGTCTTTAAAAATTCAAGGTCTAAAAGCTGCTTAAAGCATGGCGAAAATTTCCTTCTTCCAGAGATATTAAGAAAGAGTCTAAAAACCTTATTATAGAACATTTATTAAAATGATTATGTGTTATTTAAGTAACAAGGTAATCTATAAAATGAGTGGTATTTTTGAGATAGCATTATGCATTTTCTGAATTTGGTTTCTAAATACTTGTCCACCTTTTTAAATCACACATATTTTATTTAGTCCTTATAGGAGATGTAGTGTTTGGAGTTAGGACTTCAAATTGGAGAGATGAGAGCATTTGGGAGCAGTCTCTGTCCCTTGGAGTCCTAAACACACCTAGGATTTTATAGAAATATTGACTGAACATTAACTTTTGGCAATGTACTTAGAGACATGGGAACATCTCAAAGATATCCCCCTAAAAGTTGTAACATATTATTTTGTTTTCAAGGAGCATATCAAATATTTCCAGGGGCAGAAGCATCAAGAAGAATTATGCAGGGCTAATGAACTATTTAGTAACAGTTTTTTAAATTTACCTGCTATCAGGTGATGAGAGAGAGAGAGAGAGAAAGAGAGAGGGGGCATGGAGGCACATGTTCACGTGTCTCCACCAGTCAAAGACAGTTTATATATCTAGGTTGGGCATTGGGTTACACTTCTGATTGAGCATTACCAAACTTATAAAGCCTATGACTGACATTAGAAAAAATTGTATAAAAGCAAAAAGGAAAAGGGGGCATGGGATAGGGGTTTTCTCTAGGGAGAGGAAATGGGGAAAGGGGATGGCATCTGAAATGAAAAAAAAAAAAAAAAAGAACAAAGACCTAATCCATCAAGTCTGATAGGCCTGGGGAAGTTCCTAAATATAGTAAACTCCTCCTCCTCCTCCTCCTCCTCCTCCTCCTCC
>JANHMN010000004.1:56286992-56318801 GCA_030674055.1 Rhabdomys pumilio | reverse complement strand
CTCCTCCTCCTCCTCCTCCTCCTCCTCCTCCTCCTCCTCCTCCTCCTTCTCCTCCTATTCCTCCTCTTCTTCCTCCTCCTCCTCCTCCCCCTCCTCTTCCTCCTCCTCCTCCCCCTCCTCTCCCTCCTCCTCCTCTCCCTCCTCTTCCTCCTGCTCCTCTTCCTCCTCTTCCTCCTGCTCCTCCTCTTCCCCTCCTGTTCCTCCTGTTCCTCCTCCTTCTCCTCCCCCTCCCCCTCCCCCCCCCCTCCTCCTCTTCCTCCTCCTTCTCTTCTTCTCTTCTTCTTCTTCCTCTTCTCTTTCTTCTGTAGTTTTGCTTCTGTCTGAATGTTCTTGCTAACTGGGGTATATAAACATAGCATGTGGCTTTTTTTATGCTTAAAAGTCCACCCTGACTTTTCAGGAATGTACTTGCTTTCTGAACACCAATTGTAGTTGGTCCTGGATAGCAACTATAGTTGATAACTGGCTAATAAAGACTTTCTGTTGGTTAAAAAAATATTTACCTGCTATCCATGGGGTCTTGAATGCTGAATTTTAGTGACCCATTTGTTTACCACAGGGGGGAAATTTCAGAACCTACACAGTCCTGAATGAAACTCAAAGAAAAAAATTAATGGGCATTAAAAAACACTATCATTACTTTGAAAAGTGGTCAAATTAATCTTTAAAAAAATTTATAGCCTTCAATTCTTACTGAAAAATAACATCTTGGCCATTGAACTTAAGGGCAAAAACAACGAAAATTTTAAAAATAAAATATTAAATATAAGATAGCAAGTTAATGAGAATATTATAATTGAGTGCCATCAAATACAAATATTAGGATTTTGCTAAAATTAAGAGAGCTCATAAATCTTGAAACTAAACAAGGAAAAAGAATCAATTACAAAAATGATAGGATGAATAAAAGCAAAATAAAAAGAAATATTGAAATAAATAGCATGACAAGAGAAGATTTATATCAATAAATTTTAAAGTATAGGAAGAGAAGACAGACTACTGGGGAAATATAAATTCTCCAGTGAACTCAGGTGAATCAACAGCTAGTGGTGAGCAATGCTGTGACATCACTGTTGCATACTCATTATGATGGGTATGTTCTTCTAACTTTCATTTAGTTCCCTAACCGATAGATAAAGGAAGCTGACAATGTGATGTTGCTTTGAGCCCAGTAGGTCACTGGGGACAGGTTCACAGAACCAGTATTTCTTGAGTCCTTAGGTATGAAGCATTTGGGCCTTTACTCCTGACTATTCTACTACTAGTTATAGAGTTTTAGGCTGATATTTTTTCCCTGTGGAAATGCCATACATGATTTTATTCAAACTTTAAATATAGTTACTGAACAATCTTGCACAGTCTTTTAAAATTATGAAGATTTCCTACTTCGCACCTATGATTTTGAAACTTGAGTAGGAGAATTGCTTTGGTTTCAAGACAAAGGCCATTCTGATTTATAGAGTGCATTGTAGGAGAGCCTGAGCTATGGGAAAATACATTGCTTCAAAAAGAAGATTGCTATTTATCTTTCTTCACTCTCCATCTCTGTTACTCTTTTCCCCCTCTTTTCTGTTAATCCCTTTCCTCATCATTTATCTCCTGTTCAAATCCTTCTACTATCTCATTCTCTACAAGTCTTTCTTTAGCCACACTCCTGTGATATATCTATAACATCACCTGCACACCTAAGGCTCAGAGAAAACTGTGGCAAAAGGGTTGGAAAGATGACAAGAACAAGTATTTAAACTTGACCTGTTGTGATTGAATAAGCTAGTAGGGTAAAATTTTCACAAGGTTTCAACATTAGAGGAAGAACTACAGGCAAATAATAGCTTCTGAGAGCGGAAGAATCAGTTTTCTCCAAGAGGTCAGCCTTAAACATATGTACACATGTGCAACACTTTAAGGACTCAATAGATTGTGTATTTGTTTATGTGTGTCTTTAATTTTAAAATGTCACACATTTTAAGAGTTGGGAGTCCCTGGGAAAGGTGAGTGGGGAGAGGGAGAGATGTAATAACAGAAATATAGTTTTGATATGTAAAATTATTTTTAAAAACATTTTTTTAAAAGAAAGAACATGGTAAGTTGTTTTTATGTGAAGGGTCAGATGACTTTCCTTTTAAAGTCCAACATATCAGTGTTGGGTGCAGCTCAATATTTATGTGTGCAGCTGTATACATCAAATGTGCAAATTCCATCTCTCTGACTATTTTAACATTGCACAATTTGGTAATTTTTAGTACTTTACAAGATTGTAAAACCATCATCATTATAGAATTACTGAACATTCTTACCACCCTGATAATAAACCTGATAGACATTAAATTTTCACTTATTCTATTCTTTCTGGATTCTCCACACCCTGCCTCTATGGATTTGATTAATTTACACATTCAAGTAAATGTAATCATACAACGCAGACACTTAAGACTGCCTTCTTTTAATTAGCTTAAACTTTCAAGGCTCACTCTACTGTAGTGTATGTATCTATGCTTGCTTTGTTTTATAGCTAAGTAGTATGAAAATATCTGAACCATTAAAGCAAAGGCAATTTGGACAACTAGACCATCTACCTATCTTCTACCAACCCCAGGAAACACTATGCAAAAAGAGGAGCAAAAGAGTGTAAGATTTGGAGATGGCCAATAGTTGTGTGACTAGATATGACATGACTGTGGCACCCATGAACTCACAATAGCTATGGTTACCTACATAAGGCCTCTATGAAGCCATGACAGTCAAGAAGTGAGAGGAACTCCGTAGCATATATCTCTAGATGAGGATCTATTGGTAGCAGATGGTGTGCAGGGGAAGGGATAATCACTTTTTTTTTGTTTTAGAAATGTGGTTACTGGTAAGTTCCACATGGGCCAGTGGATGCCCACACATCTATGTATACGTGGACACAAATAATTTGGCTCAATTAGTTAGAATATCTTTTAAAATGTATATGAAGTTCAGACATGTAATTGAAAGTGAAATGTGAGAGAAATTTGGGGGGATCTGGGGGAGGGGAAGTGAAGGGTAGATACAATCAAAACACATCTGATTTGTGTATGTATGGAATTTTCAAAAAGACGAAAAAGCTTTTAAAGGTGAGCTCTTGTGCTCTGTTGGGGTCATGTGTAAGTATGCCTTTTATTTCAGTCTCTGTTTATACTGTGCTTGAAGCTTGGGTACAGATGAAATCTTGGGGTGGCCACAGATATCTTCTGCACATGCTCTAAGCTCTGAGATTACTGAGCTTTTCTATTTTCCTAGGACTAATTGCAAATTTTTCAAGCCATAATCTTCATCTTTACCCCTAAAGTTTTGATTTCCCTATTGTTTCCTTCAGCTGTGCTGAATACAGAAAGCTTTAACCATCAAGTTTAAACATGCTACTGAAATGGATGTTCACTATGGGTCCCATAAAATGTGGCTGGCACTGGACATTCAAAGACCTATAAGTCACCATGATATTAGTGGTATTAGATGTTCATGGACCCACAAAGTAAACAGTGGTGTAATCCGGCATATATTTGTTTTGTCAGAGTTCCACTATTGTGTGATTCTGTGCAAACATGACTGAGATTGGAGGCCTGAGTCATTTGCCTTCACCAGTGTGACCATTTATGTCTATATACCTGTGTTTCCATCTCCATGTTGTCTGTATGCGTCATGCCTGTGTGTGGCTTATGTATGCCAGCATGTGCTTTATTATTTGCTGGTATCTGCCTACCAGAGTTTTTTTATCAGTCTGAAATTCCTCCAAATAACCTTCACATCTTTGACCTCCTCTGCTTCTCTTACTTTTTATTTTTTATTTTTTTTTTTGGCATGGGAGCATGATGTTTACAAGCTTTACTCAATGCCATCACACACAATACATATTTCTTCTTAGTTGACAAACTCCTGACCATGTAGCTTCTTAATTCTTGGAGATGTCAGAATTTAGGGAAATAAAAACAAGCTTGGCAACATAAACAAATGGGCACAATTCTTTTTCTTGTCCTCTGCTTTCTAGATAACTATCTGTATGTCAAATAGAAGATAAAGAATATTGTGTCTGTTCTCACAAAATTATTTATTTTTTAAAATTTTTCCATAAACTATATTGATATCATACTCTTTCCTCTACCACAACTTCTTTGCAATTGTTCCATTGTTTCCTACTCACCCAAATTCATGTTCTTTTTCTCTCTTAAAAATACAGACAAAATATTTAAAAATTTGCTATGTGACACACACACACACACACACACACACACACACACACACACACACTCAACCCAGAACATGGAGTCTTTTGTGTTGGCCAAATATTACTGAGCATGAGGCCTGTGGATATGCCCAGTGTAATTCCATCGAAGGAAACATAGTTTTCTCCCAGCAGCAATCATTTGGTTAAGGGTGAGAATTTCTGCTGATTTTCCTTGCTTCACGCTTTATTTTGTCCAAAACTCATGCAGGTCTTGTTATAATGTCACAGTCTCTGTGAATTCATACATTCATCAGCACTGTTGTGTCTGAAAGATGCTATTTCCTTGGAGCAATCTATTATTTCTAGTTCTTACAGTCTCTCCTCTTCCACATAGATCTCTGAGACTTGATTGGAAGGAAAGTGATAAAGACATTCAATTTATGGCTGAACATTCCCAAGTTCTCACTCTCCATACTTTGTCCAACTCTGGGCCCCTGTGTAATTACTTCCTACTCTGAGAAAAAGTTTTTCTAATGGGGGCTGAGTGGTGAATTGATCTATGGGTATAGCAACACAGCATTAGAAGTTGTTTATGGCTATGTTTATGTTGTAGAATAATAGTAGTAGATATTCCCCTGTGGTGAATGACCTACATATTCTCAGGTTATTGGTCTTATTAACACTGTAAGGTATGAGTTCTATCTCATAAAGTGGAATTTACATCCAATTAAAAGTGTGGTTGGTTACTCTTAAAACATTTTAGCAGTTGGTGTAGTTTGTAGGTAAATTGCTATTGTAGCTCTCAGGGTTGGTAGTAGGATGAGATTGAGGATTGCATTTGAGAATTAATTACTTTTCTGCTCCCAGAGTCTGCATAGTACCTTTAATTCTATGAAATCTAATCAATAGGAATGAAACACCTTTTCTCCATGCTCAGTGACATAAGTATGTGGTGTCTTCGGCAACAAAATCTTACCATCATGTTGAAGAGGGTAGCCAACGGCATTGGAAATGACATGTAGTGTTCGTAGTATTCTCTGACACCCAGTTGGCAAATGACTCAAAGATATAACTCATTCTTAGTACTGAGGGTTTTCTTTAGTAGCATATGACGTCTAGTTAGGACATTTCTTCACCATCATGTGGCTGCTCTATTGAAATTTCCTCCATATATAGATATATTTTAGGAAGCTACTATAGTAGTAGATTGTATGTGGTTTTTCAAGAGAACTTCAGTGTTAGTGTCACTTCTCACAATATCTTTTCTACTATTATATTCTTTTATTTCTAATTTCTTCTTTATCCATTTATGACACTATATTCAAATCTCATTCCCTTAACAGATCTCACTGGTGCTTTACAGATACCTAACTTCTTTGGATATTCTAAGTGAAATATACATATTTAAAGATTAAAATATGACATCCACACACACATAAAGATACAGTATTTGTCTTTTAGGATCTGTGTTATTTCACTCTGGATAATTTTTTCTAGCTCCATCCACTTACCTGCATATTTAATGACAGAACTTTTCTTAACAGCTGAAAAATATTTCGTTGTATAGGTGTATAGCAACTTTATTATTCAGTCATCAGTTGATAGAAATCTAATAGACAGGCTCTTTAAAATTTCTGGCTCCTATGAATAGAGAAAACTGTTCATTTTACCCTCTCAAAAGTTAGTAAAACTTTGTGATGGTGAACATTCTGTTTAGGGATAATATACTATGCTAGGCTTGTAAAAACAAAATAGTTTTTGGCTGGTATAAGACATGAAGAAGTTGCTCCTACCCTAAGTGTATTTCATCAGCTAACTTACCCAAGATTGATGACTTCCTGGTGTAGTCAAATGATTGTTGTAAAATATTTCACTGCCTCAGCTATGGGTCACAAGACTAAATGGGCTAATGACTATGTTCTGCTTTTTAATGAAATGCTTGCTTGCTTGGATGGCCAAAGTTCCTACTTGATGTCTGTTTTAAAATCAAGCCTCAGCCACACACAGCAAAATATTAGATAATTTGGTTTTAAAAAATTATAACTTTTTAGTTTTGCCTTTATAATCCTTGGAGTAACAATCACCAAAGCCTTACCCAGAGAAAACTCTCTCTGGTTTAATTCTAGACAGCTATTTTAATAAAAATCCTTTATTTTACTAAAATCAAAATTTTCATCAGACTGATGAATTTCACAATTATCCCAGATGCCCCTAATCCTGTAGAGACTTGATACCCCAGGGAAGGAGGATGCCTGTGGGAGCAGTGGTGAGGTGAGATAGGCATGAGCAGTTGAGTCAGGAAATACTCTCTCAGAGGCAAACAAGATCTCTTGAGAATAGGGTGAAGAACTCTGGGAGGGAGGACAGGGAAGGGGGACAATGTTTGGAATGTAAATATATAAAACAAACAAACAAATAAATACAAATAATTTCCTTGAGAGGTGAGGCAAATAGTGTACTCTTTAAAATTCTCATACCATGAAATTATAAAGACCTGAGTGCAGAACCTAGAGCATATATAAAAATAAAAATCCATGTTCGGTGGCATATGTGTTTTACCACAGCACTTGGGGATAAAGAAATAAGATCCCTGGAGTTCACTGGCCATTCATTCTAGAAAAATCATTGATTTTCATGTTTAGTAGGACACTCCCTCTCCAAAAATAAAATAGAAACTGGCTGACAGAAGAGCTACCTGAACTCTACATCAAACTGTTGCCTCTACACTCACAGCAACATTCACCCCACACCCCTTACACATTGATACCCACACGTAATTGTGAACACATAAGCATGTAGACACACATACAGGTACAAATGCACTGATATCATTACCAGACTGACAGTCTTAAAAATAGAGAACAAAATTCCTCCCTTTAAATAGTAGCTTCACATACGGTGCTTCAAACAGTGACATTTTTAATTACTAGGTATCCATGCACATTAATATTCATGTGCACAAAGTATTCAAGTCAATGGAAATATCTTTAGAAGTTCAGCTGTTTCAAGAGAATCATTACTCTTTAAAATAATTTTTAGAGTATATTTATTTTTACATGTACGGTTGTTTTGGCAGTATGTATGTTGTGTACTATATGAGTGTCTGGTGTCAATGATGGATAAAAGGTGGTTTCAGATCCCCTGAACTGGTGTTTGTAAGCCATGATGTGGGTGTTGAGCCCAGGTCTTCTGGGAGATCATCAGTACTCTTTATGCTGAGCCATCTCTCTGGCCCTGAGAATTATTATTCTTATTGATTATCTATTTTCTATACTACCTTCTTCAGAGTGTCTACATCATGCCTCTCCCTTAGAAAAGCTACTCCCAAGTCAGAATAGCTTCTTGGCAATGGCAGGACACCTTCAGTGTTTATGTAAAGATGAAATTCGGTGTCGGTCTTTTGTTCTAGTCATACTTATATTTACCATTGTATGACTCACTCAACTCAAATATTATAATACTCCTTTCATAATGACATAGATAATGTACTTTATCCTTTGAAGAGTAAGATGTTTCAGAGCCCCAATAGTAGAGAGATCTAAAACACTAAGAAATATTTTTTAAGAAAAATGTGATAACTTCAGATAATTTTATAAATACTAAGAGATAAAACATTGGAAAGTTTTGACTTAATGGCTTGAGAAATTATGTGATACAATTGCCTATTTGAGTATGTATATTCCTGTTTAAACTCATGTAGGAATAAAATGTCAAGAACATGTTTTATAGAAACAGATGAACTGTCAAGAAAATCATATGATATATTTTAATATGTGGTAGAAATCACTATGTCTTTGTTAGCATATTATCAACATAATTTATGAGTGAATATGACTAGGTGTATAGCCTGCTTGGCAGAATGCTTGTCAAGCATGTATGAAGCACTGAGTTCAGTCCTTGGTACACTCGTAATCCTAATCCCAGTACTTAGGAGGTAAAGTAGGAAGTTCAAAGCCATCCTCTGCCAAATAGTAAGGTTTACCCAAGAAAAGAGAGAGAGAGAGAGAGAGAGAGAGAGAGAGAGAGAGAGAGAGAGAAAGAAAGAAAAAGAAAGAAAGAAAGAAAGAAAGAAAGAAAAGTAGTTTCAAAATTACCATATGTAAATTGCTCTTACCTGTCTTTGGTTGTTAAAAATTTATTTTTTATCATAAAATTGGTTCCTAACAAGTGAGAGAGAAAGTAATGAACTTTTATACAGTTCATTTTTAGCTAGTGTGCCTATAGATGCTGATAAAATCAACTGGCATTGACCATTCTACAAATGTCTTTGAGTTTTTAGAGTTTTAGTGAACTTTCACAGAATTCCAGATAAGAATGCCAGAATAGAGTCCTTATCAGAATTACAAATACCCCTGTCATCTGTTAGCTATTCTCCCCCCCCCCAAAAAAATAGAGCTGTTAACAATATTGATGATCACAGGTAGCTGTGGGTGAGGCAGGACAGAGAAGAGGAGTTAGGGGAAATGGTGATAAGACATGTGATCAGTGGGATTCTTGTGCCATGGTCCATCACTGAGCCTCTTCTGTCACCATGTGTTAAATAAAGGATCTTGACTGCTTAGCATTGTTACTTCAGTTTGGAAGATCTTGTAATTAATTTTAAGCACAAAATTATACAGTATTTAATGTTGAGTTAAGGATTTAGCATAAGAATTTTAATTGACTTGTCATTTAAAATTGTTATAATAAGTACTTGGTTATATTGAATTATAAAGAAGGATCATATTCATAATATGTTCATTATTCTTGAAGATATCATACCAGTGTAAAATTATATCTAGTAATATCTGTTCCCATATCTGCCCTCCAACTCCTCCTGCATCCTCCCATCACATCCCCTTACTAACTTTGTGCATTTTTTCTTTTTTAAATTCATTTTTAAACATGCTCCTAATTCCAATTAGTGCTGCTAATATTCACACGACTATGAAGACATGCAATGGACTATGGGATACCTACAAGTGGATACATCCTGAAAAAGAATGATTCTTCATCCTTCAGCAAGTAGCATAACTTTTTAATTTCAAATTTACTGAAACATGCACATTGCAAATGTTTTAGCAACCTATTTATTTCAATTACACAGGTGTCAATGAATGGCTTAGGGATGATAGGATGAATGGCCTAGAGATAATAAGATGAATGGCTTATAAAATCCCAGAAAGGATCTCTGAAACTCATAAATTCTCTTGACAGAATTAGAGATGGTGTTGCTATTTTTGTTTACCACTTTAGTAACTAATGTGTGTATTGAAAGGAAGGCAGAGTGAAACCCAGCCTCCCTTAACAACTTCATATGTGTTCTTACTCGGGCATAACACAGGAGAGCACAGCTGATATAATAACTATTAAAGATCTATTAAAAGAAACTCTACAACTGTTTAAGAATCAGAATGTCAGTGAGATGTCTCCTGGCACATAAACTGTTTCATCTCACCATCTATAAAACACAGGTAACGTGTGCCACCCACGGGTCTCAAAGGGATGATGTGAGGAAAGTGCTCTGTAATTTTGTCATATTGCACCTTCATGCTAATCATCCCATTAGTCTGCTTCTTAGTCATTTTAAAGACCTGATAAAATGACATGCCATTGTTAAAACATGTTCGTTAAGCTGTCATTCTGCATTTCTTTGCTCTGCAGAAGAATCTGTGCCCAGGCAGGGTGCTGGTATCTGATTTAAATGGATTTTGTTTAGGTTTCTACTTTCAAATATTAGAAGATTTTCATCTTCATTCACAGTCACCATACACCAAGGATTTACGTAAGAAGTCATGATCACTTATACAGGAAATTTCTGTGATCATTGTACTCTGATCCTTTATGCTGACCCAAAAGATAAAATATCTTCTACATACACTGTAATGCATAACTCTAGGTAATACATTTACTATTCAGCTATGATCTAAACAAAAATATCATATAAATATAATATAAATAGAAGTTTATAATTATAAACATACTGGAAAAGAGGAACTGTGTAATGGTATGGAAGGCTGGTCTCAGTGGATAAAGCACTTACCTCACAACTGCCAGGTCCTGAAACTGTACCCTTCAAACCCATATAAAGCTGGGTGCAATATGTAAAGTTCATAGTTCCAGTGTTTCTATCTTAAGATGGGACGCAAGTGAATCCCTGGAAGGTTGTGGACTGGCTAACCTTGTGTACAAAAGAAAATAAAGATCACAGATATTTTTCTAATATTATACTGTACTTTCATTTTGACATGTACAAAGTGCTATATAACTCATTACATTAAAAGAATAAATGTAAATAACCATATTTACTGTTCATTTAGCAGCCAATATCATTTGGCAAAAGGATATAATTCCTATTCTTCTGGCATTTACAAAATGCTTAAGTTTCTGAGCATCTTGTGTTGTTGGCTTTGGCTGTGCAACTCGTTTCTAATCAAGGCAAAGTAAGCAGAACTTATGTACATGATTGCTGACCCTGAGGTAGGACTACTGACTCTGTTACTCCTGTACTTACTCAAATATTATCCTTCTGTCTCTGTCTCTGTCTCTGTCTCTCTCTTCATATATATATATATAATTTATATATATAAATCTATATGTATATAAATATATAAATAATTTCTTTATGTATATTCATAATGAAATTATTTATTATATATGGAGACAGACAGACAAAGTTTTAGGAGTTTGTATTTTTTTCACCAGGTAGAACTTGGGGACTGAACTCATAACTCATGACTTTAGGGTTATGGCAAACGCCTTTACACAATAACTCAGATTAAAGAACCCATGTTGAATTAAGTTAAAATTTTTATAATGTGTGAAAAATATTCATGACTCTTCTTTTTTTGAAAATAGAAATCAATGGTAAGTTACTTGACTGTTTGAATCTTTAAGGGAACGTCTAGGGGCTAGAAAATTCAACAAATTCAACAGTTTCCTGTACATGGCTATGTCATGTTCTATTAACTAATAACACTCTCTTTTAATTAACATTCAAGCATCACATAGCAGCAAATTTATTTTCACATACATCAGCTCGTCTTATAGATACAACAACTTCCAATATCCAGAATTATCTTATTTTGAAAAAAAAGTCATGAATATCACAGTACTTGGAGAAATATTTTTATTTTGTACTGACCGCCATACCTTAAGGTTTGCAAATAGGTTAGAATTATAAACATAACTGAAAAGAGGAACTATGTGTTTTGAAGATGGTGTGTATCTCCTGAATGAAGCAGCAAAGCCAGGAGTTGTTTAATTTTTTTTAAAAAAAATATTACTCTCTGATTGTTTTATTCTTCTCTCACACATTATATCCCAACTGTAGTTTCCCTCTCTCTAATCTTCCCATTTTACTTCCATATATATATATATGGAAGTAAATATTGTATATTTGTATATCTTCCAGATCCATTCTTCCTCTGTTTCCCTTCAAAAACAGAGGAGGCCTCCCAGGGATACAAACCAATCATGGCATAACTAGTTACAATAAGACTAGATACAAACTGTCATATAAAGGATGGATGAAGCAAACCAGCAGGAGGGAAAGTGTCCTGAGTGGAGCCAAAAGAGTCAGAGAGAGCCCATGTTCCCACTATTAGGAATTCTACAAGAACTCTAAGCTACACAACCATATCATACATGCAGAGGACCTAGCTCAGACCCATATACCTCCACGATTGTTGCTTCAGTCTCTGAACTCCTATAATCCCTGCTTAGTTGCTTCTTTGGGGCTGTGTTCAAATTTTGTCCTGCAGCCTTCTGGCTCCTATTATCTCTTTCTCTGTCTCTTTTTTTAGGTTGCCCCTTTAACCTTCAACTTTTATCTCTCCTGCCTCCAAGATATGTTGGGATAAATATGGTACAGAACTTGTGAGAGTGGCCAACCAATAACTGGTCTGACTTAAAGCTCAAGCCAAAAGAGGGCATCCAGACTTGACACTTCTTGGATGGCCAAGAACCAGCAGCTCAATTTCCCCAGAGACCCAGGGTAGAACCAAACACAACTGGCAAAAACGAATCAGTGAAATGATTCCTACTGGTATTCTGCTATACTCGTAGATTGTTGTCTAACACAATTGTCAGTACAAAGGCATCATCCAGCAACTAATGGGAGTAGATACAGAGACCCATAGCTAAATATTCTAGATTTCCATGTGGTAAGGTGTGTGTGTGTGTGTGTGTGTGTGTGTGTGTGTGTACATCCATATGTGCAAGTGTGTGTTTACACACACATATAGAAGAAGCTTCAATCTCAGTGTTGACTATCTTCCTCTGTCAAGAGCTTTCACTGAACTCATTAAGCCTACTGATTAAATTGGCTGACCAGTGAGCTCTATGGATATACTTGTCTCTGCATTTCTGCCTGCCCTGGACTTGGAATACAAATTTAACAATGTATGAAGCTGTGACTCAATTAAAAAACAAAAACATAACAAAACCAACAGCATCAGCCACAACAAACCCTGGGTCCCAGGTATAAAAGTAAGAATTCTATAAAGTGACCTATCTCTCCAACCTTCAATCCCCAAATTGTCTTTTTTTTAAAGGTAAAGTAAAAAAATTAATATCTCATGACAAAAGTGTACAAATTCAGAATGTTTCTTGAGAACATATTCCCAAACCTATAACTTAGTTTATACAATTGCAGGAATCATGGAGGATAATTCCTAGCACCTTTCTGGTAAAATTATCTCAGGTTTCCACATCAATCTCCTCCATGGTGTCCTGCATTCACAAAATTACTAACAAAAGAAATGTTGAATTTCCTAACCTGGTAGACAAGAAAAAGAAGAGAAAAATGCAAACTCTGTTGTGAATCTCCAAACACACATCATCATTCACAGAGGTGTGTGGAATAGATTAATTTAAGTTGTTTAGTGATAACATGTCTAGTAGCAGCATGGATTAAAGTCATCCTTGGATGACAATGCTGTCAAGTAGCTGACAAATAGGATGTGAAGCATATCTGGATCAATACAGCTTTGCCATAAATAACTTCACAGATGAAGAGAAAAGAATGTAAACTCAGAAAAACCTAAAATCTAAAGGTAAGAACAAATATTTTTCGTTATTTGTATATCATTTCGGTGGATACTGTACCAGAACTTATTGAGTCACAGTACCTGGATAAGTGTGAGGTCAGATTCTGCTATCCTTGTGATCATGATGTGTTTGTTAATTATGTTATTCAGAAAAAATATCTAGATAATTAACTCAGAACTAAAAGAAATAATTTTGGCTTCTGATTTCTTTCGAGTATTGATTCTGGGCCCAGTTTGAAAGAGAACATCATGATGATAGCATGTGTAGCGGAGCAAGCCTGTTCGACTTGAGCAGGCTCTACTTTACCCTTGAAGCATATATCTTCAGTAACCTTCTCTTCCAACTAGGTCTTACCTCCTGGATGTTCAACTATTTCCCAGTAATGACTTCATCTTCTACATGAACTTTCAAGTATCATTTATGTCCTCATCATTATATAAGTAACCTTATATAATGTATATATTTGTCTAAGTATACCTTATTTAAAAAGTATAGTTAGACCATAAGCACTGAACTTACAGTCAACAGAATTATAAGTAATACCTGCACAAAGGTTAGCTCAAATAGCTTCTCCATAAGGCACAATAACAACCTTCTTGCATTTAGGAATACAAATACAATGCTTAGTGGTCATTGAAGGTCACTGAAAATGTGAAAATAAGAGCAATTAGTAAATAGACTGGAAAAGGCACTGGTGTTTATAGAACAAGACACCATTTTGCATGGACACAGGTAAATGGCAGGCGATTCAAATACTGTGCACACTCTACACATCATCATCTGGCCTGAAAGTGTTATAAAATCCTTTTACAATTACAAATAAAACATTGCATGTAGGTGAATTCATAATCATAAAATTCATTCTACAGATAAGATGTACAGCAGAACAAAAACAAAGGCCAGGGCCACAAATCTATGCCTATAAGAAAATGTTGAAACCACAGAATTAGAAACATAGTAACTTTTTATATTAGAATTATCAAAAAATTAAATAAATATTCTTAAAGAAAATGATGTTTTTGAATGAACATGGGTAGGGTATCTAAAAATTAGACCAAGCATATTTCTCAAAATCAATTGTATAAGTAAGTACATACAAAAATTTTAAAAATAATGATCTAAACAATCATGGTCTACAGACTACATTTATATGATCAAAAATAACCTTGAATTATGTATAAATAAAAATTAAAATGTAAACCAGCAATGCCATTAAATGAGAAATATCATCTTTACAGAACTCTTGTATTACTTACATTTTACAAACACTAGGTAGAAAACAAAAATATATAATTTTTCTAACTAAGTGAGTCTAACAAGTTATCACAAGGTAACACATTGAAAAAAATTTTAAGATAGGATCATTATCCAAATGATGATAGAAATCAAAAATAATGAAAATATTAAAAATTCAGAAGATAATAAAGGCAAAAAACCAAATGAGATGAGATAGTACAATTCTCAAAATAACATATTGGGAATTTGTATAACTAAACCAGTAGGAGGAACAATAGGACACAAGTTCTTCAGTGAAAAAGATGCTTTCGAGACATTGGAAGTGAAATCTGCTGATGCATTCCTTAAGTTAAGTATAACATACAAATACCAAATAAAAACTAAAGTCAATACAATTCTATGAGATAAAGAAATTAAAATCTGTTGTTAGGCAAACACAGCACTTATTTCATAAGAACTAATGGCATATACAATTCATATGTTGACATAGCTTAGACAAATCCTTAACTATGGGTGGAGAGTTATAATCATTACAAATTATTTAATTTACTTGTTTCAAGAATTGCATAGATGAGTACTATATTTACATTGTTTTTATCCTTCCTGTCCCCAATTTGAGCCTTCCATTCTGCCTATGTCTTCTTCATGCCTTTTAGTTTATAACCTCTACATACATATATATGTGTATATATTAATTATGTATATTCTTCTGAATACATTTAGTGTTGTCATATGTGTAAGTATTTAGAAATTAGTACTGGGGATTTTAACGTATCAAAAAGCTAGTTTCTGGGGAAAATCAATTCTTCTGTCAGAAACCTTTGATTGACTATAGCTACTCTTCTAGATCTAAGAATGGGACCTTGTGTACTTTCTTTCTTTCATATCAATGTGTTGACTCATGGTGTCACTATAAATGTCTTACATAGGCAACCATGTTGTTGATATTTCCTTGATGTTGCTTTTCTGACACGTCTAGAAGATACAGGCATCCAGATTCTCTGGCTTCTAAAATCTTCCCACCCTCTAATTTGCAATGTTCCCAGAGTGTTAGATATAGGGGTTGTATTGTAGATGTAACAGTTGGGCTGGGCACCCCTCTGACTGCTAATTTCCCCTCAATCTTTTGTAGGATTCCTCAATCGCAGTCTAGTGTTTGGAGTCTCTTCATCTGTTCCTCTCAGTTGCTGGATGAAGCCTCACTGCTCTATGAGTATAGTAGAATATCATTAACAATAATATTTATTTATTTATTTATTTATTTATTACCAGTTGGCTTTGGTTCTATCCTAGATCTCTTAGAGTATCTAGCCTCTTGTCTATAACCCAGGCAATGTCAGGCATGGTTTCCCTCTTGTGGCTTGGGCCTCAAGTAGGACCAATCCTACAAGTGGACCAGACTCACAAGGTGGCCACTCCTACAAGTTTTATGGCACCATTGCTCTGCTGGCATCTTTTTTCCCCATTTATCTGTCTATCTCTATCTATCTATCTATCTATCTATCTATCTATCTATCTATCTATCTATCTATCTATATTCTTTTTATGTCTCTGTTGCTGCTCCCCCTCCTAATACCCTCTTCACACTTCCTCCATCTTCCCCGTCTCTTCCCCTTTAAGATGGTGGGTGGAGCACTCACATATATCCTTACTCTGACACATCAAATCTCTGCAGGGTACAGCACATCCTCTCCCACAGAGGCCAGATAAGGCAGCCCAGCCAGGGGAACAAATTCCACAGACAGGCAAAAGTTTTAGGAACAGCCTGTGTATTGTCAGTCAGGGGACCCACATGAAGACCACACTCCACATCTGATACATATGTGTATTTGGGTTAGGTCCAGTCCATGAGAGCCCTTATGGGTACAGGTTAGTTGACTCTACTATTCTTCCTATGGAATCTCTATTCCCTCCAGGGTTCTTAAACAATTCTCAAATGCTACCATAATAGTCCAGAGCTCAGTCCATTGTTTGGCTGTGAGTCTCTGCATCTATTGCAGTCAGCTGCTGGGAGGAGCCCCTAAGTGGACAATCATACTAGGCTACTGTCTGCAAGTATAGCAGAGTATCATTAATAGTGTCAGGGACTGGTGCTTGCTCATGGGATGGGTCTCAATTTGGGCCTGTTATTGATTGGCCAGCATCTCTGTCTCTGCTTCACCACGGTTTCTTCATTTCTTGTAGACAGGACAATTTTTGTATCAAAAGTTTTGTGGGAGACTTGGTGTCCTTAACTCTCCACTAGGGGTCCTTCCTGGCAACAGGAGGTGGCTTCCTCAGGTTCCATTTACCCAATGCTCTGAGTTTCCACTAAATATGACCTCATGAATCTGAAAATCTTCTATAAGACAAAGAACACTGTCCATAGGACAAAACAGTAGTTTAGAGATTGAGAAACTGTTCTTCACTAACCCAACATTTGTCAGGGGCCTAATATTCAAAATGTATAAATAACTCTAGAAACTAAAAACTAATAAAGCAAATAACACAATTTAAAAATGGAGTACAGAGTTAAACAAAGAATTCTTAACTAATAAAATTCTTAACTAATAAAAGCACTTACATAAATGTTCAATTTCCTTAGTCATCAGGGAAATGCAAATCAAGAGGACCCTGAGATTCTATCTTACACATATCAGCATGGCTAAGATCAAAAATTCAGGTGACAGCACATGCTGGCAAAGATGTGGAGAAAGAGGAGCTCTCTTATATTGCTAGTAGGAGTGCAAACTTGTACAACTACTCTGGAAATCAATCTAGAAGCTTTTCAGAAAACTGGAAATACTTCTACCTGAAGACCCAGCTATATGGCTCCTGGGCATATACCCAAAAGACATTCCACCATGCCGTAAAGACATGTGGTCCACTATGTTTATAGTAACTTTATTTATAATAGACAAAAACTAGAAAAAGAAACAGATATCCCTCAACGAACGGACACAGAAAATGTGGTTCATTTACACAATGGAATACTATTCAGCTATTTTTAAAAGGACATCATGAATTTTGCAAACAAATGTAAAAAAGAGGTATCAAAGAGGCATATCAATCCTCAGCCCCATATAGAAACTAGGTCCTGGCCATTCCATTTAAGGGTAAGAGGGTCCTTCCACATAGTTGTAGCATAGTTTTTATTGGTCTCAGCGATGCCAGAGGCAATCAGAGGCATATTTGCTGTGAGCTTTCAGTTTTAGAAAGTTAAGAGTAAACAAGGCATGCACTTGAGTTTCATGTGGTCTATGCATTGTGTCTTAGTTATTGTGAGCTTTTGGGCTAATATCCACTTATCAGCGAGTGCATGGCACGTATGTTCTTTTGTGATTGGGTTACCTCACTCAGGATGATATTCTCAAGCTCTATCCATTTGCTTAAGAATTTCAAATTCATTGTTTTTAATAGCTGAGTAGTACTCCATTGTGTAAATATACCACATTTTCTGTATCCATTCCTCTGTTGAAGGACATGTGGTTTTTTTCCTTTGAGTTTGTTTATATAGTGGATTATGTTGATGGACTTCTGTATATTGAACCAACCCTGCATTCCTGGGATAAAGCCTACTTGATCTTGATGGATGATTGCTTTGATGTGTTCTTGGATTCTGTTCGCAAGAATTTTATTCAGTATTTTTTGCATCGATATTCATTAGGAAGATTGAGCTGAAGTTCTCTTTCTTTGTTGGGTCCTTGTGTGGTTTAGGTATGAGCATGATTGTGGGTTCATAGAATGAACTGGGTAGTGTTCCTTCTGTTTCTACTTTGTGGAATAATTTGAAAAGAATTGATATTAAGTCTTCCGTGAAGATCTGATAAAATTCTGCACTGAAACCATCTGGTCCCGGACTTTTTTTGGTGGGTAAACTTTTA
Source organism: Rhabdomys pumilio (assembly GCA_030674055.1). Taxonomy (NCBI): domain Eukaryota; kingdom Metazoa; phylum Chordata; class Mammalia; order Rodentia; family Muridae; genus Rhabdomys; species Rhabdomys pumilio. The sequence goes on along the minus strand of JANHMN010000004.1, from coordinate 56,300,486 downwards.
ATGACTGCTTCTATTTCTTTCAGAATTATGGGACTGTCTAGATGGTTTATCTGCTCCTGATTTAACATTGGTAACTGGTATTTGTCTAGAAAATTGTCCATTTCATCCAGATTTTCCAATTTTGTTGAGTATAGGCTTTTGTAGTAGGATCTGATGATTTTTTGGATTTCCTCGGTTTCTGTTGTTATGTCCCCCTTTTCAGTTCTGATTTTATTAATTTGAATACTGTCTCTCTGACCTCTGATCAGTCTGGCTAAGGGTTTATCTATCTTGTTGATTTTCTCAAAGAACCAGCTCCTGGTTTTATTGATTCTTTATATAGTTCTTTTTGTTTTTATTTGGTTGATTTCAGTCCTGAGTTTACTTATTTCCTCCCCTCTACTCCTCTTGGATGTATTTGCTTCTTTTTGTTCTAGAGCTTTCAGGTTGTTGTCAAACTGCTAGTGTATGCACTCTCCAGTTTCTTTTTTTTCTTTCTTTTATTGTATGTTTGTTTGTTTTTCAAAACAGGGTTTCTCTGTGTAGCCCTGGCTGTCCTGGAACTCACTTTGTAGACCAGGCTGGCCTCGAACTCAGAAATCCGCCTGCCTCCACCTCCCAAGTGCTGGGATTAAAGGTGTGTGCCACCACTGCCCACTTTCCAGTTTCTTTTTGTAAGCACTTAGAGCTATAAGTTTTTCTCTTAGCACAGCTTTCATTGTGTCTCATAGGTTTTGGTATGATGTGTCTTCATTTTCATTAAATTTTAAAGTCTTTAATTTCTTTCCTGACCACATTATCATTGAGTATTGTTCAATTTCCATGTGAGTATGGGCTTTACCTTGTCTTTGTCATTATTGAAAACCACCCTTAGACCATGGTGATCTGATAGGATGCAGGGTATTATTTCGATTTTTTTGTATCCGTTGAGGCCTCTTTTGTGACCAACTCTATGGTCTATTTTGGAGAAGATACCATGAGGTACTAAGAAAAAGGTATATTCTTTTGTTTTAGGGTGAAATGTTCTATAAATGTCTGTTAAGTCCATTTGGTTCATAACTTCTGTTAGTTTCACAGAAATGAATGGCTACTCCAGCTTGTTTCTTAGGACCATTTGCTTGAAAACTTGTTTTCCAGCCTTTTACTCTAAGATAGCGTCTGTCTTTTTTACTGAGGTGGGTTTCCTGTATGCAGCAAAATGCTGGGTCCTGTTTGCATATCCATCCCATTAGCCTATGTCCTTTTATTGAGGAACTGAGTCCATTGATGTTAAAAGATAGTAAAGAGAAGAGATTGTTGCTTCCTGTTATTTTTGTTAACAGAGGAGGCGTTGTTTGTGTGGTTATCTTCTATTGGGTTTGTTGGAAGAGGCTTACTTTCTTGCTCTTTCTGGGGTATAATTGCCCTCCTTGTATTGATGCTTTCCTGCTATTATTCTTTGTAGTGCTGTGTTTATGGAAAGATATTGTGTAAATTTGGTTTTGTCATGGAATATTTTGGTTTCTCCATCTCCAGTTTTGCTGGGTATAGTATCCTGGGCCGCCATTTATGTTCTCTTAGAGTCTGTATGACATCTATCCAGGATCTTCTAGCTTTTATAGTCTCTGGTGAGAAGTCTGGTGTAATTCTAATAGGTCTACCTTTATATGGTACTTGGCCTTTTTCCCTTACTGCTTTTAAAATTCTTTCTTTGTTTTGTGCATTTTGTATTTTGATTATTATGTGTCAGGAGGTATTTCTTTTCTGGTCTAGTCTATTTGGTGTTCTGTAGACTTCTTGGATGATTATGGCCATCTCATTCTGTAGGTTAGGGAAGTTTTCTTCTATAATTTTGTTGAAGATATTTATTGGCCCTTTAAGATGGGAATCCTTGCTTTCTTCTATACCTATTATCCTTAGGTTCAGTCTTCTCATTGTGTCCTGAATTTCCTGGAAGTTTTGTGTTAAGAACTTTTTGCATTTTATGTTTTCTTTGACAGTTGTGTAAATATTTTCTATGGTATCTTCTGCACCCGAGATTCTCTCTTCTATCTCTTGTATTCTGTTGACTCCTGATTTCTTTCCCAGGTTTTCTATATCCCTGGTAGTCTCCCTTTGTGATTTCTTGATTGTCTCTACTTCCATTTTTTATGTCCTGGATGGTTTTATTCAATTCCTTCACCTGTTTGGTTGTGTTCTCTTGTAATTCTTTAAGGGATTTTTGTGTTTCCTCTTTAAGGGCTTTTACCTGTTTATCTGTGTTCTCCTCAATTTCTTTGAGGGTGTTATTTATGTCCTTCTTAAAGTTCTCTATCATCGTCATTAGAAGTGATTTTAGATCTGACTCTTGCTTTCCTGGTGATATGGGTAATTCAGGACTTTCTAATGTGGGAGAACTAGGTTCTGATGAAGCTGAGTACCCTGAGTTGCTGGTGCTTGTGTTCTTATGCTTGCCTTTTGCCATCTGGGTCTTTTTGGTGCTACCTGAGCTGTCTCTGACTGGAGCCTTGTCTTTCCTATTATCTTGGTTGTGTCAGAACTGTTTGGGATGGGTGTTGCTGCTGGGGTGAGAGATGAGGTCCAAGATCTACTCAGTGCTTAGGTGGAAACAGGAAGGAACCAGTGCTCTGGGCCAGGAGTGAATTCCTGGGCCCCTGTGTGTCCCGGTTACTCTCTGCTTGGGTAGAGTATTGCTGTTTCCTGACCTGAGATACTGCCCAGGTTAGAACTCCTGGGAGTCCTGCCACCTCTGGGTTTGTGATGTTGGATATAGAGCTGCCTCCTGGGATCTACTCTGTGCTCAGGCCCAGACAGGAAGGAACCGGTACTCCTGCACAAGAGTGAATTCCTGGGTCCCAGTGGGTCCCAGTTACTTTCTATTTGGTGTGAGTGTTGCTGCCTCCTTACCTAAGATACTGCCCAGGTTAGAGCTCCTGAGAGCCCTGCTTCCTCTGGTTTCTGTGAGACTGGGTGCAGAGCCACCACCGTTGATCTGCTCAGTGCTCGGGTCCAGACCAGAAATCTGGTTTATGAGAATTTTATTGAGTATTTTTGCATCAATATTCATAAGAGAGATTGGTCTGAAGTTCTGTTTCTTTGTTGAGTCTTTGTGAGGATCAGGTATGAGTGTGATTGTAGCTTCATAGAACAAATCAGATAGTGTTCCTTCTGTTTCTATTCTGTGGAATAGTTTGAAGAGAATTGGAATTAGGTCTTCCCTGAAGGTCTGATAGAAGTTTAACCTGAACTAACTATTCTCAACAGTAAAAGAACTTCTGGGAGAATCTCCATCCCTGACTTCAAGTTGTACTACAAAGCAATAGTGATAAAAACTGCATGGTATTGGAACAGTGACAGGCAGAAAGATCAGTGGAATAGGATTGAAGATCCAGAAATGAACCACCATGTCTCTGGTCACTTGATCTTTGACAAAGAAGCTAAAACCATCCAGGAGAGCATTTTTAATAAATGGTGCTGGTTCAACTGGAGGTCAGCATGTAGAAGAATACAAATCAATCCATTCTTATCCTCTTGTACAAAGCTCAAGTCCAAGGGAATAAAGGACCTTCACATAAAACCAGATATACTGAAACTAATAGAAGAAAAGGTGGGAAAAATCCTCGAATACCTAAGCACAGGGGAAAAGTTCCTGAACAGAACACCAATGGCTTATGTTCTAAGATCCAGAATTGACAAATGAGGCCTCATAAAATTGCAAAGCTTCTGTAAGTTAAAGGACACTGTTAATATGACAAAATGGCAACCAACAGACTGGGAAAAGATCCTACATCTGATAGAGGGCTAATATCCAATATATACAAAGAACTCAAGAAATTAGACTCCAGACAACAAAATAACCCTATTAAAAAGGGGGTAGAGAGCTAAACAAAGAATTCTCAATTGAGGAAACTCAAATAGCTGAGAAGCACCATAAGAAATGCTCAGCATCCTTAGTCATCAGAGAAATGCAAATCAAAAGAACCCTGAAATACCACCTCATACCAGTCAGAATGGCTAAGATCAAAAACTCAGGTGATAGTAGATGCTGGTGAGGATGTGGAGAAAGAGGAATACTCCTCCATTGCTGGTGGGATTGCAAGCTGGTACAATCACTCCGGAAATCAGTCTGGTGGTTCCTTAGAAAATTGGATATAGCATTATCTGAGGACCCAGCTATACCACTCCTGGGTATATACTCAGAAGATGCTGCAACAAATAACAAGAACATATGCTCCACTATATTCATAGCAGCCTTATTTATAGTAGCCAGAAGCTGGAAAGACCCCAAATTTCCTTCAACAGAGGAATGGATACAAAAAAATGTGGTACATTTACACAATGGAGTATTACTCAGCTATTAAAAATAATGAATTGGAGAAATTCTTAGGTAAATGAATGGAACTAGAAAATATCATCCTGAGTGAGGTTGCCCAATCATAAAAGAACACACATGGTGTTCACTCACTGATAAGTGGATATTAGCCCAAAAGTTTGAAATAGATATAACTCACAGACCACATGAAGCTCATGAAGAAGGAAGACCAAGTGTGGTTGCCTCGGTCCTGCTTAGAAGGAGTAACAAAATACTCAAGGGAGCAAATATGGAGACAAAGTGTGGGACAGAAACTGAAGGAGGGGCCATCTGGAGACCATTCCACCTGGGTATCAATCCTATGTGCAGCCACCAAAGGTAGACACTGATATGAATGTCAGGAAGTGCATGCTGACAAGAGCCTGATATAGCTGTCTCCTTAGAGGTCTGCCCGAGTCTGACATATTCAGAGGCAGATGATCACAGCTAACCATTGATCTGATCAAGTGGTTCCCAATGAAGGAGTTAGAGAGAAGACTGAAGGAGCTGAAAGGGTTTGTGGCCCCATGAGAAGAGCAACAATACTAACCAACCAGAGCTCCCCAGGGTCTAAACCACCAGCCTGGGAGCACATAGGGAGGGACTCATGACTCCATCTATATATGTAGGGGAGGATGGCCTTGTCAGGCATAGGTGGGAGATGAGATCCTTGGTTCCATGAATTCTGGACACCGAGTGTGGGGGAATTCGAGGATGGGGAGGTTGGAGTAGGGAGGTAGTTGGGGGCACATCCTCATAGAAGCAGAAGGAGGGGTGATGAAATTGGGGGGTTCCTGGGTGGGGGGAATGGGGTAAGGGAATATAATCTGAAATGTAAATATAATATCCAATTAAAAAATATATATGTATACACACACACACACACACACACACACACATATATATATATATATTATATATATATATATATATATATATATATATATATATATATGTAACTGTACCTATGTAGCTAGGCAATATTTTACAAAGTTCCTAAATACGGAAAAAGAAAAATAATATCTTCAACAATAGCACATGAAAAACTGAATGTCACCATCTTGGGGAATTAAATTAGGACGGTTAGAAGAGTTTTTAATATAACATATTCAAAAATTGCAGGAACAAGTGAATCGGTGGCTCTTTGGATTGTGCGCAATCATTTTGTAATTGTTTTTCCTTTGTTCCAAACCAAAATGTTATAGCTATTAAAAGTTTATAAAATATGAATGCATTCATATCCATTCGTTGGAAGAAAGTTTGCAAACTTGTAGATGCAGTGACTGGTTGAACTTATGTTCTTCCTTCTTCTTGAGAAACGTTTTCACTTCAGAGATGCCCACACAAGCCCTTGGACTTGCTGTGCTACTTAGTCACTTGTACTTTCATTCTGTTCTGAGATTCCCCAATGATGATACCCACTCGAGTTGTCACTATTACTTGCTTAGTGTATGGGTTGTTTTTCTTTTCTAAAGTGATCAAATGCATAAGGACAAGTACATATTTTTCTTGTTATTCTCTCTCCACTTTGAGCACAATGCTAGCCTTTGAGCACAATAGTAGCCTTATCTTAGCAGCAATGTATCGGTAATTGTGGACATAAAATTAAATAACAAAGAGTAGGTGTATTCTATGTTTAACCTGGTGCCTGAGACTCCACATATTATAGTGGTACAACTTTGAGTCAGTGATGATTCTAGAACATCAGGGTAGTGTTGCTAAACATGGGGGTGCCCTAATGTTCCTTAAAGAAATCAAACCTAAAGGGAAAAATGCTCATAACACAGTGAAATGACTTGGTTGAAAGTAAGTACAAGGTGAAAATTAAGTATAAGTAAGTTTTTCTTAAGGATTCCCACAATAATTGTACCTGGGCTATTTTGTAGCGGCTGGAGCTCTTTATATAAATAGTGCAGGAGTGTACAAATTAGTAGTAGTTGAGATTGCCAATGTCCTTGTAACCTCAATATTTGAGGCCAGGCTGGAGTTGATGAACATAATGTTACACATTAATGATGCTTTTGCATATGTTATTTGATAGCCAGATAACCAGGAACATGTTTATTGACAACAATGGAACAGATACTATTTTAAGGAAATTAACTTTAAGACTGTCTGTGTCTCTCTTTAAAAGGAATACCACAAATATACAAAAATAGTATCAAACTTATTCTGCAGCACAGAAGCAAGAGAAGACAGGCAGAGGTTTATCTGCTCCAGAAGGGATTTTTAAATGAGAATTGGGGGGGGGGGGGGGGGAAAGGAAAGAAAGTTTACCCTGAAGACTTTTAAGCCTTTCAGAGAATAAACACAGCTATTACCCAAGTTCACAGCTGTAACCTTGGGGAGCTGAACTGGAACGTGGAACAGTTGCCACCTGCGCAGCTGAAGAAAGACTAATAGCATCTGATCGGTGCTTTGTTTGCTGCAGAAAGATGGCATCTTTCATAAAGCAAGCTGTTTTCCCACTTTTAGTGACTCCGATTCTACTGAAGATTGTTGCTTTATAATGGAGAAAACCCCTTGCTGGCGACATTGTCTGTATACTGATCTGTCATAAAAGCTCCTAACAGATGTTCCTGCCCAGTCCCCCCTGTGACAGAACATTCATTGTGGGGAATGTTTGCTGTGCTTTCTGCCCAATGAGGAGCTACCACTGATGCATTTCTTCCAAACAAGCATTGTATGCCAAACATCTAGCACATCTCTGAAGATTTTTTGGTCGACAACCTTTACAAAATAGAATTCACATTCAGTAGTTTCAGGATAAGGAAGAAAAGGGGACAAAAAGTGTACATATTTCCCCCCAAGCAAGCAACCAGCCACAGCATAGTAATTAGATTTTTTTCTGATATTTAATTTCTTCTGTATAAAAAGCTAATTGTCTCATAAAAAGCCCCACATTTGGAGCTTAGAGGATTATTTCTGCATGATTAGGTCTTGATTATGAATTTTTGGCAAGAAAATACCAGGAGAACTTTTAGTACATTGCATGAAATATGTGATGTCAGGTTATCCCAGTTTTTTATGACAGCTTTAATCATTTGGTTAATGTAGCAACAGCTAGATGCCTAAATCTCTTCATTTTAAAGACACCATTCTTATTGTAATTAGCCAGACAAACCATTTAAATAATTGGGAAAGGGATGTGCCACTGAGGCAGAGGTATTGTTAGGGAGTTATTGGCATAATATATTCAAGAAATCAGAGTGGGAAAACACATCAGTCAGATGAGAGAAGCACTTTTGGTGAGACAAAGCCCACCTGGTAAGAATTCAAATATGAGATATGAAAAGCCCCCCTTTGAATTGTGGGCCATGGCTCTCTAAGAGAGGCCCCAAACATATACAGCCTATTGGTATTTCCCATGCTTGTACCACAGAGTAGAAAAAAAGTCCCCATTGATGAAACCAATACACTTCATAAACAGAGTCCATAGGCTCCTGAGCTGAAACTGTCCCGAAACTAGCTTTCATGGTATCATTAAAGCATCATGCAAGTGTCCAAAGAATGAGGCAACCAACTGTACTACCCAGCTATGATGCCTATGATTCATTCAATGGGCAACATAGCACATTAAATCTAAGGTGGTAGCAGACACATGATAACCTGAAGGGTTCAGTAGAGTCACACATACCTTGGAGGTAATCAACTGCTTTTAAATAGACTTAAGACCTGCTCATCAAGCAGAAAATTATGTCTGGTACTAGAAACCTGTCTACTGTTCAGTGCTAGTGAAGAAATAGATTGAAGAAGAAACTACAATCATCACTTTACTAAGACAGCACCATCTTTAACAACCATCTAAATGTTTGTCCTTATAACCACAGAAAAGTGCATCCTCATATCTTGTCAAGGAAATTCTCTTTTCAATAGGCAGAAAACGACAACCAATCAAAATGCAGAGGTGCTGAGCACAGAACAAGTGGATAAATCTACAAAAACACTCCCACACCTAAAGCTCTGAGAACGTTGCGGAAAGGGTGCAGAAAGAGTGTAAACATCACAGGGGCAAGGAATTTACTGTGAGATTGTGTCTCTTAATACATCAGAAGCTACACCTATGAAGTCTAACCAACATGACTTCCCAAACATAAGCAGAACAAAGATGATACTAATAAACATATTAAAGTGGGCAGGGGAAAAGTCCATGAGGCCTCAGCCCTACCCAAAGAAGTGCTGTCATCTAAGAAATGGTGAGAGTGGGAGAGTCTTTAAGAATGAGCAAACTAGTTGGTTATCCAATATCAAATGGTCAAATCTGAGAACATAATATAAGTAACATACATTCTGAGCAGGTTTTATTTAAAAATATATATGTTCACACATAGGAATATATACATAGAACAACAATTAATGAAAAGGAGGCCATAATGTGAAGGAAAGCAATGAGGGATAAATGGAAGAATATGGAGAGATGAAAGGGTAGAGAGAAATGTAATTGCAATATTAATCTCAAAAAAGGTGGGTGGGGAAGCAAAAAAGAATCCCACAGATTTTATAAATGTGAAAACAACGGGGACTCTACTATTATTAGATGCACAGGATAGGGTGAGACATAATAAATGCACCCAAGCCTATAAGATGCATCCTGGGTTCAAGGCTGAAGATGGAGAAAGTATCGTTCATTCCAGATCTGACAAGTGGTATATTTCCTGGGAAATTTGCAGTGTTCTTATGTGGGCATATGGAACAAAGTATTTACTTAACTTCTCTTTTCCTAAGGGATCCCATTTAGTGCTGTTGCATAAAAAAATTGGAGAAAAAAATAACTGTAATACATAAAAATTACTTAATACATATTACAACTTGATCAAATCAGAAGAGTTAATCAGAGTAGCTTCGGTGTTTTTATCATTAGATCATTTTAAATCACCCAAGCTTCTCTCTTATAGTGATTAATAATACATGTAATAGTTTGGAAGATTACACTTAAACTGTCATGCTATTAAACACCAGGAATTACTATTACTTTAGTATTTTACTTCTATATCTTTTCTTCTTATCTATAATGTGTAACACTAACCTAGTATAAAAAAGAATCTCGTCCTAAAATAGTTTCACAAATTCAAGCAACATTCTCTAAAATTATCACAGTTTTGCTACAGGAAGATGTGTTCTGTTGAAACATTACTTATTATATCTTAATTATTATGATTTTCAGTTCCAAGATGTGTGATTGTTCTTATCATCTGACATCCCTGTCTGGTGTCACCCTGTAGTCTTTGTGTGGTCAAATAGTTGAGTCAAAGATAGGTAAAAGAATGATAGAGAGTCTATGAATATATTTGGGAGTTAATTTATTATATATCTAAATATCTCACAGGTGTTTTCTCAGGGTTGGGTTTTACCATAATCTATATTGTAATATATAATACATACCAATTTATGTAACCTTGTTTATGCAGTCATGTAATAATAAGGAAAAAGCAAGAAACAGAACTAGATCACATCTTTGTAATTTTATGTTGATATAAATAGCTGTTGATAAAAACACTACTAGGTCATAGTGTGACTCTAACCAAGCAAGTGAAAGATCTGTATGACAAGAACTTCAAGTCTCTGAAGAAAAGAATCAAAGATCTCAGAAGATGGAAAGTTCTCCCATGCTCATGGATTGGCAGGATTAATATAGTAAAAATGGCCATCTTGCTGAAAGCAATCCACAGATTCAATGCAATCCCCATCAAAATTCCAAATCAATTCTTCACAGAGTTAGAAAGAACAATTTGCAAATTCATGTGGAATAACCAAAAACCCAGGATAGCAAAAACTATTCTCAACAATAAATGAACTTCTAGGGGAATCACCATCCCTGATCTCAAGTATGACAGGGAAATCATGATAAAAACTGCATGGTATTGGTACAGAGACAGGCAGGTAGACCAATGGAATAGAATTGAAGACTCAGAAATGAACCCCCATACTTATGGTCACTTGATCTTTGACAAAGGAGCTAAAACTATCCAGTGAAAAAAAGACAGCATTTTCAACAAATGGTGCTGGTTCAACTGGAAGTCAGCATGTAGAAGAATGCAAATTGGTCCATAGTTATCTCCTTGTACAAAGCTCAAGTCCAAGAGGATAAAGGACCTTCACATAAAACCAGATACACTGAAACTAATAGAAGAGAAGGTGGGGAAGACCCTCAAATACCTAGGCACAGGGGGAAAGTTCCTGAACAGAACACCAATGGAGTATGCTCTAAGATCAAGAATCTACAAATGGAACCTCATAAAATTGCAAAGCTTCTGTAAGGCAAAGGACACTGTTAATAGGACAAAATGGCAACCAACAGATTGGGAAAAGGTCTTTACCAATCCTACTTCTAGGATTCTAGCCCTATTAGAAGGCTAATATCCAATATACACAAATAACTAAAGAAGTTAGACTCCAGAGAACCAAATAACCCTATTAAATGGGGTACAGATGGGGTACAGAGCTGAACAAAGAATTCTCAACTGAGGGATATCGAATGGCCAAGAAGTACCTAAAAAATGTCAGCATCCTTAGTCATCAGGAAAATGCAAATTAAAAATGACACTGAGATTCTACCTCACACCAGTCAGAATGGCTATGTTCAAAAGCTCAGAAGACAGCAGATGCTGCCAAAGATGTGGAGAGAGAGTAACACCCCTGCATTGTTGGTGGGATTGCAAGCTTGTACAATCATTGTGGAAATCAGTCTGGCAGTTCCTCAGAAAATTGGACATAGTACTACATGAGGACTCCGCTATATAGCTCCTGGGCATATACCAAAAAGATGCTCCAATATATAACAAGGATACACATTCCACTATGTTCATAGCAGCCTTATTTATAATAGCCAGAAGCTGGAAAGAACCCAGATGTCCCTCAACAGAGGAATAGATACAGAAAATGGGGTACATTTACACAATGGAGTACTACTCAGCTATTAAAACCACTGACTTCATGAAATTCTTAGGCAAATGGATGGAATTTGAAAATACCATCCTGACTGAGGTAACCCAGTCACAAAAGAACACACATGGTGTGCACTCACTAATAAGTGTATATTAGTCCAAATGCTCAGAATACCCCAGATATAATTCATAGACCACATGAAGTTCGAGAAGAAGGAAGACCAAAGTGTGGAAGGACCAAAGTCCTTCTTAGAAGAAGAAATAGAATACTCACAGGAGGTAGATGGTGGGAGGGACTTGGAGCAAAAGAAGATGGGGGAGGAAAAGGAAGGGAAGGATCAGGTGTGGAAGGAGAAGGGGATGATATACAGAGGGTCAGGAATTTGAATAGAGGTGTGTAACAATGGGGAATGGAGAACTGGGGGTAGCCACCAGAAAGTTCCAGATACCAGAAAAGCAAGAGGCTCCCAGGACTCAAAGGAAATGAGATTAGCTGAAATGCCCCCAAAAGGGGAGGGAGAGCCTGTAGAGATGATATCCAGAGGTTAAGCAAGGTCTTCTGTTGAGGGATGGCGCCACCCACTCATCTCCAAATTTTTAACCCAGAATTGCTGCTGTCTAAATGAAATACAGGGACAAAGTATGGATCAGAGACTGAAGGAAAGGCCATTCAGAGACTGCCCTATTTGGGGATCTATCCCATATACATACACCAAAACCAGACACTATTGAGGATGCCAAGAAGTGCTTGCTGACAGGAACCTCATATAGCTGTCTTTTGAGAGGCTCTGCTAGAGCCTGACCAATACAGATGTGGATGTTTGCAGCCAACCATTGGACTGAGCACAAGGACTCTAATGAAGGCGTTAGGAAAAGGACTGAAGGAGCTGAAGCAGTTTTCAACCCCATAGGAAGAATAATATCAACCAACCAGACCCCGCAGAGCTCCCAGGGACTAAACCACCAATGAAAGAGTACACATGGAGAGACTCATGCCTCCAGCTGCATATGTAGCAAAGGATGGCCTTATTTGGCATCAGTGTGAGGAGAGGCCCTTGGTCCTGTGAAGGGTCAACATAGGGGAATGTCATGGCAGTGAGGCGGGAGTGGGTGGGTGGGTGGAGGAACTCCCTCGGAGAAGCAGGGGAGGTTGCATGAGATAGGTTTTTTTGGGGGGGCGGAGGGTGGAGAACAACCGGGAAAGGGGATAACATTTGAAATGTAAATAAATAAAATATCCAATTTAAAAATCAATAAAAATTTCTCAATTGTTAACAACAACAACAACAACACAGTCAAAACAACAACAAAAAACACTGCTAGGAATCCACCAAGCTTGGTTAAGAAATTCAGAGAAACTCAGTGGCCTATTTAAGGTACTTATGAAGGTTGATTTCTTTTGCAAGAACTTAATATAAATGTCAGTTTATTCATCTTGATCACCAGATACATAATTAATATTTTATTAATGTTGATGTGAATAACACCCTGTACCTTTGTTAAGTTGGAAAAATGACTCTTTTCACATAGTCAAAAAATAATTTCAGGTTGTAGAAAATAATAGCTACCAAATTATTTCCTTGTCAAAAATATAATAAAATGAGAGACGTGTGTGAGGAAATGGAAGAATAAAAGTACCAGGATAAGACACTGGTTTAAGTAAATTTTCAGTATTTTGGCTTGGAGAATAAAATTAATGTTTACAATCTGAAAGTTTCCTGAACCTCTTCTATTAGCTGTTCAGATTTCCTGACAGAATGATTTGTTAGGTCAGCAGGTGCTTGAAGCTTATGCAAGAGGATTCTACTGCAAGAAACACCAGAAAAGTCAAGCCCAGGTCACCCATGTCCCATGGCAAAGCAAGGGTTTCCTTTCAATTATAAATGAGTAAGGTATTAGGTTTAGGAGACCCATATTAACAATCTGTAAATAACCACAGCTCACACGTTTCTTCAAGAAATCAGTATATGACATGAAATGAGCCAAGTAAAGGAGCCACAGAGAAAATATATTCACAATAAGGAAGTGAAATGGAGGAATTTTCACAGTGGGAAATATTTGTGGCCTAGAGAAATGAGGAACCCCCATGTCCATTTTATAAAATTACTTCAATACTAAACAAATAGATATCATCTTAATTTGCTGGAGAATGCAACATTAAACTCATTAGAGGTGTTTCTTGGGCATTATTCTCACTGCACTTGCCTGTGAATCATTTAGTGCAGAAAGTTTATTTTACGTTTAATCAGATTTTGATTCTTCTCTTATTGGTCTTTAAAATTTTAACAATTTTTATTTTTT
>JANHMN010000004.1:56203032-56277969 GCA_030674055.1 Rhabdomys pumilio | reverse complement strand
ACACACACACACACACACACACACACACACACACACACACACACACAATGGAATATTATCAAGAATAAGAATGAAAGGGGAGTTTGCCCTTTAGAGAAACACAGATGAGACCTAAAGGGCACTGGTAATTAAAATGCACCAGGCACAGAAAAGTGAACTGTATGGTTTTACTTGTATGCAGAAACTCAGGAAGTTGAACTCCTTACTCTGCTTAGAGTCATGGGCACTGAGAGCTGGTTTCAGAAAGGATGGAAAAATGTTGGTAAAAGAACAAAGACTTTCAGAGTAAAATGATAAAAATCTAGAATTAATATACAGCATGGTGACTGGGATCAGTAATGATGCATCATAACCTAAAATTTACCAAAAAATGTTGATTATTGTCAGTGCACATGTAAAAGGTAACTGTACGAGATATAGCTGTGCAAATTACCTTAGTTGTAACCAGTTACTAACAGAAAAGATAAAATAATTTAAAAGTAAAAGAAAAAATGAAATAAAAATAAAAACATTAGTCAGCAGGATAGTGATGAAGATTATAGAAATCACAGTTACAGAGAGAAGAAATAAGATGTAGGTTTAATAATCTGAGTCCCATTGAGATTCTTTTAATAGTTAATCTGGTTATAAAATCTGTAGCATGGCTACCATACTGGTAGATGGACTCTTTCAAAATAAAAATAGAAGAAATTGGATAAGCTCTTGATGGTTTTATAGTAAAGAGCAACAAAACTGAAACCCAGAAATCACTCAGAGATGATCTTTCCTTTAGGATGGTATGTTGATTGTTAAGGCTGTGACAGGCAGGCTGGTTATAATAAGTTAAGAAAGGCCTTAAGTTTTCAGGATCTCACATCTCTTAGGAACACAGGCTCCCTTAAAGATGAAGCTATGCAACAGCTTGGGGCAATAGAAATGATTGGGGCAAGGGATAGAATAAGTCTAGTTATTTCTCCACTGGAGTAATCTCAGACACTCACGAACCTGGGAATCTGGGTGGGGGCAGCTCTGAGGGTTTGTGACAGGGATGAGAATGTATGAGAATTTGATTACAGGGTTTTACAGTGAGCTCCAACTTCATTATTTCCCAATCAGCCAAAGTCATATGAATGAAACCATAGAACTCCCACAGTTTTATGCCTCTTTTAATACCTGAATAAAAATCTTTCAGTGCTTTCAAATTTTCTGTAGTTTGTTCTTAGTGTTGCATATTAGTAACACAATTTATTTGTCTGTTTTCCTCCTATTAATATTTAACTGTTTCTGGATATTAACTATTATGAAGAACCTCTTGGCTGGACAGATTGATAAATGGTTAAAGCATATACTATTTTTGCAGAGGACCCAATTTTGATTCTCAGCACCTGTGTTGCATAGCTCACAGTGGACTGTAACTCCATGGCTTTATGTAGGAAATGAATGACTAAGGCCAAATTTATTTATTTTAGTATTTGTCAAGGAGCTTTCCAAGGCAGCTGCTAATGCTTTTTCTTTCATTGTAAACACATTATGCTATACTTTTTCTCCACATTTCCCTGACAATCAGTACTTAGCTTTCTTTTATTTCAGTGTTTTGGTAACTATAGGACTATAATCTCAGTTTAGTTTTAATTCTTATTTTTCCACTTGGCAGTGAAATTGATATCGTTAATTTTCACATACTTTTATTTATATGTACACTTTGTACATACCTGCTTATCTGTAACACTACTAATCTGGCAGGCAAGATTTTCTCTAACTGGTGCAATAGGGATGGGTCTTATGAAGTAACCGACTGCTTCCTGACTGGACACGATGCCTGATCTGCAGGGTCATTAACATCTAGAATTTGTCTACATGATCAAAGCCAATTTCTCTGAAGATTATATACGCTAAGGAGAGAGATACTTCTGGTGTTTTGGTAATTGCCATGATGTGCCAATAAAATTGACCTCTAAATATTTACATTTATAGCCATAGATTTCTACCACTCATTATTTTGATTAGAACCATCTCTTTGGGCACACTTTTTATGTATAATATATTAAATAATATTTTAAGTAAATATATATTAAACACACACATACTCATACATATGTATGCAAGTAAATATCCAGTATTAACCTTGTATCCAGCCAAGTTTCTTACATTTATTAACTCTCCTGGTTTATAGGTTCTTTATGTTTAATACATATAAAATTATATCATGAAAATATTTTTCTTTGTATTAATGCATATTTCTTCAATAATGCTGTATATAAGACTGTCTTAAAATTCACTAGATTGGTAATAAATTATTTTAATTTTGGTTTGACATTCAGAGATTTAGCTTTGATGTTTCTTCCTCCTCCTACTAGGTCACTTCTCATTTCCTGAACTTACTGAGAGGTTTGAAGAGGGTGGCTTTTACAGGTGATGCGGTTCAGTCCTACAAGTTTCCCCTTTCATCCATTATCACTATTATACATTTCCTCATTAGCTTGGGTATGTTCTCACGGTAGAAGTACATGTACAAATGAAAAAGCATTCAACTGTAAATGGCTAATGTATGAGACTTCTTAAAATGTATATGCAGAAGGCACAAATATAAAGAAATGAGATTTACTATGCTTTCCAAACATGATGACTTCCATTTAGTAGTCTTTGATTGTCAGGATTGCACTGACAGAAGTATAGCCAAGTCTCTTTTCCCATCTTCTGTAGCAGGGAACAATGAAGGGCATTTTTAAATAGAAAATTATGGGTACTTATTTTTTCAAAGAACATTTAAACAGTTATTCTTCCTGCTTAATATGTGGTCAACATTTATATTTGTTCCCACTTTTATAAGTGTATTTTAATTTTATTGAAGTTTTAAATATATGGAAAAGTATGAGAATGATGGTGCTCACAGTCCCACATATCCAAGTTCCTCAATTTTAACATTTTAAATCAGTACAGTGCAATTGTTAGAATTAATTAAACAATATTTATATATTATTAATTAATTATGTCTATTCTGATTTTCTTAGGTTTTACATAATGTCTTTTCTTTTTTATTCTAGAATCTCAACTGAACACCAAATCAACGTTAGTATCTTCATTAGCTCTTCATTAGCTCTTTTTGGCTGTGATAGTTCTCAGTTTTTCTTGATTTTGAAAACTTCAACTACTTGACAGTTTTCAATACAGGTGAGGCATATGTTAAGAAAATTCTTTCTGGAGGATTTGTCTTAGAATTGAACCTGGATTATGGGTGTGTAGGTAGGAAAAAGAGAATTATGGCAACAAGGAAAACACATTACCATTACAATTCAAAAGTTACTGCAGTCGATCGGACAGATGGTATTCAAGCTGTTAGCTTCATATACCATCGTTGTTAAGTTTCTATTGCTGTGATAAACATTGACTCAAAGCAACTTGGTGATGAAAGGGTTTATTTCAGCTTGCAACTCTCTGCTAATGGACCTGCTCCTCATAGTTTGTTCAGCATGCTTACACAATATGGGACCACTTGTTCAGGGATGGCACTACTCATACTGAGCTGGGCCCTTCCACACTAAACATCAGTAGAGAAAATGTCCCAAACACTTGTCCACAGGTCAACTTGGTAGGGTCATTTTCTTAATTGATGTTGCCTCTTTTCAGATAACTCTAGCTTGTGTCAAGTTGACAAAACTGGAAAGAACACCCACATTAATTTTCTGAAACTCTAAGATGTCGAAGGCTCTTTTTGTCATTAATAGCTAAAATATGAGAATTAGATATTACTGTATCAGTCCTGTGTCTTTTTGGTAGCAGTTACTATAGTTTTCCGCACTTACTTAAGGCATTGTATCCATGTCTGAAGATTTGGAGCCAAGGGTTTCCAGTAAGAGATAAAGCATAAATCATTTGGCTTTCTGTGTCTGAATTACTTCTCTTAAATTGATCTTTTCTAGTTCCATTATCTAACCTGCAAAGTTCATGATTTCATTTTTCCTTATAGATGAATAGAATTCTATAATGCGTGTGCATCATACATTTGCCTTTAAATATAAGCCTTAGAATGAGTTTGTCAGTGTAAATATTAGTCTTTATTTATTGAGGTAGAGGTAAAGGTATTTCATTTTTCTCATTTAACACATTGTGCACAATTTGCAAGGAAATCATTATGCATAATTCATTCTTATAAAGATTAATGAACTACTATTGAAGTATGGTGTATCTAACTTTGATACTTGAAATTTGTAATTATATTTATTCAATCATTTATTCCTACAAATATGAATCAATAATCACACAAGTATTTGTATGATTTGGCTTATAGACTAATACCACTTTATACATTTTGCTCTAATCTTGGACAATGGACATGCTTTCAGTTGGGCTTTACATCCCTTCATTATAAGACCTCATTGCTTTCAGTTTACTTGTTTCTCTTGAGTCACCCAACTCTGAGAACAAAACATTTCTCTAAGTATTCTGTGCCCCCTTGACCCACATTGGTAGCATGTGACTTCTAAATTGTTTTTAGTCAGTTTTATTGACTATTCTCATCTTTCATCATCTCATATAAACGTTAGTACCAACTTGCCAATAGTAAATATACAATTTTGGTAGTTGTTTTTTAATTTTTCATCTTTATGTTAATTATATTTAGTTTTAACAAAATATGCTTTGCTGTAAGATATTTCTTTTATCTCCTTTTTGAGTGTTCATTGCTTTTGCTGGATCTGTGATCTGATGTTACTATTTAATGTTATTAAGCTAACAATCATGAGTGTTTCAAAAATACTATACTTCAATCATTACTAAGTCAACTATATCTGTTCATTCTCTTTCTGTTCATCCAGTAAATATATGTGTATATATATACTATTTATGAACAAAAACCACAGTTTGTAGTAAACATATCCTGACCAGTGCCAGAGAAACAAAAGTTCTTTACATTGAAACTTGTGTATGTATATAAGTAAGCATATATTTGTGCTTTGTGTGTGTGTGTGTGTGTGTGTGTGTGTGTGTGTGTGTTGTACTTTAGAAATTGTCACATATTTGGGCGGTATTATATTCTATTATTTTATATTTTTTAATCTTGTGTTGGTCTATGTATTTATATTCAAGCACACTGTTTTTGCTTATCACAGTCAGCATTTAATGTGCTTATCAAAAACAATTTTCATTTATTTTACAGTGTTTTCATTATTGGTATTTTCTTTCAATTCTGCTGTAGAGCTTCTATGCCTAGCCTTACATAACCTGCATTTTTATACATTTTTAATATTTGTAATTAAATTCACTAGAATATTAGCCATAATTTCTTCAGTACTTACTCTGGTAACCTCAGCATCTATTTTATATCACCATTAACTTCTGGTCGTTTCATGGGCTCAGATACTGCTTTGGGCATATTTAAAGCAAGACATATCAAGGAACGGAAGTTCAGGCAAGTAGATTTCTATGTGATTATTTATTAGTCTGGGTCTAGTTTAGATTATATTTACTATTTCCTAGCATTCTAATCTCGATCTATAAATATTAGAGATCTCAAATTTTTTCAGAGTCTCTTTGTTACCTCCTGACCTGACCTTTCCTAAGTATTCTTCTGTGCATATGTGTCTCATAGTTCTTTAAGTTGTGGTTTAGAAGGCATATTGAGAAGGTGGCAAGATTTGCAAGAAAAAGAAGAAATCCATGATAATGATTGAAATTGAAATATATTGTATGAAGAAAAAATTATTTTATAAGTTTTCAAACTTTTATTATTCTAGAGACCCTGGGCTGTGAGTTTCACTTATTTTTAAAATTTCCTCTCAGTTTTCATTGTATGAGAATATTACAGGGCATTAGAGAGATAACAAGGCGCTTTCTCTAAGTAAGCCAAGGACAAGACAAAATATTATCATGAGACAACTGTCTTCTGAGGTGTGAAAAGTTTCTGGTTAACCTTTCTTCTCATTTCTGCTAGAACCACAGATTATCACCAGGAGGTCATGGCAGTTTCTTGAGGTTAAGCTCTACATAATATACCATCACAACCCACAATCCTCTACAAATGAAGCCCCCACAAAATTCTCTTACTCTGACTTCACTATCAAATACTTTCTATCAATGCACATTTCATTGTGCCTATCAGTTTAGGACCAGTGACATCCACTATAGCAAAGATGGATCCTCCCTAACTTAGCTATTCTCTTGATTCACTTATCTCTTCTCATCTTTAGATTCTGTGTGGCCTTGCAAAGTTGCTCGTTAACAAATACAAGAAAGTTCATTGATTTTTTTTTCAGTTTGTTTTGTTTTTAATCTCCCATTCCTACACTGTGACATTCCTTTACCTCTACTGAATGTTTTTAGTGATAAGTTTTCTTTAGCTTCACTTTGCAGAGCTCTGGAGATTCTCACTTTACAAGAATTATTTATTCTTTTTTTATAATTTTTATATTTTTTTAAATTTTATAATTTTTTATAATTTTTATAAGAATTTTTATCTTACCACTTTCTAAAACTTGTTTTACTAGTTTTAGACTTTTGCCTTAAACATATGTAGCTTAGTCAACAGAAAAATAAACAAGGGAACAAGGGAATTCCTACAGAGATTTCTTATACTTATTCCCTAATTAATTCTCCTTTTACAACTCTATCCAAATTCCTATACACATCAGCATCCCAAAATGATTCTTGAGTCTTTGGATCAATACATCCACTGTACTGTATTTGTAGTCTTCACTTATTGTGGCTCCAAATTTGTCTCTTTGCACAGAGCTAGTATTACCTTAGGGCTCACTCTCATTGTTTTCTTTATTTCAGTGATCACATTGCGTTCAAATTCATATTTAAAATGTTCTAGCTAATATGAAAGATACATTTAGCCCTATTCTACAATATCTATAAACTGGAATTTAACTTTACACTAAATTGATTTTAATAATTCAAAGAAAAAAGGAATTACTGTTTAAGTAAAACCAATAAAAACAAGAATATTAAATGTTTACCAGAAGAGTTTATATCTGAAAGATTTTCTTTTTCTAAGTTTAATTGTAAATAAAATGATCATAATCTTTTTATTTTTATTTTCAGATTAAAATTAAAGTATAATTTTAATTAAAATAACTTAATTCACTATATATATGTATACCTATATATGTGTATATATATATATTTGTTTTGTCACACACACACAGACATATATATATATATATACATATACATATATATATATACATATATATATGTTTTAATGAAATTCATTTCATTCCTTCAATTCTTTCCCTACCCACACAACACTTTTTGTCTCTTTACTTCTTTTTCTTAATACCTTCGGAGTCCATTTACTGTTGATTCCATGTAATTATACTATTTATTGAAACATAGGTTACCTCTATAGGGCCACAGTTCTTAAGAAAACTGACCCTCTCTCCCAAGCGGTCATATATTGCTAGCAGTTATTCTGTAGGTCTGAGATTTTATGAGCCCCTCTGACATTCATACTGAGATTTCAGCTGACTTGCCCTTGTGGAGGTCTTGTCCAGCAATTACAATATTGCTGCAGATGTCTATTCACTCTGGCTCTTAGAATCTAGTTATCCCCCCTTTCAAAATGATCCCTGAGCCTTGGGCAAAGTCTTGTGATATAGGTGTCCTGTTTAGAGAAGAGCAATCTATAGTCTTATTCCTTGTATTTTTAACTACTCATAACTCTGTATATTGTCATAATCTCTTGCAAAAAGAAACTTTTCATATGAGAATTGAATGATCCATCAGTCTATGGAAGAGATATGATCATCTGCCTCAAGTTCCTGCCATCTTAACTTCTCCCTCAGGATGAACTGAACCCTGGAACCATGAGCCCAAAGATCCCCTTTTCCCTTCTCTTTTACTGCATTTCTCAAAATACTTTATCACAGGAAGAGGAAAAGTAACTGAGATAACAGTGTTAACATAAATTTTATCTTGAATTGATTTTACATTTCAGTGTAGTCAAAACTTGTCTAATTTTTTCTGGTTTTTATCCCACTATTATTTATACTTTGATAATATTTTAATTACCTCAACTCACCACCCCAAGGCTTTACTTTGTATCCCAGAAGGGCTCTATTTTGTTGTTCCTGAAAGTAATGTTTATCTATTCATAGCTTAGCATCACCAATTTGTTCCTCATACAAGAATGAGGTCTTGAATGGGAAGAATTGGAATAAAATCTTTTTTCATTTAAAACATAAAAGATCTTACTTTGTCATTTGACATTGCTGGTATCCATGGTGAACCCAATATAAGTCGTATGTTACTGTTGTATATAATTTTCTTTTTTTTTAAGTATGTGATCTTCCTGCTCTATTCTTACTACATGCATTTAATAATAGTTAGTTAGTTAGTTAGTTAGTTAGTTAATTAGTTAGTTACTTCCCAAATGCTGTCTCCCTTGTGTTTCCCCCTCATAGAGTTCCTTGTCCCAATTCCCTTCTTCTCTGCTCTGAGAGAGTGGGCCCACACCTCTAGGTATCTCTCCATCAAGTCTCTGTTAGATTAGGCTCATCATCTACCATTGAGGCCAGACAAGGCCTCCCTGTTGGGGAACAGATGACACAGTCAGACTCCAGCTTTAGGGAGAGGCTCTGCTCCATATGTTGGGAGACTCACATGGAAACAAAGCTTCACATCTGCTAGATATGTCCCAGGGTCTTATTCTTGTATGTTCTTTTGTTGGTATTTCAGTTCCTGAGAGCTCCCAGGGGTCCAGTTTAGTTGACTCTGTTGATTCACCTGTGGGGTTACCATCCCCTTCACGGACTTTAAACCTTCCCCCAACTCTTCCATAAGAGCCACCGACCTCCACTCAATGTTTGGCTGTGAGTCTCTGTATCTGTTTCAGTCAGCTGCTAGCTAAAGCCTCTCAAATGACAGTTATGCTAGGCTCCTGTCTGAAACATAACAGGGTATTATTAATAATGTAAGGAATTGGTGCTTGGTCATGGGAGGCGTCTCAAGTTGGGCCAGTTATTGGTTGGCCATTACTTCAGAATCTGCGCCAGTTTTGTCCTTGCATTTCTTTTAGACAGGACAAATTTAGGTAGGTTGCTGTCCTTATCCTTCCACTGGGGATGCTGCCTGGCTACTGGAGGTGGCCTCTTCAGGTTCGATGTCCCCACTGTTAGATATCTTGGCTAAGGTCACCAGCATTGACTCTTTTTTAGCCTCCCCCATCCCAGGTCTCCAGGACTTCCTAGGGATTCCACTCATTCCCCCTTCCCAAGCAGCTACAGATTTTCATTCATTCCCCTGGCCCTCTGGGCATTTCCTCTGTCTTACGCCACATCTGATCCTGTCCCCTCGTTCCCCTCCACTCTCACTTCCTTCCCTCTGTCTGCCTCCTATGACTAAGTGTGTTTCATGCAGCTTCACTTGGGTCTTCCTTGTTGTTTAACTTCTTTGGGTCTATGTGATAAATCATGGATATTCTGTACTTGCTGAATAATATCCACTATTCAGTGAGTACATACCTTGTATGTCCTTTTGGGTCTGGATTACTGTGCTCAGGATATTTTCTAGTTCCATCAATTTGCCTGCAAAATTCATGATGTCCTCAATTTTAATAGGTTCATTGTGTAAATTAACCACATTTTCTGTATTCATTCTTTAGCTAAGAGACATCTGGGTCACTTCCAGTTTCTGACTATTATGAATAAAGCTGATATGAACATAGTGGAACATGTGTCCTTTTGATATGGTGCAGTATCTTTTACATATATGCTCAGGAGTGGTATAGCTGTGTCTTCAGCTAAAACTATTTCCAATTTTCTGAGAAACCACCAGATTGATTTCCAGAGTGGTTGTACAAGCTTGCAATTCTACCAACAATGGAGGCGTATTACTCTTTCTCCACATCCTCGCCACCATGTGGTGTCACTTGAGATTTGATTTTAGCCATTCTGAGTGTGTAATGTGGAATCTCATGATTGTTTTGATTTGCATTTCCCTGATGACTAAGGATGTTTAGCATTTTTCTAAGTGTTTCTTGACCATTCTGGATTTCTCTGTTGAGAATTCTGTTTAGTTCTGTACCCTATTTTTAATTGTGCTATTTGTTTTTAATAGTAGAATAATCAAAACATCTTGATGTTGAGTGTCTAACTTCATGGGTTTTGAGACTTTAATCTCTTAAATTGCCCCTCAGTTTCTTCCTTATATTAAATAACATTATGATATATATTTGAACTTATTATCTACTTAATTTGATGAGTTTTCTGGTGAAAACATTCTCAGTTTTCTTCAATGAAACTCTGTTCATATTTATCAAATCTCACTGAGTGCTTTCATCAGTTTGTCATTTTTATTTACTTTGCTTACAGTTACAAAATCATTTTCTCTATGATGAGGTCCACATTTTAGAATAGATTAATCATTTATGACTGTGTTTCATTTATGTCTCAAGTGGAAATTAATATTTTTTATTCTTACCTTTTCACACATCTGCAATCTCAAGGATGTATATGTTTTATTCTCCTACTCAGAATAAATTTAATAAATGATTGTTACCTAAGTGTCTTCTATTTTGAAATGATTGGGGCAATCTCTTGATTCTTGATGCTTTCTATCTACATTTACATTCTGCACTGTGTATTCTCATAACTTGTCTTACGTGGCTCCTATGAAGCAGTCTTGTCACACCATTTTCTTCTGCATTGCTTACACTGCGTAGCATGTTTCTTGTTTTCTTTAGAGTGTTATTGGTTGTGTTTTGCCTCTCTTTCTGGTTGATTTGGAGTACATTTCCATGAAATGAACGTTTTTTGTGAGCAACTACTTTGTGTAGTATCACTTCTTCCACAGACTAGTGGAGATGGATGCTTAGAAAAATGCTAACATTTATTTTTAGACTGTCTTTATTATTTTTGTTTATTATTTTTATTATTAATTATTATTATTATTATTATTGTTGTTGTTGTTGTTGTTGTTATTTATCAGATATTTTATTTATTTACATTTCAAGTTGTCTCTTTTCCTGGTTTCCCCTCCAGAAACACCCATCCCATCCTTCTCTTCTGCTTCTATGAGGGTACTTCCTCACCCACCTATCCACTCCCTCCTCCCTGCCCTGGAGCTCCCCTACACTGGGGCATCGAGCCCTCCAAGAACCAAGGGCCTCTCCTACCACTGACATCAAACAAAACCATCAGCACATATGCAGTTGCAGCCATGGATCCCTCCATGTGTACTGTTTAGTTGGTGGTTTAGTCCCTGAGAGGTCTGGGGGTCTGGTTGGTTGATATTGTATCTTCCTATGGATTGCAAACACCTTCAGCTCCTTCAGTTCTTTCTCTAACTTCTTCAATGAGGACCCTGTGCTCAGTCCAATGGCTGGCTGTTAGCATCAACCTCTGTATTTGTCAGGCTATGGCAGAGCCTCTCAGGAGACAGCTATATCAGGCTCCTGTCAGCATGAACTTCTTGGCATCCACAATAATGTCTGGGTTTTATGACAGTATATGGGACGGGTCCCCAGGTGGGGCAGTCTCTGGATGACCTTTCCTTCAGTCTCTGCACCACACTTTGTTCCTGTATTTCCTCCATTGAGTATTTTGTTCCTTACAGCTCAGTTGCATTCTGCATCCCGTCTTAGGATTTAGTTCATTTTGGGGAAGACATGAAATGTCATTATTCTTGAAGGGGTTCCTCAAGATGGTGAGCATCTTCATATGGTTATGTCTAAGTTTAACGTGTGAGTATCACCAGGGACACAGTTCTATGCTTTGCTCCTAATCTTTCTCTAATCCTTCCCTATTAACTACTGCTTCATTGGAGTAAATTAAACTGAGTTTTACTGAGACTGTCACTTGATATTTAATAGAGTTCTTCTTGTAAAATACAGTTTTGGGAAATTCCATATTTATATTAGCAATGTTTATTTATGGGGATGGGAAGAACAAAATGATTTAAAAAATATCACGTCCATATTTTATTACAGTATCAATATCTTATGGCTATAAATTTTATCCAACAATAGCTAAATATAAACCATTGTACCTATCAAAACCTGTCATTAACATTTTTCAGTAAATATTCCTAGAATTTATATGTATTACCTTCATGGTAGCAAACACTTATACATTTAGAAATCAGAGTAAGCATATATACTCTGTTGCAGCCAGAAGTACTGGATCTGTTATTTATATAAATGAAGTTAAATTTAACTGAGGAAGTATCTGATAACCTCATTTCACTGATACCCCAACAGACAAGTATGCCCTGAAGAATATTTCCATGTAAAAGAACTATCTAATTTTCTTTGTTTCCATGTAGTCATGCTGCCTACAAAAATAAGAACAAACCAAAATCCAGATAACTGATTTTGGTAGGTTATAAGGGCAAATCAATTTATATAACACCCAGACAACTACGATGTACCTTGATAGCATCCCTACGCCATTGCTCTCACTTGCTTTAGGTTCTAAAATTCTACCTTAGAGTGATACATGGTGCATTGTGAATTGATTCTCTGTGATGCTTCTT
This sequence comes from Rhabdomys pumilio, assembly GCA_030674055.1. Lineage (NCBI taxonomy): Eukaryota > Metazoa > Chordata > Mammalia > Rodentia > Muridae > Rhabdomys > Rhabdomys pumilio. The sequence goes on along the minus strand of JANHMN010000004.1, from coordinate 56,265,519 downwards.
TTCCATTAACTTGGAAAAAACTCCACGTTTTTTTTACTTTTAGGAATGATAAAAGGAAGTGTTTGAGATGCTACTTTTTTGCCATAGTAGTGGCATTGTATAATATTCCCAGTCTGATCATGCATGATTTACTTAAGTGGAGGATTTATTATAGGAAATGTTTTTGTTACTTAAAACACACTATTCTTACAGTTAAAGAGTAAGATATGGCTCTATTTGTAAACAAGTGAACCATAATATCTGCAATACATCATGTAAAGGTATAATCACTGTCAAAGTGCCAAGGCGCCATCACAGAAAGTGACTGCTGTAATTGACAGAGATGGTGATCAGGCTTCAGAACCATTTGCTGATTGCATATTCATGATCCCACTTTGTAATATGCTACAGTTCCTCTGTGAGTTATTCTAAATGGATGTCTAAACATCACTAGACTGACACTATGCATTTTAAAATTTGCAAGTCTAATCTTTAACACCTCTCTTTCTGCTTTGTCTTGGAATATCTAACTCATGAAATGGGAAAGTAGCTATGGGTCTGAAGAGGAGGTTTGCATGTTATTGCCATTGTCACAGTAAAGTCAGATGAATCCAGCCCACTTTGAACTCAGTTCTTAAGTACTGTCTTTAAAATTAAAATAGGCAGTCAGTTAAAATTAACATAAATGCAACTGTCCCTTTGTTGCTCCCTACCACCTTAAGGTGTGTAGTTAACAGTGCATAATAGTTATCTTGAATATTATTTCTCAAGAGGAACTGTCTTGTTGTTTTAAACTTCCCTTAATTATGACAAATTGATTTGCAATGTCATAGTCAAATAAACCAAAAAACTGATTTATGAAGTTAAATATATCACTTTTCTAAAGGGATTAAAATATATATCTCAATATTGAACTCTAAGTCTAATAATTTTCTCATAATAATGGAGTAGATTGACAAGATTTATGGAGAAATGAATAAATAGTACCATAGCAAATTCACCAAGCTAAGTTAGAGATCTGGAAAGTCAATTAAACATTTCATGACTTTCAAAGGAAGGGAGAATTACATTTTTATTTTTAAATCAAGGGTATTCAAAAGTTCATTCACATAATGTGATATAAGACAATTCAGATGAATATGGAATTGAAAAGAGATCAGAATAATAGTAAATGTATGCTTCTGTAATTTCATCCTTTCCTTGAGTGTTTTTCACCCTCTAAGAAAATATCCCATAAAAATGTGAGTTTTAAAATGAATAGTTCATTAATTACATCATCAATGTGATACTTAGTAAGTATCACAGAATGGCGTTGAGTGCAAAACTCAGTGAATTTTAGGAAGACATACACAACTTTAACAATTCAAATAATTAAATTTTTATCTACTATTCTAACTTATATGTCACTAATGATATAAATATATTTTCATCAGCTCTTTTATCTAAATGTGTTTCTTTTAATATGAGTCAGGAATTAATTCAGAAAGATAAAATCATCTCTTAGCTATCCTTGAAATAAAAGCAGTATTACTTATCTTGGACATTTGTCTATAAGAGACTTGGTTGTGAACCAAGCAAGTTGGCTCTGGAAATTTGGCAAAGGCTCACGGCTTGAAGCAATTATGTGTAAGTCATGTTAATCTTAATGAAACTCAAAGGATGAACTTGGAATCCAAATTACAGTTTGATTTCTATAGTAACAATTAATCTCTCAAATTAGGTGGACACTATACATAATGATATGTATAGTTTTTCCTTTATAGATCTGTGCAGATGCTGTTTGAAGACGAGAGCCATCACCATCTAGAAGCTCCAAAATCTTGTCTGGGATAGAAAAACTCTTTCAGAAGACTTATTTAAATTAGAAAATGGCACTTGGAAAAAAAAAAGCAAGAAGAAAAAATGGGTACCATTATAAAAGTTCTCTTTACTTTCTGGGATTTATTTTGATTTGCTTTTTTATATAACTTTTATTACTACATGTTCTTCATATAACTAGCTTTGCATTGTGAAAAATTATGAAAAAATGATGGTAAATTTTGTAAGCTTATACGTGATGCTTTCTCCATGAAAGTGATATAAAACATCGAGTCAACAAATAGATACTGAGTCATGTGCCAAATTAATTAATTAATTAATTAAAAAAGAAATTCATACCATTTAAGACATTGAGTTCCAACAAAAGAGGCTGATTTTAAGCAAAGGATATAAATTTGTTGTGTAACAGACTCACTACACTTTTAGCCTCCATTGCTTATTTCCTTCTGTTACCATCAAGCCTGTTTGTGCTGTGACTTTTCAGAACTTTTGAACCTGGGATTTTCTTTCAGTATGATTCAGTGAACATAATTTGATTGATGTTATAGCATGCCAAGCACAAATATATGCATCAAGAAGCCTTTGGAATTTTATTTCCTTTCCGACTATATCTAGTTCTTTAGGGCATCTAAGAGTCAGGTTATGTGCATCTAATTGAAACAAGTGATTTCGATGTTATGACCACATCCAACTATGCTATGAAGAGTCTTTGCATTTTTTTTCAAATGTCCAAGACCACCTCACTTAGAAGCTTACAAAGCCTTAGTAAGTAATGAAGTATTATGAGAAAAAATAGTGAGCAAATAGGTCCATGGAACTCTGAAGCAAGCCAACATTTATTTTGCAGATATAATAAATTGATCTTTGTCAAATACCAAAAATAATATAAGAAGATAGAATTTTTAAAAGATAATGTAAGAGGAGTTGGGTTTTCTCGTCTAAGTGCATCCAGACACAAGCTTTACAATAAAAAATATACATCATAGATCTAAATGCAAACCATGAAACTTTTAATCTCCTAGACAAGTCATACAATCTTTGGTTTGGCAATTGGGTATTAGATGTAACATCAAAGGCACATTCTTTGAAATAAAGAAATAATAAGCTGGATTGTTATTAAAATGAAATGTCTGCTATCTGAAAGACACTGTTCAAAGAATAAAAAGAGAAGCCAAAGACTAAGATAAACCCAAATATATATATAATAAAAGACTAATCCAACACATACAAAACTCTGAATATCAATAATTTAAAAACAAAACATCTGAGTTCAAAAAAAATTGATTGAATGTGAACATTTTGACCTTCATGTGAGTTCTGAACAACTGGAATTGGGGGCTATCCCAAAAGCTGTTGCCTGTACATGGGATATGTTATACTAGGTGGACTACCCTCTCTGGCCTCAGTGGGAGGGGAAGCACCTAGCCTTGCAGAAACTTACAGTGCCAAAGTAGGAGGGATAATTAAGGGGGCCCTACCTGCTCAGAGGTTAAGGGGAATGGAAAGGACTGTGAGAGGAAGTGACCAGAAGGATCACCTCCTTCTCAAGTGAGCAAGATGTAAAGTGAATAATCAAAAAACTAGATAAAATTAAATAAAAAACAACTGAAAAATAAAAGGTCAAAGTTGTAACAGATATCTCACCTGTGAAGATATACAGATGTCAAATACATATATTAAAACATTCTGAAGATTTTTAAGGAATCAGTAAAATGCAAATTAAAGCTACAAGAAGATACTGACTAATTATAAGAATGGCTAAAATCTAGAGGACTGGAAGTACTCTGTTCTGACAAGAATGCAGCACAGTAGGATCTGTAATTTGTTTCTGGTGAGAATACAAAATGGTAACTAACTGTGGAAGATCATTTCACATATTCTTATAAACTAGATGTCCACTCACCGAGTTCTCTGACAATCATCTGACCTGGAATTAAATCATAGAAGCTGAAAACCTATGTCTGCACAATCACCTAGTTATAGAGTAGTTATAGAGACTTTATTCAGAATTGAGGCAACAAAAATGGTTTATAATAGATTGAGAGAGAAGGAGAGAGAGAGAGAGAGAGAGAGAGAAGGAGATCAAACAGATTATCCAATTCCAAGTGGTTAGTCTTGAACAAGTGCACATAAATATGAGCATATGGGTATAGTAGGTTGATCATATATTTGTACACTCACACATATGCATATATACATTTGTATGTATGATGATAATAATGATAATAATAGAATAAGAGAACATGTATTTGAATAAGAGAACATGTATTTGAAATGGTGATATGGGATGAGTTGAAAAGGGAGAGAGAAACAGGAGTAATATAAACTTAGTGCTTGTATATAAATTTAACAACAAAATAAAATAAGCAAAGCCTGATGTATTCAGACAATGGAATAGTATTTAGAACTAAACAGAAATGTGCTATCAGCTCAGTAAAAAAGATATCAAAGAAACAAGTTCTTACTAGTAACCAAAAGAAGGTAGTTTGAAAAGGCTACAGACAGTGTGGTTCCATCCACATGGCATTCAAGAGAAAGAACTGTACAACAACTAAAAATACTAAGGACTTTAAAAGTTGTAGTAGGGTCGGTTGAATTAGTAAAATGGAAATGTTTTTCATTGACAACTGAATAGAAAGTTTTAGGCCTTGAGGTTCATGATTCTATAATAACATAGCAATATAACTAAGTGTTTGTCTGAAAGTGTAGAATCTATAAAAGAGCAAACACCTCTAGTGTTATGCTCTAAACTTGGATTTATCCTTGGGTCTCACAATGGTCAAGAGATATGTAAATATATAAAAATATTACAATTTAGGAGACTATTTTATAATCTAATAATTTATTCATTTATTTTTTGCACTGCTCATTAATCCTGAAATAATAAAAATCATATGTTATTTAATAATTTAATAATAATAAAAACCAACTTAGGTTATCATGAGGAAACATTATGATTACTTACATAAAATATTTTCTTTACTACAATGTAAAGTTAATTGACTGTTATAGAAAATCTTACAATACATAGGACCAAATGTGAGTATTCATCAAGCTCTTGAAGTCTTCAAAGATAAGATAGCCAAGCCTACAAACCAGTAAAAATATATCTAGTAAAACTGTGAGAAGTAATATAATGAAAGAAAATATTATGTTGCTGAATACATGTTTTAGGTAATCTCATCTGATATCATCTATGCTTCTTTGTTTCTCTCTCTCTCTCTCTCTCTCTCTCTCTCTCTCTCTCTCTCTCTCAAATATGTTTGTATTCCACATTCTCAGATATTCTTACATTTTAAGGAACTTACTGAAATATAAAAGGGTTAAATAGGGTATCTCTATTACTCTCATTTGGCACCCAACACATTCTTGCAAGGTTCTTATCCCTCATTTAAAATCATCTTTCATAATTACTCTTAATTTGTGACTCTTTATAATCTAATATATTCTTAGATATTAAGTTTTTCTTTCAATCTTGAAAAAAATGCCTGTTTAGTATTTTGTATTTCAAGTTTTTTCCTATGAACACGCAAGCTATCAGTCAGCATTTTGTTCACCATTTTGTTCAGTGATGTATCTGAGGCACTAAGAATAAAAGATACATTCAAAAATATTTGTAGAGTATGGTGTCACAAACTTCAGACAAATAAGCTTAACAAAAATTACATATAGCACTCCAACTTATTCTGCACAAGTAACTTCTATTAAAATTGGAAAATTCTAACAAATAATTTATATGTTGTCAAGAATGTTTGGTACTGGTGAAAGGAGAGACATATAGGTCAATGGAATAAGAAACTGCAAAAGATGTTTAAATGATTCTAGATAAAGAAGGAAGGGAGTAAAATAAATAGATGGAAATTGTGCAGAAGGAACTGAACACTCCCCAGCAAAACAGAAAGAAAAATTATCTATGACTAATCCTTCTAATTATTCAAAAAATGACATAGAATAAACCAATGGATTTAAATGTATAACAATAAATACTTTAGAAAAATAAGAGAATATGCTCAAATTCTAGTGTTAACGAAAAAGATGTTAGGTTAGATATTGAAAATATTATCCATAAAAAGAAAAGGTTGATAACTGAAACATTCATTGTTAGAAGTATAAAAAATATGCCCAACCATACAGTGATACACTTCCTTCAACAAGTCTACACCTTCTAATAGTGCCATTTCCCATGGCCCAAGCATATTCAAATCACCATAACAACTATTACTATTGCCATTCTTCATATGAAATATAACCAATTGATATTGCCCCAAACTTATATTGAAGATTGATAATAATATTTGGTATCCATAGCTTCAAAAACTAACTTGTATCTACACAACTTAAAGAACTCTTAAAATTTAACATTAAAATAAAAAACATGACAAAAATGTCATGATTAGATATTTATTTCATTTAAAAGGATATGTCAATGACAAAAACAACATTAATAATACTTCATATTAGCATGGGCACATGTAAATTTAAAATAAATTGGATATATTATAAGACCTCTTTGAATTACTGAGATTACAAAAACTGAAATGGAAAATGTGGGATCTCTGAATTGCTCATACACCACATACATTAAGCTGTGAAGCCAGTTTGCTAAAAAAAAAAAAAAAAATTGCCATTCTTATAAAAGTAGACATTTAACTTTCATGTGCCTAAAAGTTATACTTTGGTGTGTTTATTCCACAGATGGAGAACAATGTCTATACACAGAATTGATACCATATTTTAGTCAAAATAGGACAAAACTGGAAACTATTATTGTGTTTTTTCGTTAATACTGACTATACAAACTGTGATACACGTCATAAAATACCAGTTAGTAATAAACAATAGCAAGCTATAGACACAAGTAATTCTATAGAGGAACTGAGCAATATCAGTTGGTTACATTTCATATGGAGAATAGTAATAGTAGTAGTTGTTACGGTGGTTTGAATATGCTTGGGCCATGGCAAGTGGCACTATTAGGAGGTGTGGACTTGTTGGAGGAAATATATCACTGTAGGATGGGTCTTAAAGCTCCACCCAGTGCAGAAGAGACCCTCCTCCTGGATGCATACAGAAGAGAGCCTTCTGATCAAGATATAGAGCTCTCATCTCTTTTTTCCAGTGCCATGTCTGCCTGTATGGTGCCAGGCTTGCTACTCTGATGATAATGAACTAAACCTCTGAAACTGTAAGCCAGCCCAATTAAATAGTGTCCTTTATAAAAGCTGCCTTGGTCATGATCTCTTTAGAGCAATGGAAACCCTAATTAAGACAGTTGTTGTCAGGCACTGGAGAGGGGAAGACAGATTGCTATGGTTATGCTAGAATACCAAAAGAAATCTCCAAGGTGATAATCTGAGTTGGAACGTATCCATTGCACCAACTTAATATCTCTAGTATATGATTAAATCACAAAAGTAAACATACACAAATACAGAAATAAATACACAAAATCAGGGCTTTTTACGTGTTCATTTCTTGATACACTATGTAGTATTATTTTGCAGTGGAAATGACAATATATGCAAATACATAGTAGTTACATGTGTAAATAAAAACATTTCAAAGGAGATCACTAAATTACTCTCTTAGTATGAATTTCGAGAAGAGACAAAGTCATTCTCTATTTAGAGAAGACAGATCGATGAGCTTGGCAACAAGTTACTGATATTCAGCAAGAAGATATTTTGAGAAACAATGTAAATTTTCTATGTCCTAAGTGTAATGGTTTTCTAGTTGTCTGTATTAATCAAATTCAATATAATTTCTTACTGAAATAATTGCATATGACTATTTTATATGAAAGATAGTTCAAAACAGTTAAAAAGAAATTTATTATCATAAATTTCTGTGAGACAAATAATAATGGAATATGTACTTATTTTATGTAAACAGGAAGAGAACTTTATTTTAAAAGATGGTATTTGACCAGAGGCAGGAAATAAGTGGAGAAAATATATGTATGTAAAGAATGCTCTGGGTGATGATGCATTCAAAATCCTGGCTCTCAGGGCCAGCATTGTCTGGATGAGAAATTGAATGAGTGTTGAGAAACAACATCCTGGAGATATGCAGGGAAATGATATGCAAAGTTCAAAGTCATTTAGACTTTAACTTTAAAAAAATAGCCATTGGGTAGAAGAACATCTGACCTAACTTATCTAAAAGAATTACTTTTCAGTACACAGATTATTGTCAGATCAGATCATATGGGAATTATTTCTTTTCAAGTCCGAGTATGTCCATTTAATAAAGTATAACAAACTCACTCAACTCTTCTAGTGCATTGACATTATAAAGATAGGAATTTATTATTGTTCCAAAATTAATGATTAGCAATTACAGAATTAATATCAAAATAAATAAACCCCACATTCTGTACAATCTCATCATGGTTATACGTGTTTTCACATGACATATATATGAGGAATTTTGATAACACTTTAAAAATAAATTTCTCTCATTTTAGTGTGTAAAAATACCACATGCCTAAGAATAGCTACATGGTGCCATTAGAGGGCACAAGCCACAAAGGCAAGGTTAATAAACACAGTATAAAGTCAATATGAATTAGTTAATTTTTCTAATCACTGTCACTTGCTGTAAAAATAAACAGCAACATTCTTTCCCGAAGAATTAAAAAGCAATTATCTATCAAGGAGTTTGGAAATTCTAGTAGTAGACAGGAAATAGAAAGTGAGCAAACTGTCAAGGAGGATACTGAGAACTCCATAGCAATAACTCCTACCCAGTCTCCAGTCTCCAGCCTGTCAGAGGCCTGCGATGGAAGAAAGTGTTACAAAGAGAGCTACTCCAGGAAACCGTTACCCAGGATGAGATCAGCTTCTATTTTTAATGTGTCTTGCTACAATTACTTTTACTCCATTACTTTGGTGAACTGTAAAATTCCATTTGAAAACACTAAAGCAAATCTACGGAGTGTTAATTTATAGGAGAAAAATAAGTGTAGCTCTGAATAAAGAATGTTTTTCCCTTTTACATTTATTTTTAAAATCAATTTCTTATTCTAGGTATAAAATCTTAATTTGTGTGTGTGTGTGTGTGTGTGTGTGTGTGTGTGTTGTACATGTATGTGCACACTTGTGTGTATGTGTGTGTGTGTGTGTGTGTATGTGTACTTGTTCAATAGCAGGTTATTATAGAACAGAACTAGAAAAATAAAGTTTGTTTCCTCAGACTACAACAAAACTTTCCATATAAATAAATAATAAACATTTCCTCAAAACACACTATGGTTGGAAGATCTAAAGATCATGGCACTATCTTGATATCCTGTCAAATAAAAAACCAAAATTTTTAATGAATGTTTGTTTTGCCCACACATATACTAAAGTTGGAATGATGCAAGATTATTATGGCTTCTTCACACAGATGGGCAACACGTATTTGGAGCTTAACATCTTGTTACATATAAAGCGAGGCCAAGTAAAATAACACCTGCATTTCCAGTGCAGACTTTGCAAGCCAGGAGGACATGGATGAATGTTTTATTTTCTCCAAAAGATTATGAATGAAAGCCCAGAAAAAAACATCACAATTGATAAAACAGCAAAACACAGCATGAAAATACAAATTTAAATCATTTTGTCCTCCAATCTAGCTCTACAGAAGACAATAGAGCACACTTCTCAGTGAGCTGAGACAACATGTGATCTCCAAGAAGATACAGGGCATAAATAACCTCAGACCATGTAATCAAAAAAAAAAAGGAAAAGAAATACTGATACAACAGAAAACTGGGAATTACCAAAAATGTTTAATAAGCACTCTCAGTATTATCTCAATTCCTCAATAAAAAGACACAGGCTAGCATATTGGAATAGAAAACAAGAGAATCTTTCTGTTGCATCCAAGAAATACACCTCACCATTCAGGACAGATATCATCTTAGAGTAAAAGGATAGAAGCAAGTATTCCAATCAAGTGAAACCAATAAACAAGAAGAGTTAGTGATTTGAAGATCTGACAAGACAGACTTCAAATTAAAGTGAATCAGAAGAGATAGGAAAGGAGTCTACTTCAAGGAAAAGAATCAACCACGAGGATATTATGTTTCTAAACAGTCATGTACCAAGCAGAAGGACACTTAATTTAATAAAAGAAACACTGCTACATCTATAATCACATGACCTTCCCAAAAAGGTGATAGTGGATAACTTCAATCCCCAATTCATAACACAAGCAGTTCATCAAGACAAAAACTAAATAGAGAAACATTGGAGTTAAATAGCATCATAAACTAAATGGACCTAGCAGATATCAATAAAACATTCCACCGAAATGCTATACACTTTAATATCAGTAGCCATTGAGCTTTTTTTTTATTTCAAATTAATAATGTATTAGAAGCAAATTCTAACAGATGCAGGAACATTGAAATAATACCATGTATCCTATATAAACACCATGGGTTATTGCTGGATAGCAGCAAAATAGAAATGACAGAAAGTGTACAAACTAATAGAAACTAAAAAATAAACTTCACTATTAAATTAAAACTGGATCAAGACAGAAACTAATAAAAGAATTAAAATTTTTCATAATTGAATTAAAACGAAAACAGAACAAACTCAAAAAATTGTCACAATGAAGGCAATACTAAGAGAGAATTTCATAGCACTGGGCCTATATAAGTAAACAAACAAATGAAACAAAACAAAAACTTGGAGATATTTTATATTAATAACTTATTGCCACACTAGGATGCTCCAGGAAAAACAAAGCAGAAATAACACCCCAAAAAAGAGTAGACTGAAAGAATCTCAGGGCTAAATTAATAAAATAAAAACACCACAACAAAAACAACATGCAGAATAAGAGAAAGAAAAGTGTTTGTTCTCTGAGAAAATTAAGTAGATTAGACAAATATTTTTCCATATTAACTTAAAAGAAAAAGAGAATGTACAAATTCCTAAAACTCAAGATGAAAAGGAAGAGATTACAACAGAAATAAAGGAGTTTTAGAGAGTTGGTTCAGTAGTTAGGAACACTGCCTAATCTTTGAGATGACCTAAATTCAATTTCTAGCACAAAGGGTAGTTCATAACCCCACTTCCAGTGATGCAATCTTCTTTTAGGCATCTAAAGATGCCATGAATAAGGCATGCACACACACACACATAATAAGCAACAGCAAGACCCACACATCTTTAATCCCAATACTCAAGGGGCAGAGGCAGGTGGATCACTAAGTTATCTCTGAGTTAGAAGCTAGCCTGGTTTACAGAGTGAGTACCAGAATAGTCAAGTATAAACAGAGAAGCCTGTCTAAAAAAACACAATAAAACATACAAACAAACAAAAAGATTATATATCAAAATGAATTTGGCTTCATCTAAAAGATGCTGCATTGTCTTAACATACATAAATTTAATAAATACAACAAACAGAGTAATATATAAATGACAAAGCCCACATGGCCAACTCATTAGAGCATGAAGAATCTTCTGAGAAAATCCTCCATTTCTTCATGATAAACGTCCTTAGAGACAAGTAATAAAGAGAACCCATTTCAATATAATAGACAATTTATAGCAAATCCATGACGGAATAATCATAAACTGAGGGAAATTCAACACACGCCCACTAATATCAAGACCAAGAGTGTCCATTTTTTCCTCATCTATTCAGCATAGTACTTTCACAGATAGTCTCAAAAATATAATGAAAACTTTAACTAAACAAGTGAAAAAGTTATATAATAAGAATTTTAAGAAATTGCAGAAAGAAATTAAATTACTTTAAGAATTAAATTAAGAATTAAGAATTAAGGAAGATATTAGAAGATGGAAAGACCACACTTGCTTATGGATCAGTAGGACTATTATTGTAAAAAAGGACACCCTAACTAAAATAAATTTACTAATTCAATTCATTTCCCATAAAAATCCTAACATAATTTTCATAGAAGTTGAAAAAAATCTTAAATTTTTAAAAGAAACACACAAATACATACATTAATACACACACACACACACACACACACACACACACACACACACATTTACACACACCAAAACAGGAGAGCAAAACATCAATAACAACAAAAATCACTTGAATAAAGAAACTGCTACACATATCACCACCCTAGATATCAACTTCTGTTGTAGAGTAATAAAAACAGCAGGTATTGGTATGAAACAGACGTGGTGATTATTGAAATAGAACTGAGGACCAGAACATAATTCAATACAGCTATGAACTACTGATTTTTAATAAAGAAACCAGACATACACACTGGAGAAAAGTCAACATCTTAGAAAAAAATGGTGCTGGTAAAACTAGATACCTGTGTGCAGAAAAATGAAAATACATTAATATCTATCACCCTTCACAAAACTCAACTCTGAATGCATCAAAGACCTCATTATAAGGCCAGACACTCTGAATCTAATGAAAGGAAATGTAGGGTAATCGATAACATCACTGGAACAGGAAAAGACTTTCTGAACAGGACAATGATAGAACCAGAATTAGGACCAATCATTAATAAATGGAAACCTTTAAAGCTAAAATCACGTAAGTTCTGCAAAGGATGTGTTCATTCCAGCAAACTATGCCTATATAATGTGAAGTGAAAAATATTTACCACTTACACATGTCAGAGTTTTAATATCTAGAAAATAAAAACTACTAAAAACAAACAAAAAAATCTGAACACCCTTTGACTATTTGTGTTTATTGTCTTGCTTGTTCCTTGACTATTTGCATCTATTGTACTGGTAGTTCCTCAACCTAGAACTGACCTTAATACATGCATTTAATTAAAATGGTATAAAAGCAAAAAGGAGGAGAGGGAATAGGATAAGGGGTGTTAGGGAGAGAAAGTGGAGAAAAGGAATGACATTTGTATTGTAAATAAATAAAATATCCAATGAGAGAAAAAAAATCCCTGAACACCAAGAGGTAAATACACCACTGTATAAAAATAACTGAGTTCTCAAAAGATGAAACAGATACACAGTGACTTAGATACCCTGTAAAATCTGTAAAATGCTCAACAAATTTAGCCATCAGAGAAATCTAAATTAAAACTAATTTGAGATTTTTCTCTTACTAGCTAAAATGGACAAAATTAATAGCACAATGAGAGAACTTCCTGAGAGAAAACAGAGAGGGGAGAACTCTTAAGCATTAGCAGTTGGGATGGAAACTGGTACAGCCACCCTGAAACTATTGTGGTGTTACCTCAAAAAGATAAAAATAGAACTACCACAAAGTCATCAATAATATCCCAGGTCATATATCTAAATAATCCTGTATGTTGCTACAGAGATACTTATTCATTCATATTCATTGATATTTTCATAGTAGCAAGTTGTTAGATACAGCAAAGATGTCTATCAGCTGGTGAGTAGATAATGAAAATGTAATACATTCACAAAATGGAACAATATTCTGTTGGGCCTCATTTTGACCCTGGTTTTTGCATTGTGGACAAACTCGAGCCTGAGTCGAGTTTGAGACCTGTCTTAGTAGCTTTCATACCAGGGTGACTCAACAGGACCTGTTTGGCCCTGCCTCTGCTCAGCAGTTATCTAGCTTTGCAATTGGCCCTGTCAGTCACCCCCATAACCTTTGTCACCCTTCCCTGTCCCCTACATCATCTCACCCCACAAAACTCCTCCTCCCTATGCTCCAAGTTTATATAAATAAGAGGTTGTTACATTAAAGTTGAGTTCCTGCTTTGACAAGACTCCTGGTCAGGTATGTTTTTGGGGGGCTCCGGAGAGACCCAGCTGGACCAGAACCTCACTCTCCTCTCACCTGGAACTGCCAGCTTTAAGGAGCTGACATTATTCAGCTATTAAGACACATGAAATTTGCAGGAAAACTGATGGAGCTAGAAACAGTCATTCAAATGGACTATCCCACATCTGGAAAGGCAATCATTTTATGTTTTCACTTAAATGTAAATGTTAGTTTTAAGATTTATATATGTCTGTTTCATTTATAATAACCACAAAAGTTAGGTAGTTCATAAGTGATCTTGGCAAAAGAGATAATATGCCAAAGAGGGAAAGAGGAAAAATAATATTGAACAGGAATAAAGGGGAAACTGATATAAGCATTAAATGGGTAGGAGAATGCTAGTGCATAATAAAGAGACAAAATTGAGATGAGACATCTAACTCTAAAGACCTACTGAAAATCCATTTGGCATGCTACCTCTGTAATACACACACACACACACACACACACACACACACACACACATACACACATACACAGAGTTTAAGTGGAATACATATAGAATATATATGCAATGTAAATGGACTTGTCATAAAATGTGGGAGACAGTGCCCCAAATAGACATCTTATTCTATGAAATAAACCCTCAGTACCAGGAGTAGGTTACATTTGGTTTGGGCCAGAGGAGTAACAGGGATTACATACTAAAGCATCACAGACTTTTGTCAATAGTTACCATATGTAATCTGATATTATGTCTCTGCTGATGGTGACAACATGAATACTTGTCATAAAACATAGAAATGAATTAAATGGTACAAAATTAGAACTGTATCGCTATTGGCTGCCATTCTTGATATTGGGAGATAGTATGTACATGACCAGAGAATAAATAATCATCAATATTTCCTACCTATGAAGTCTGTGACCCACATTAATGATGACGTGCTTGCAAGATAAATCCATGATGATGCAACAATGGTACTAATGTTGTGGGAATAACCAAACACCCTTTGACTGGATTAAAGAGCCATGTGATGAGATGAAACCCATACATGGCATTGTTAAAGTGATCAAGAATGTGAGACTAGATCATTTGTGAGCCTGGTAAAAACTTGTTATTATTATTTAGCAAGTATATATATGATATATCTTACTTTGGGTTAATTACTCCAAAGCCTCTCATTTTCTGTGCATTGCCTAGGTGTGAGTCTGTAAATATATTACTGTTTACTGCAAGGATTAGACTCTTTGATGAGTCATGAACTATGCACTGATGAGCAATGACATAGAGAAACATCATTTGGAGTCATTTTACTTCCATATCGCAATAAACAGTAATTTATTTACAGACCCACAGATAGGCAATATACAGAGAATGAGAGGCTTTGGAGTAGTCAACCCAAAATGGGATGTCTTATGTCTTTATTAAAGCCTTCCTCTCAGGTCTCAGGGACCTCTTTGAAAGAGGTGTGGAGATTGGAAGAGCCATAGGAGGCAACTATCCCTCAAGAAAACAGTATTTTCCAGACAGAGCAATGCTGATAAACATATGAACTCACAGGAACTTTGGCAGCATGCAAAATACCCTAAGAAGTTCCAGCCAGATAAACTCTAGATATAGAGAGGGCAAAGTAGGCACAAAATCACTCCTCTATTCAAGAAGCTCTTTGTAAATTATTCCTTCTGAGAAAGAGACAATCAGTTTACTTTACTTGGTTGATACTGGATGTCTCAGTTGGGGTTTTGATTTTTATCAAATCAGTGTGGTGAGGAAAAGGTACCTTTCAATTATATTTCCTCATCACATTCTATCATTGAAGACAGATAAGGGACTTAAATAGAGACGGTCCCTGGAGGAGAGAACTAAAGTATAAACCATAGAGGAACACTGTAATTTTTTGGCTTTTTCCCCATGGGTGGTTCACCCTGCTTTCTTATACCAATCAGGACAAGGCAAAAATCCTCCCATATCAATAATCAATCAATAAAATGCCTGGGAGATCTGCTTGTAGTTCAATCCTATGGAGGCATTATCTCAACAAAGATTTTTTTCCTTTCTTAAAATATATTTGTCAAGTAAACTTAAATGTAGTCAGGAGTGTGGGTAAATTAACCGCATTCTTGAGGAAGTCTCATGCTCAGGAGAAGTTGCCCACACAAAACATACTCCATGTTTTCTGTGCATTATGTTTTGTTTGAGAGAGAGAGAGAGAGAGAGAGAGAGAGAGAGAGAGAGAGAGAGAGAAGGAATATAAATTTGGGTGCATATTGATAGGAAGAATGTTTCAGGAATATTATCAAAATATGTCATATTAAATATCAAAGCCAATAAATAGAAATATCCTAATGCCATTTAAACGTAGTTACTTCAAGAATGTTCCAATATTCTCAGATCAGCTGGTTCTTGTATAACATTGTGTCTTAGTCACTTTCTATCGCTGTGCTATAACATCATGGCCAATGTAATATGTAAAAAAAAAAAAAAAAAAGGTTTTAATTTGTCTCAAAATTGTAGAGAGTTAGACTCCATGGTGTTAGCAACCTAATATCTTAATCCACTAACACAAAACAAGAAGAGAAAGCATTGGGAATCACAGGTCTTAAAACCTAAATGCTCACTTCAAATAAGATGTCTCCAACTAGACTATACTTCCTAATACTATCCAAACAAATGGATATTCTACCAAATGGAGATCAAATATTCAATATATGAATCTTTTGGGAAGCACCGCTCATCATAAAGGTAAGGAGTTTGGGGGAATTATTTTTTGTAGTTGTACATTTGATAGTTTTGGGTCAATAGACCAGGTAGTTGTGGTTGTGAAGTCTCAAATCCAGGGATTATAGACAATATCCCATTCTAAATAAGAGATAAGGGATGTGAGGGTTGGAGGGAAAAAGAGAGTGATTAATTTCAGTATTTATCTGGAGTTCATTTGTCCTGTGGGAGGTTGAGATGAGATCCTGAGACACTGTATCTGACTCACAGGATGACCTCATACTCATCCTTATGGAATTGAAGGTATTGAAGGTCATTTATTCATTCATGTATGAAATTAATGAGTACCTCTCAGTACATCCCAGATATTACTGTAGTTATTGGGAGACTGCCTACATATAAAAAAGAAAGGAGAAAGAATATCACTGATTTCATCTTATTGTTTGAGAGAATGAAGGGAGGAAGGGAGGAAGAGGGAAAGAAGGACAGAAAGGAAGGGAAGAGGAGGGAGAAGGAGGAAGAGGGAGGGGAGAAAATGGGAGGGTGAGGAAGGAAGAGAAACAGAAAGGGACAGGGAGAGAGGAAGGGGAAGGGAGGGAAGGAGAAGGGAGAAAGAGGATAATATAAGCTCAAGTAATACTACTTTTTACAGAATAACAAATACCACCATGAAGGAGGAAATGAATTGTTATAGGTAAGTTATTACCCTCATGTCGTTTGAAAGATTGGGATGATATTCAGATATTTTAATGAAACTATGACAGCATTTTCACATTCCTAAAACTAATTACTTGTTTCTATAACTAATTACCATAAGCATAAACATTAAAAACGATACAAAGGTATTATTTTTATAGTTCTGAGGCATTAATTTTGATATAATCTTCATGGGATTAAAATCAGGGTGTTACCAGAGCTTTGCCTTTGAATCCTCAGGAAGAGCATCTTACTTTATGATTTTCAGATTCAGAGGCTATTCACGTTCTTTGGCCTGTGGTCTTTCTTATCTGTATTTAAAGGCAATATGTCAGATATTTACTCATTCAATTTCTATGATTTTCTTTTTACGAAGACTACAACCTTAGCCGACAGTCTCTGTCTGTTTCTCTGCTTTTTACATATCTTTAATGTTAATCATTCGAATCTCATTTGAGAGTGTGATATAATATGCCCTAGGTCTCATGAGCAGGACATGGATATCTGTGAGCATTAGTGTGTATTCCATCTGTACAGAAGTGAAAAAGATGCACTTGTGTATTTAAATATTCATATCCATTTATCACATATGAACTTATGTCTTTACACACATATACACAGAGATAGAGACAGTCAGAAACAGAAACTGAAGAGTGAGATAAACAGATACAGACAGAGAGAAAGCTCTAAAGGAAAGTATTCAAAGCAGAAAATTTTAAGAAATTTGAAGACACTGAAGGGGAAATGAAATTGACTCATTAGGTCAGGTCTTAAATATCTTTCAGATGCTGTAAAAACTGATTGTTTGTCAGCCCATCATATAATTGGGAAGCAAGGCCTATCAGAAGGAAATAAAGAGCCTGGGTGAATGTTTCAAAGCTACAATAAGGTTTTGGCCTGTCCTTCATGCTCTGTCTGCTTCCTGACTGACATGAAGGGACCAATTCCCTCTACCATTGTTCTCAACCCTGTGTTCTCCTTCAACATGGACACAAAATCAATGAAGCCAAGCAAACATGGATTCAGATATTTGCAACTTTTTAGTTTTACACATTATTACATTATTTTGTAATAATGATGGAAAAGTAAAAAAATACAGTCAATGGGACCTTAATATATAGAGCTACTGAGAAGTAAATGAATGGTAATTATAATAGTGAAATAATTAAGACCCAGGTAATATACAGCTTAGAGACAAGGATGAATTGAATGCAATTTGGTTTTATTCTTATAATGAATCATATAAGGTCTTTAGAGAGGATGATAATATGATTTGCATGTTTTGGTCCATGTGTGCTTCTACACTGCAATGTGAGTTACTTGAATACACATCATGAATGACTAATTAACCATAGTCTTTGAATACTTGAGTTTGTTTTATACTCACAAGAAGCCTACAATGAACACTCCTTGGCTAATAAACAAATGAATGAAATACATTTGCCATAGCAAAAATATAATGTCCCATATCCCTTTTTAGCTCATTTTCCATGCTGCATCTTCTCTTCTTCCACCTTCCTTTTGTTTTGCCCTTCTTCCCTCTACATTGCAGTGGTAGAACTATGGTCACTCATTATAAATGTTTTAGGGTATATCAATGGTATTTGTGGTATAAAAGCTTCTTTTTGAAAATAAAACAAGACTGCACTCACTGTCATGGAGTCATTTCTGATGAGTCTGAACACATCTCGCTAGTTTCAAGGATATGATTTAGCCAGAGGAAATACTACAGAAGATGGATATAGAAAATCCATTGCTATCTTTTTTATCTACTTCCATTTAGTTTGAAAAATTCACACTTGGATTGATTGGTTCCTGGAGAATTTTCAATTTTATCAGATAGGGTTTTACCCCATGGGCCTTGTCAGCCTTGTCAAGACCATACAGAGAATATGAAGACAAGGTTAATACTTATCCTTTCTAATTTTTCAAAAGCCATGTCAAAATCTCTTTCTGTATTCAATCTTTAACAAGAGTCACTGGCGGATCATTATATGCCAGTTATGCTCAGTATTTCCTAAATATTATTTCATTAATAAATTCCACATTAACCTACTTTAGTTTAGTTTCTGATTCAGCCATTGTATAAACGAAATAATAGATGTATTAACAGATAAGTTATGCAGAATATGCGTGCTGAATTTTATCATATAATATTTTAAAATGATAGAATGCAACTATATGTCTGCAACCAGAGTTGACAATACATTTTTGTTTAAGGAAAAAAAGCAGAAAATAGTTGCGTGTTGAGATGATCACAGTGCTATATATGTGGAATAGAGAGCAGACGGGCTTGAAAAGGTCAACTTCTTTGTTTTATCATAAATGTTTTAAACAATCTTTAAATCATGAGTGATAGAACTCAAATCATGTTGGGCTTCTAGTGTAGTTGTGTTGACCTCTATCTCCTTCTCAAGTCTGTTTCTCCAAAAAGTAAAGAATTACAGGACAAGAGGTATGGAGTGCATTATGTGTAAGATTTATTACAATATTTCTCCTTCTTGGATTATATTTGAATAATACATTGTACTGTCAATGTCATTTAAAATGACAGCTCACCTTTGAGTTGTTAGTTTGTCTGAGAAAAATCCCCCAAATATTACAGATTATTGATGTTGTACTTGGTTTCCACCCAGAGGTGCCAAGTAAGTTTGCTTCAGTAATGCTGAAGATACAATGTACTTCAAATGCAGGACCCATAGGCCATTGAGCTGGAACTTACCTGAATACCTCCTCCCTGATTAGCAGCTTTCAGTAATAGAATGCATCATTCAAGTTTTCAATGGAAGGAAGCAACCAACACTTCCACCCAGCTGTAGTATCTATTAACCACAACAATGACAAATGAGTCACAACTACCCTAGATATTCAGTAGTGGCACACATATCTTGGTGATAATAATCCATCTTTCTAATTGGACTTAGGACTCACTCAGCATGGGCAAATTATGTTGATTCTGGATACTTGCACAGCTGCTAGTAGAACAGGTTACTTCTGCCAGAGTTGTAGGCCAGAATATGAAGACCTAAGTTTGTTTGAATAATGTGTCTTCTTAACAGAACAGTAATAGTAGCTTCTTATTTAGGGCCTATAACCTATCTAGCCAATGGCTTTTGGTCCTGTTATCAGTGTTAGTCATTAGTTCCATTTCATGAAGCAGGCCTTTGATTTAATCAGAATTATTGATTGTTTCCAAGACACTGATGACAGTATTGAATGTATAGGTAGATCTTGTCAACCAGACATTACTGTAGCTCAAAGTATTCAGAGTTAGGTGACACTGATGATCACTTTTCTCCACTCTCAGAGTACATAGCACCTTTTAATGCTATGAAAGCCAAATAGTGAGGAAGAAGCTCCTTTCTCTACCCATCCCTCTTAGCTCTACATTATTTAAATATTCCCATTTTATTATATCCCCTTTTCCCCCTTTCTAACACTGGACACCTGTTACTTTGGTTTGGAATATCCTCTTCTCTCACATAGTACCTTACTAGTTTACTAATCTCTATCAGCCTTATATGTGAAATCTGCATATCTAAAGATTCAAAGTTAATATCCACATATGAAAAAAGGTGTGTGACATTGGTCTCTTATGTCTGGGTTTCCATACTTAGAATTATTGTTTCTAGTTTCACCCATTTATCTTCAAATTTCATATATTTTTAGCAGATGAATAATATTACAAGTCTATAAATGTATCGATTTTTATCCACTCAATTGATAGGATTTTTAGACTGCTTCCATTTCTTGACTATTATGAATAGAACCATAAAAATCATGGATGAGAAAGCATCTCTGTGGCAACATAAAGTGTCTGTTGTATATATTCAAAGGGATTGTATGAAAAGATCATGTGATAGGTCTTGTTTCAGCCTTTTGAGGAACCACTATACTGATTTATATAATGGCTTCCCCACTTTCTATTCTTGCCAACAGTAAATGAGAGTTTCTCTTTGCTCTATTAACACCAAAATACACTCTAATTTGCTTCTTCTTGTACATTTATTCTAAATTCCCTACTTCTGTCAGATTCTGGATATCAGGTCTTATGAAGAGCTCTTTGATCCATTTGGAGTTTAGTATGGTGCTGATAAGAGATAAAGATCTATCATTCTTCTACATAAATCTATTCAGTTTAACTAGCATTACTTATTTGAAAATAACAGTTTTGTTGCCATATGTGTTTTTTAACTCTTTGTCAAAAATGAAGTCCATAGGGTTGTGTACTTGTGTCTACTTCCTCCAATCAAGTAGTAATAGTGTTGATGGAAAGAACTCATTTTCTCATATGCCTCATTTGGTTTTGAGCCAGAGAGTAATGTTTATCAAGAAATATTACATTACACAATAATGTCTCTAAGTCCAATAATACCTGGATATCCACCAAAAATGATCAATAGTCATGTTTCTATCTTTAATTATCCTTTTATTTATTTATTTTTTTAGTTGCAGTGACCGTGAAAAGTCCATGTAACTTTGAGTTCTGCAAGAGAAAAACAGGATGGTCTCCTGTCAGTTAAAACAATGCAAACCATTTGAATACCATGTCCTTCCAGACCACACCATGTGAAATTATGTGGAATCTTATTTATTCTGCTTCTGACTTGTTCTCACAGTGGTCTCATCTTACTATCTTCATTGCCTTGTTTCTGGGATTTCATTTAGTCCTTTTCTTGTCTCACTGAATTTGGTATAGCAGATGATTCCTCTGGTAGCTTGCTCATCATCTATCCTGGTAGATTCTTCTGGATTTTACTTGAATCATTAGTTTTATGTATTGATCCTGAAAGTTATTTCTAACTATAATTATCTATGTTCAGAGCCTCTCGCCTTAGACTAGTCTAAAGCATCTCTCTTATACTTTCAGGAGGATTCAAGGATATATTTGAGTATATATGATATATGAGGATTCAAGTATACTCATGTATATGCAATGAAATTTATGTGGGCACTATATATAAAGTATAATAGTGAACATTAAACACAAAAAATGAGTGCACATTAGACATTGTTTACATTAATTCTAGGCCTGATACTAAAGTACAAAAAATGCTTTAGTGTACCTTTGAGAATGTCATTGGCTTCTTAGTTTATTCTCTTCTAAAGTATTTACTATGTGCTAGAAATGGCATTGAAACTTAAGAGAAAAATGTATAATATACTCCAGTAATGAACTTATACTATACACAAGCTAAAATGGCTATAAATATCAAAATTTAAAGTCATGATGTGAATGACTTATGACATTAATTTATCTAACTATGTACAATTAAATCATCTATTTGTGTTTTTTCTGATTTATTAATGTACACATGTGGAGCTATTAACTTCCCTCTTAGTACTGGTTTTAATGTGTCCCTTAAGGTTGGTTGTGTTGTACTTTTATTTTTATTTAGTTTCAGAAACATTTGATTTCTTTCTTAAGCCCCTCATCACCCAGTAAGTAAAGAGTTGGTCAGTATCCATGAGTTTATACACTTATTTGAGTTTTATTTGCTGCTGATTTTAAATTGTATTGCACAATGGTTAGAAAGGATGCATGTGATTATTTCAGGTTTTCTATATTTTTTCAGAGGTTTGCCTTGTGTCTCAGAGTAAAACATATATCCTTTATCATATGGAGAGAATATTCTGGTTAGTCTATTTGACTAAAACTGTCTTTATTCTGGGGTTTTTCTGTTTATGTTCTGACCAGACAATCTATTTATTAAAGAAAGCAAGGTTTTGAAATTACCTGTATTTCTGGGCTTGTATTCTCCTGAGTCTGTGTAGGATGGTAATGCCTACTTGCTTCATGACCCCATCTGTTTGAAATAGTTTTCTCCATTCTTTTACTTTAAGGAGATGCTGATCTTTAAGCTAAGAAGAGTCTATTGTTGATTAAAGAGAGGTGGGTTTTATTTCCTAATCTAAACACTTAGCTTGTGTCTTTAGAGAAGAGAGTTGATGCCATTGATATTTAAAGTTTTTATTGAAAGGTGTTTATAGATGTTCACTTTGGTGGGTTTTGATGATTTGTGTTCTTGTTTATGGTTTGTTTTTCCTAAAATTATTACTTCATTTATTTTACTTCTACTACCTTGGTTGTACTTAATTCTCTCTTCAGTTTGGATTATTATCTAATAATGATTGTATACATGATACACTACAATATAAAATTATTATATTATTTTGTTACATTAAATTGTATTATATAACCATTCATACATTATATACAAATAGCCTGACTCTTAGAGATCTTAATGGCTTTCTCAAAATCTGATAGTTAATAAAGTAGCAGTGTGACAACAGGGTATGTTATGAATGCCACAGTATTGATGCAGGGTGAGAACAAAAAACAAAAACAAAACTAACTCCTTTGACTGGTGAATGGATAATGAAAATATGATACAAGTAAACTATGGAATAATATTAATCTGTAAAGAAAAAATAAATCATAAACTTTGCAGATGATTATATACGACTGGAAAATATTATGCATAGTGAGGTAATGCAGACCTAGAAAACAAATGTTACATGTTTCTCTCTTTTTGTCTCCATCTATCTATCTATCTATCTATCTATCTATCTATCTATCTATCTATCTATCATCTATCTTTATTTAGTTTTGTGCATATTAGTTCTAGATCTTTAGTTTTGGATATATAATTTGATTTAAATAATCCAAGAAAATATAAAGAAACTATAGAAGGATGATGAAAGAAGGAGCTCTAATGAGGAGAGTAGGAGACAGGTACTATAAAGTAGGTAATGAAAAATGGGGCATAACTTAACTAGAATTGTGAGGATAGATAATACAAAGATAGTGTGAACAATAATAAAAATGTTACGAATTTATGAAAAAGAATTTGGGTAATGTGTTTTTTATAGGCATGCATAAAAATGCTTACATGCATGTATGTAAAAGTAAGTATGTGTGCATATATGTGTATATATGCATATCATCTGAGATGACAATGTTGTCTGCAAGAACCATGTACTATGTACTGTATAGGCTATCAGTGCTGCTATTAGTTACTTTCAGAACTTGAAATAAGACTCTATTGTTTAAAATAAATATACTTCAGATATGTTACTTGGAAGAATTCATCTGGGGCTATCTTAGAAGTTTCTTCTTTGAAAACAAAGTCTCATATATAGGGTCAGAAAATTATATGTAAGCTGTAAAGGTACAAAATAATCAATAGTCCTTCACAAATGGAAAGCAAACAAATGGTAAAGATAATAGGGTCAGCAATGCATCAATAATGATGCAGTACTGATACTTTTATGTTGGCAGTAACAAGCAATTATCAAATTGAACTTAAGGCCCACTACGCAGGAGGAATTCAAACTGGTACTACAAACCTAGCCAATTACCATGACTGGAAAACAGGCAGAAAGATTGTAAGGTAAGTATTTAGAAAATGTAAATTATATTTGTTTAGGAAAGCAGAGACCTAAGAGGAGAAACTACTATAGCTGCTTTTCTAAACAAATATAATTTACATTTTCTAAATATTTACCTTTATTCCCACAGATAAGTATATCTCTCCCCTTCCATCAAAGAAGCTTCTTTGTGCAGCACATGGAGACCATTACAAATTCACAGCTGGTCAAAATGCTAAGAATCAAGTACTGTGGGGTGCTTAGCTCCAACTTCAACTGACACATCTGCAATGTGATCTTTGTATCATGAAAAATTACAGAACAGGCCGGGTAGTGGTGGCGCACGCCTTTAACCCCAGCTTTTGGGAGGCAGAGGCAGGCGGATTTCTGAGTTCGAGGCCAGCCTGGTCTACAGAGTGAATTCCAGGACAGCCAGGGCTACACAGAAAAAAACCAGTCTCAAAAAACCAAAAAAAAAAAAAAACAAAAAAACAAACAAAAAAAAAATCACAGATCAGACAGAATGATTGTAAGAGGCCCAAGATGACTGATCCGCAATAGTGTCCCCTAGTTAGGAGAAGAAAGATGCACCCATGAAATTTCAAAAATCCCTATTGAACAAAGTGAGAATAATAGCATCAATTGATATACTAATATGGACAGGAGAATTTCCAGATGGCACAACTCTTAGATGAAGAGCTACAAATGCTCAATCGTTTTCAGGGGGCAAGGACCTACATAGATTGTCTAATCCAGGGTGCTTGTCCAGGGGCACATAAATATATAAGCTAAGTGAAATGGCCTCAGTATGCTGATTATATATATATGTGTGTGTGTGTGTGTGTGTGTGTGTGTGTGTGTGTGTGTATGTATATACATATGTATGTATATTTATATATGCATATATATGCAAAAATAATAATTAAAGAAGAGATCATGAATTTGAAAGGTGAAATAAAAAAAAACTTTAAGGAATGAGGTGGCTAAAAATGTTGTAGATACAGTGCTCATGTGAGAAATTCTCAAATATAAGTTTATAAAGATATAATTTTAGCAGCACACAGCCACAAGATAAAATGAATACTAGTTGTTACACTAGAAACATCAATTTCTAGTGTAACAACTAGAGTATTAGGGAGTATTCTGCATAATTATACATATAGTAATTTCTTACTCCTCTTAATACAAGTTACCTGGTGTTCATTTTTTTCTGTAGAGAATGTCATGAGAGGAGTTTGAAAAAGGGCCTAGTATTCTGTCCTTCATAGGTATTGAAGCTCATCCTTGATCAGAAAGAAAACATAACATACAAAGAAACATGATTTCTTACAAATATACTTTAAGGATAAACTATGGAAATTTTTATTCTTTAAAATTTTAGTTTTATTTTACTTTTTTGTACTTATGCATATGTGTGTATGTGCATGCCACAGTGTACATGCAGAAGTCGAAATAAAACTTGTAGTAGTCAGTATTTCTTTAGCATCCAGGATAAAACACAGGTCATCAAGCTTTGTAGCAAGTACCACTATCCTCTGAGCCATCTTGCTACCATGCTACTGAATTCTTATGGCCTTGGGAGAAATATGGCATAACTTATATTGTAAAGAATGACTTTTGTGTTAATCTGGAAGATGACTATCCTTGCAAAATACAGAACTAAATAAAATCTATTAAGTTCTGAAAGTATTCATTGCCAAAATATTCCAGGTAAAGATCTTCATCTATCCTTGGTATGTAATAATTTTAATATATTTGGAAGTGTGAGATGCCCATTCGAGATAATAAATTGATTTGCACCTTTGTATGCATTTACAGTTGCCAGTAAGCTTGCAGGGATGGATTTCTGCATTGATGGAGGTCTACTATTTGTTTGCCAAATGAGACAAATTTGGGCCTATGATGGGAAAGAAGACTGTTGTGCCTGCCAAATGGTTTAGACACAGCAAGCAAAGACTTAACCACTCAGCATGGTCTCCATCCAATAGCTAGCCCTGCTGTGTGTATGTCCTGCACTACACGGGAGCCAAAATTGAATGAGAGCTTTGAGGTTCATAATCAGTAATTCCCTAGCCTTTCTAGGATATGACCCTTTAGTTTCAAAAGTATAACAGTAGTGCAATGGTAATAGGTAATATTTATTTTCCCCAAAAGTAGAAGTAAAAAAAAAAACATGAATTAATTATTTTTGGCAAGCATGTAGTCTTTCATTAAAACCATAAGGGATGTTAGAAATGCATTGCTGGTGCCATGATCAAATTGGCCACTTGAATCATTTATTACAAATATTTCTCCCAAATTTTAGTATACAAGTCTCTTCTTTCATTTCTAGGAATCTAAATTTACTTAGGGTAAGAATAATATTATGATTACTTTTGCAATGTAGGTTTCTTTAAGTTCCAAATGTCTACTGTTTTTGTTCATTTTATAGCACTATAAAATGCTGATCATTTGCTTTTGAGTCTCAATTTTAGCTTCTCATCATGCAGAAAGAAATATTCCCTATCTTTCATAATCTTCATCTGACTGAAACATAAAATTCAATCATATTTTCAAAACTAAACGTGAAACTTCAAAGCAAACCTTTAATCTATACCTACAAATGCTGAGTTTAAATCTGAATGGAATACAAATTGGAAA
Source organism: Rhabdomys pumilio (assembly GCA_030674055.1). NCBI lineage: Eukaryota > Metazoa > Chordata > Mammalia > Rodentia > Muridae > Rhabdomys > Rhabdomys pumilio. Next base: position 56,238,584 of record JANHMN010000004.1, on the reverse strand, counting down.
ACCAAGTTAATGATAATACATGTTCCTGAGTTGAAATGTAGACCTCCATTAAATTTCCAATATACTATCTATGTTATACTTATCTGAATAACTAGATACCATTTTAAACATTAGACTGATATTTGAGTGGTGTTCATTAGAGTGGTGTAGTTTAAATCTATCATGCCAATTGCTTACATGCATATAAACATTCTCTATAGGATTTAAATATAACTCTGAGTCTTTTAATACCTAGGATTTAATTAAAATTGCTCAGTGTACAAGAAATCTTCAAAGTCTCAACTTGCATGTCAACAGATAATCACCAGATGCCAATGAAAAGATGTTACAGATGTTGGAATTTCTAACAAAGATTTTAATACACAAGTGCTAAAATGGGTGAATGGGCAACAATGTACAACCTCAGACTACATCACAAATAAAATCTAACAACATGAATGTGGATGCTATTAAGAGAAATCAAGCTTTAAGCCACCAAATGAGAAAAAGACACTAACAAAATTTTGAAACACCCTGGAACAATTTTTAAAAAAATATAGAGATGCTGTTTGTTAATCAGATTATATTGAAGCAGTGATTTTTACATGCAGGTAACCATTGTAGATTAAACAGTTTGTAGCTGAGTTGCTGTTTATATTTCTCCTTTAGTAGTATATAGAATATGTTCTAATACCATGAACACTACTCAGTAGACTTGACTTTGGCACCTGCTTGATTTCTCGTGTTCAATGAGCTTTATATGTATTATTTTCAGCAATAGGGCCTTACCATCAGTGTGTGGAGAGCAATCAATAACCTTGACAACAGCCTAGGGTGTTCTTTTGTGTGGGGTGTGTGTGTGGGGGGGTGTGTTCCATGGGGCCATTTAGGATAACAGTTCATTTAGATACAACCCATTTCTGATACTGGAGGTTTAACTTGCTGTCATGAGATGTCTTTGGGAGGGGGGGTTGTCTCCTCTGTTATTTGTGATTCCATTTGAAATTTTCTCACATATGTGTTTATGTATATATACATGCATATGTGTATATGTGTATATGTGTATATTAGATATATTTTATATGTATATATGTATTATTAGATATATTATACATAATAGATAGATTCTAAGATTTTAATACTTTTCTATTTAAGAGAATTTAAGTCATAAAACTAGAAAGGAGACCCTGAAAAGACCAGAACATGTCTTATGGAAAGATGGACAAAATGATAATAGACTACGTATGACTTAAAAGCACGAGTAGACGCTGCTTTATGGATGTAAAGAGGCAGAGGGTTAGGAGACAGGAGGAGAAGAATATGAATGAGGAGGACCAACAATAAAATAAAAGAATACATAAAAATGATACAATGAAACTCATTACTCTGTATACTAAATTAAAAACTGTTAAAACAAAGATGAGAAAATATGAGTGATCTTGGGAGGAGAACAATACCAATCAAAAAGGTCTTTAAGACTTGTATAAATCCTATACTCAAGTCATAGCGTTTTTGTACTTTCTGGAAATAAAAATAAATGGGATGTACCTTTAGCTATGTGGCTAAAATTAGGTATTCAAAAATTTCTGCCACGTTTTAATTTCTCATTCATATAATCTATAATGACAGAGCCTACCAAAAGGAGGTTATCTAAAAGAAAATTACATAGGAGTGTTAAGCAAAGCAAAAGTATTTGAAAATATAGCAACCCTTGAAAAAAAACATAATTTCATTATCATGAAGATTAATGAAGTCCATTAGGGCTCCAATACTGAGTTCAACTTTCCTCTTATAGCTACGATCACTTGATGCAACAATGAGTCATAACTGTCTAGACAGATAGTTGACCTACTTGTCTTCCCATAATTCTCCATAATTATTACTTGGTGAATAAAACTGTAGGCTCTCAATAATAATTGAGATACACCTTGAGATTTACAATTTTAGATTTGCATTAATTCCTGAAATATGGAAAAGCATGATATACTGTATTTAACAATATCCTGATAGTTTTGTGATCAAAGAATATGTAGTAACACAGAAAATGTGACAAGATTTTTTTCTCTGATTGAATATGTGCTTTAGAATAAGTGACTTTAAAGCAAGGAGTTATTCTATCATGTAGAAACAAAATAAGTATCAAAATTTTTCATGTCTTGTAAGTATATTTTACCAGTACACCAGCATATATAAAATGAACTGCTTATGAGGGAAACTAACACAGTAAAGCCAAATATATCAATTTATTTAAATCACTCATGATAAATGGATATGCAACTTCTTGAATAAGAATTATTTTCTCCTTTTGAACTATATATTCTTATTACCCAGTCATTATCAAATATTACTTCTATTCAACCTGGTGAAATGAGTCATATACTGCACTTGAGAAAATAAAGAAATCCTAAACAACATTAATTCACAAAGGTAAACAGAAAGCTGTGTAGAGTTTTATACACTGGTTCTTGGTGTCTATTGCTATTCTGGAGACTTCAGAACCAGACTGAGAATCAAGATTGATATAATAGGTCATAGAGATATGTGACAAATTTCACACTTCCCTCAGTTCATACATCGTGTGTTCATTGAAGCCTTTCTAAATGAGGTATGGTAGTACTCAGGAAATCCTTCAACAGAAAATGTGTACATTGGGGTTTATCATTTAATTTTGTCTCAAAATGGAGATTTTGTAATCTGAGAATTATTAAAATAAAAAAACCAATAACTTTGATTGAGTTGTTGTTTTATTAGAAAAATACTTTGTGTCAACTGTGAAGATACTGGAAGGATTACATGATACATCAACAAATTAATCTTTGTGTGTCTGTGTCTGTGTGTATGTGTGTGTAATTATTGGCATTTAGGAAAACACACTCCTGTAAGCCACATCTGCTCCTGATAATTCGGTCACACTTCTGACCTTGATTTTACAATTTAAAAGAGAATTTTGCTAAAATTCCCAATCTGCTCATCATAATTCTCAGTTTGAAAGAGAATTGTGTGTTATGACCCTGATATTCTATTCCTCTTCAAATGTGCAAAAAACTAGACATCATACTCCAGAAATACTTGCTCAGCCATGCTTATTTCCTCTTGAGAGAGCAGGCCAACTCTATTTTGGGTTCAGGTTTCATCTTAGAGAACATGACCTAAGGTTAAACTCAAGTTAATCACTACCTAACACTGTTCTCCAGGTCACTCCCTAACAACCACCAATCAGCAGGAATGCAGAAGTCACAGTTGTACCTAAAGATATTTACTTATGACAGTTTATGGTTTGGGTCCCATTAGCAGCAAACCATTTTAAAGGGCAACAAATTCCATAATACCCCCCCCCCAATCAAATGTCTGCCAAGCTGGATACCCCCCTTGCTTGTTTGTTTGCCTCTATAAACAACTTGAAACTGGGCTTAGGGCCTCGCCCTTCTGTCCTGCTGTGTTAGCAATGAGGGTGTGGCCCAAAATCAAGCTTAAATACAGACCCTTTTTGTATATCACACAGGAGTAGGATACCTGGCTGTCTTTTGTGGTTTCTGAAAGGACACAACACTCTTTATTCACAAGGATTAGCAAATGGAAGCAACCAAAAGTCCTTCAACAAATGATTGACTGGATAATGAAATTTTGATACATGTCTACTACAGAAGTATATTCAGCTGGAGAAAAAGTTAAAATTCGAAGGTAAATGGAGAGAACTACAAAGTGTCATACAGAGAGAGGAAATCTAAACCTGGTAACACAAATGTTGCATTTATCTTTTATGTGTAAATATGAGCTCACAATCTCTAGGTATGTAAACTAGAGTAATCACAGAAATCAGGAAAATATAAAATGACCCAGTAGTGGGGTGCGGTATTGGGAAAGAGGGGCTTTAGGGAGATGGAAACTAGGACACAGATGCTCTGAATAGGAAAGTAGGAAAAATGAGGAATGCTTTTATATGGGGAAAAGGTGATCAATCCTAAGGGAGAGGAAACATTGATGAAGGACACTAAGGATGACTGAAAAAGCCAAATAGAAACAAATTATTCTACATTTACATAATGTGTGTGCTTATGTATATAAATGACACAGTTGAAGTGATTCTACTGTGGTATTAATGATTCCCCCCCCCCCACAACAGCCATAGACTCCCTAAGGAAAACCTCAATGCCAGACCCATGAAATATTCCTTCTAGTCATTGGTGAGAAGAGTCAAAGAGACTCCCAAAATACTATAGGCTATTGCTGCTGACCTTGGTTGACTCACAAAATTTGAAGATAAGTTGAAGACATCGCACACTTCAGACTCAAGACTTGGAGGAACTGACAGGAATTGTGGTTCCTTACTGTTGCTAGCATAAATATAAACATTTGATTTTTCCATAAAACTTTTGAATAAATATAATGTTAATCATCCACATAAGCAAATACTAATCATTAGAAACCAAACTGTTCTCTTTGAACAAGGCTAACTTACTACTTTTGTTGATGACTTTAGAGAGATTATCACCAGGAATTTTAAAAAACAGCAAAGGGGAGGGGCTGAAGAGAGTGTTGAGCAATTAAAATCACTTGTTCTTCCAGAAGACAAGGTCCAATTTCAAGCAGCCTCACGATGGTTCACAACCCTTTCTAACGCTAGTTCTAGAGTTAGAACTAGACAGTAGATTTAGAGTTAGACAATAGGTTGTCTAGAGTATGACAACCTATTCTGGCTTCCTGATGGTATCAGCCTTACAAATGGTACACAGGCATACATGCAAGAAAAACAACCAAACATTAATAATGAAAAAAAGTGGACATGAGATTAATTTTTAAGCCATTAAAAATGGCTTTTAATCTCTCTGCATCTCTAACACTCCCAACCTTCTGTGTTGTGAAAGTCAACCTACGTCTACCTCCATGAGATAGTTTACCCCTTCATATTTATGCATCTTGGTTTCTGCTGTGTTGATTTATGGAGTAGTTTCTATTTGTCTTTTAAGGTAGATTTAATGCATATTCTCTTAGGAGTCTTTACTGATACTGGATCAATTGCATGCATTTTATAACTCTGACTCATATCTATTTTTTGTTACCTTTGGATGTCCTTAAGAGTAGGGTTCAGTGTTACTGATTCACCATGCATGACATAGTATATGTGATCTACAAATATTTAAAGGTTCAATTTTGAGTCAAAGTAAGGTGAATATTACAAGTGAATAAAGTAACTAGAAAAGTTTGGAGATAAAATTTTATCACAAATAAAAATTTACTCTCCCTTTCTTTTGTTTTCTTTTCCTTTTTTAACTGTAGAAGAAACTTATTTTTTTCTCTATTTCTTTTTATTGGATATTTTATTTATTTGCATTTCAGATGTTAGCCCCTTTTCCCATTTTCCCTACCTGGAACCTCCCTATCTCATCATCCCTCGTCCTTTTTGCTTTTATACCATTTTAATTACATGCATGTATTAAGGTCAGTTCTAGGTTGAGGGTCTAGCAATACAATAGATGCAAATAGTCAAATGGTGCAATGTTAAGAAGAGATAAGATCTCTGATATATATTGAACAATTCTGTGACCAAAAACCACTATGATACTGAAGCAGCTCAACACTCAACAGGATCTGGATGCAGCAGGATCTGGACATTAGCATCGCATGATAAGTCTAGAAAAAAATGGAAACTGAATCAATTTTCTTAGCTTCCATTATCCTGGGGTTTCACAAGCTTTGTGGGAGAAAAATAGAGAATTCATTTCATTGCATCTTACATTTAATAATTTATTTCGCCTGAATATGGAGCTCCATATCAAAGGGATTCTTTAATTTAGAACATTATATAACAGCAAAAGGATTGAGTGTAATTGGATTAAAAATCTTGCACGGTAGTACATCAATTTCAATATTCAGAAATTATTAATTGTAAGAAGATATGCATGTTCTTTCAAAAAGAAGACTTAAAAGGTAAGTATCGTTAGAAAATTTTATAGTAAGTAAACTACATAGACTTATGATATTCAATCTTACATGGTTTTAGATTTATACGTGTAAAACATATAGTTGTGCTATTTTATTTTTAATACATTTCAGTTTAATACAACATTTTGTCTTAGAGTAACTTATGGACAATTATCCATGTTTATCTCATTTAATAATTTAATAAATGGCTCAAAATTTATAGACAATAAATTACTGCTAAAACATATAGCATTGAAGAGATACAGATTTTCAAGAAAGCAATTCTCAGTTGGAAAGCAAGAGCAAGGGTGTTATAGATGGAAGTGAGAGCAGAAATAACTAAGTTAAATAAAAAGGGAAGCAAAAAGCAAATAAATGACAAAGCAATTTCAGCTGTACACACAGGTTACTGGCATCAGACTTGGGAGTACCTAGTTCTAGATTTGATACGAGATTTAAATTTCAGGCTCACACAGGACAAAGATTATCCTCACTGAAAAACAGTCTGTGCTTTCTCATACATTTTTTAAATCCAACACTCCAGTTATAAGCTTGAAAGTATCTACATTAGTAAATGCTAGGTATCAATGTTTATTTAAGCTTAAAGATTTCCACATGGTGGCAGTAAGTAGCTACGGCATTTCACTGAAAGAATTGGCAAGTGCCTTGTATCCCAGTGCAATGGAAATCTCTGGTGTACCAAGTTAAGTGACTGATAAGATTGTATTCTAGGGAATTCAGAATTTCGGTGGAAAATCTATCTTCAAGTTGCCCTCTGAGACCATCCACTGGAATACAAGTTACAACTCTGGTTATACAACAAACCCACTCTCATCCATAGTGAAGATGTTAAAACACTGTGCTATCTGGTGATGCCTACTTTCCAGCCATGCTGTAGACAAATCAGTGCATAGCTCTTTGGGCTCTGGTCTTAGTTTACAGTGCTTTATCCTAGTTTTGTGCTTCTCATGACGCTTCCTCCAGATTTGAAACATGTATCTTTTCCATCACATGATTAAATTCTACTCTTCATATAAGATGTTCTAATGAAGACTACTCATTCTAATCTCAATTAGCTATTCCTTATATGAATGCCTATAAAGCTATATACTCCCCCTCTAGTCAAAAGCCTATTACTTGACATTCTCTGAATACGATAGTTTGTCTAAAAAATTTTAAATCTGAGCACTCTCAATATCTATGAGAGACTCTTTTGTTATTTGGGTTTTTTTTTTAAATATTTCTCTATTTTGTAAGTTAAGAGAGAGGAGAAGGAATCTATGACACAGAACATGTGGTTTCAGAGGACAACTTGTAGGAACTGGTTCTCTTCTTCCATCATGTGGATTAATCTCAGGTCACGTGGATTAATCTCAGGTTACTAGGCTTGGCAAAAAAAAAAAAAAAAAAAAAAAAAAAAGCATCTTTATCAGCTCTGCCATCTCAGCATATGCAAAAACTTGTAAACTTGAATCTTTTCACTTGTGTCTTTCCTTATTATTTGTGATAAGATCTCCTTATATAACCCAGGATTGCCTAAGACCTGTGATCTTCTTGCCTCAGCCTCTTGAGTGCTGAGATTAGAATAGTTCAGCAGTCTTCGTTTAGTTTTATTTTTCTCTATGATAGAGTCTGATATATCCAAGAATTATTTGACTGGCATTTACAGCAACTTAGTCTTTGAACAATGGTTTGCTTGTTTATTTTGGAAAGCTGGCCTCAACCTGTTACTCTGATAGACTAGCACTCGTTGGTAGTCTCAGCTGGCAGTAAATCTCTTGACTCAGCAATTTGAGTGCTCAGATTGTAGGTATGAACCACTGCATTCATCTTCATCATCATGTATTTAATAGCCCTCTTTAGCCAGTCTGCAGCTCTTGCAAAAGCAAATATAAGTATCTTTTTCATTTTATCCAGTGCTCCATTACTCACTCAGACCCCAGTATTTGACACAAATAAGAAACAGACATTTGTTAAATGGTAGACACTTTTATTAAATAGTTGACCCATTGAAAATATATACCTGAACTAAGAAATCAAGAAATATAAGATGAAATTGTGACAATTATCTCTATAATTGTTTGAAATGATTATAAACATTTCAAATAATTGATGTTTAGTTTCAGAATAAGATGGGATATTTTTGAGTCTCTTATACTTTAATCATACTTTATTAAGTACATTCATCATGACTCTTCTGGATCTCTAGTGAATTTTCAATTCCCTGAAGAATGTAGAGTACAAGTGATTAACAGTTTATTTCATTAGTTTTGAATGGGCCTAAAATTCAGCCCATTGCTTTCAACAAAAGTTTTCCTAGAGGTTAAAAATATATAAAATCAATGTGAAGTTAGAATGGTATCTATATTTTTATTCATTTGCAAATGTTATTCTTTGATGAATATTAGTGCACCGTCCAAAATTCATGTTGAAACTTAATTTCCAATGCAAAACTATTAAGAGCCTTTAGGAAGTGATGAGGCCACACTGATTCTGCTCTCAGTGATGAAGATGGAGTTTTCATAATAAGCAGTTGAAGGCGAATGTGCTGGGATTGTGGTCTTTCTATCTTTCTACCAGGCTTAAAGATGACCCTCATCTTTTTGCTGTGTCTAGATAAACAGTGGTGGGATCAGGAGTTTATCTAATCTTGCAACATCTTGATCAAGGATTTTCAAATAGTACACCCTGAGAATTGACTGGATAGACAAAAATATTTTGGTAATGCAGCATGAAGACATTGAGACAAGTCTTGAGAAATGAAGCACTGTTATAATTTAGTCTTTAAATTTGGGAGTGACCATAAAATGTTCTGGTGACAGCTCAGATAAAGAGGAAAGACAGAGAAAACCTTGTTCTTGGATATTACCTACTTAGGGACAATCAGATGTTAGTCCAAATTGACAATAAAGACAGCTGTAATAAGGGCCTAAGCAATGAAAGACAAAATATTAGAAACTAGAGAAAACATTTTAGATATAAAACAACAAAGTCGGACTTAGTTTTCTATGTTCCCAAGCAATTTGTAGGAGACTTAGGATATAGTGGAAGGAATGTGTCACCCAAATTTAAAAGCTCTGCATGTATTATCTCAGTTCCTTATCATGAAAGGAAAAGAGAGAGGAACATTGTAGTGCCATAATATCTCATAAATAGGAAGGCCAAATTTCAATACTCTGAAAATTCTTGGCACAGCCAGATATAAATACTAACAATGTATGGTAGGGAAAAGCATCAGGACTGACTAATATGGGTAGAAAGAAGCCAGATGCTTTTATCAAGTCAATGAAAATTGTCCCCATAAGCATTTTAGAGACCTTTGATGTTTGCGCTGACATTACAGGCCAGGAGTGCCAAAGGACTGAGGGCAGAATGTTTTTCAGTGTGCCCATGAAACATTAGCGCTCCATGCTCAGAGTTGCTGTGCATTGCTCCACTACACATTCTATTAAGATGTTCCCTTGATCCTTATCTATGATTCAAATGGGCTAAGATGTGCCTTTGGTTACCAGTTCAGAGGGGATTCAGGTGCAAAGTAAAGCCACATGCATCCACATGTGGCCAAAAACAACTATAAATGTGGCTCAACAGAAATTATAAGCTTACTTAAAACACTATTTTTTGTGATTTTTTTAGTTACAAGTAATTGAATACAAACTGCATTATATAATTTAATAGCATAATTTTATGACATAAAATGTAATTTACATTATAAAAATTGTAATTTTAAGTTACATTAAACATGTCTGGCATGTGAACTTTGTAGACAACAATGTCTGTTGCAGTGGTCAAAGGTTGACTAAACATTGTGGCCTTTGTGTCACCCATGTGGTGCTAAATCTACAGGTAGAGAGAATGTACACATGGTAACTATAGTTGCCTACATGTAGAATTTTTAGTGTGTCATTTGACATCAAAAGTATCATCAGATTTATCCATCATTATATTTGTGAAACATGTCATTTGTCCAGTTCCACACACCACCAGCTTGGAGAATTTTCCTCAAAATGAATCACAACCAATCTCTTTCTCTGTGTCTTTTAGATGATCTTTTTCTTTACATAAGTTGTTAGACTTTAAAATTTTTAATTGAAACTGGGACAATTTTAATTTTTAATTAAAACTGAGATGGAACTGATAACTATTTTTGTGAGGATATAGGTTCATGATTAGTCCATTCTGCTCTGAAAGTAATTCTCCTCCAAAATTCAGGTAGAATTTTAATTCCAAGATATCAATATTAAGAGAAAGCCTTCAAGAGATTATATCATGAAAACTGTCTTTACAGATGAGATTAACATTTTTATAAAAATGTTTGGGAGAATGAATTCACTTCCTTTTGTCTTTCTGCCTTCTGTCACAATAAGATAAAATAAGAAAAAATAATCACACCCTCTACCATGTGAAAGGCAGAAAGAGGCACTGTGTTGGAAACTGAACCTGGCAGTTCTTTGATCTTGGACTTCCCAGCCTACAGGACTGTGAAATAATGAATTTATGTTCTCATAAATAACCCAATTTCTGGTATTTTGCTACAGTAGTACAAAAAGACAAAGGCAATTGAACAGAAAAATACATAATAATTTGTTGTGGAAATGTCTTTTTCTCAGAAATATGATGGGTTAGATAACATACCATCCCATTTACTTTTTATATGGAGACTCTTCTGTGCTCTGAGATTCATATTTATTTTGTTTTACGTATTGTCAGGGTTTAGATGTGCGGGACATAAATTACTGTTTATTAACCTAGAAAAGAAACAGTTCAAACAAATCCTATTGGACTCTGGGCAATAGAGAAAAACTGAAACAGCAGTCCTCTTCCTCAAAAACAAAAACAAAAACAAAAACAAACAACAACAACAAAAAACAAACAAACAACAACAAAAAAAAAAAAACCCTACATCAGAGTTTCAGTTGCACAAAATTTTTAGGAAACTAGCACTGCTGTTTCCAGAGAGCGTACTTGATTAGGGGAAGAAACGAACTGAGAACTTCAGAGTGAAGACAATCACGAGGCGGAAAATCTCAAGCAGAGCTTGTGGATAGAAGCAGAGAGACAGAGAAGAGATGCAGCACAGGGCTGCTGCATGCATGAGACTCAGGTACCAGCCACTCACGAGACGAAGGACACGGGTTGGACTAGCTTCAGATTGCATAGCTTTGGGTTTTATGCAGCTTTACAAAAAAAATGTATTCCTAGGTTTTCCTCTTTGATAAAGATGACAGAATTATCCAAAACTTAATGAATATAGTAGTCTGTTGCTTAATACTCTATTGCCTTTCCCTCTCCGTGTAAGATTAAAAACTATAGTTTCAAATGTAGACGTTAAAAGCTTAAGTTCACTTTAAAAGCTGAAGTTAATCTCCAGGCTACTTCAGTTTTTTTTTTTTTTTTTAATCACCCGTGACTGAGTTCCATGAGGGCAAGATGCTTCGTGGGTGCCAGAGAGTGAGCACACTTTTCTGAAGGCGGATGGGAACTGGCACAAACATTGCTAACACAATCGGAGCAGACTGGCCCTGGTTTCAATAGGATATTGCAACAGACTAGGCTTTGACTGAAGAATGATCTGAGTGCATATGCTACCTGTTTTTAGAAATAAACTGTGATTCTGCATTCTTCATCACAGGTGTTGGTATCTGCTGTCTTACACAAAGGCCTCTAGACAGGAGCCAAGTGAGCTTAAGAATGAAGAACACTCCAGGCAATTTTTAGAAAAGAAACTTTCACAGTAAAGGCAGAAATTGTTGATCTTAACAAGAAGTAGCAAACAATAATGATAGCCAAGTCCAGTATCCCATCTAACAAAGAACTTTTGTCATGTCTGTTACTTAATTTATTGTATTTCCTCAGTTTACCAAAGGTTTCTTATAGTGTGTGTATACTCTCATCAAATAATACTAAATAGAAAATGAAGATAGTTTAAGGGGAACTATATCAACTACAAAGTTATTAGCCTATTCTTTAAACTATTGTTTACTTGCATAGTGGTCTTTATATTAAACATTAAAATAAAGATCTTAATGGGTGAATCTCATTCTTCATTACAATTCTTGTTTCTGTAGCTGATAGTTTTATTTCTGTCCCAATTGACTGAGGGGATGATTTAGAGAGAAAATCTTTGTGATTTATGTGATTAATATTCCACTCTGTTATATGGAAATGTCTCAAAAACCAAATATTCAAGTGATTTGGAGCCATATCCTTCAGGTTTTGTCATCTCTAAGTTTAAGAAAAATGTATTTCTTGAATGCACCTCACTAGTGGGTAGGAAACCACTTAGGCTGTACAATGTAGTGTAGGTGTTCTGTGAATCCAGAATGTGTTCCTGAATATTGATCTTTAAGTCTATGGGCATAAGCCTTCCATGTAAGTTAGTGATCACATATTTGGTATTTTCAATGTTTCCTCCTGCCATTGCCATACGTATTTTCCACATTAACTAAGTGTATCTGTGTCCCAGAATACAACCAATTGATCATGTTTTAACCACTAAGCCTCCAAGGTAATTCTGTTTCCTCCTGCTGTCTTTTGACTACTCAGCCAATACAGTTTTTCTTCTAGTTACTGAATGTTATCCCTTAAGTGTCTTTGATCAATTTACGTTTTTGTGTTTTACCATATTTTGGTTCATAATTTAACCAAGTGGGAATGAAGTAATATTCTTAGCATCTTCTATACTTGCTTAAAATGAGATCTTGAAGACCATCGGATCTTGTATCTGAACAACAGCCAAAAGTAAATCCATGCATATCATAAAAAATGCTGTAATGAACTAATTGAGCTATTGTATAGCCAACTGGGGAACTGTGTGGGCTTTCTCTGTTGATCCTTACTACTGAAGGAGTAGGAAAACACTGTATAGTCCTTATCTCTCATTTAATTTACCTTTCTTTGTTATGAATGAGAGCAACTGTTAGATATCCAAAAGATCTTAGAACATCTTGTGGCAATATATATTGTCCCTGAGTTCTCTTTGTTCAAGGGAAAGCACACTTCAGGGCTGCTCCTTTTGAGTCATTATAGTATCAAGTTGATATTGTTGTTGTTTGAATCAATGAAGAATAGTCTGATAATAGAAGCACTCAATGGGGATATTTGCATAATACTCTGCTTTGTTGTATTGATGTGAAAAGCTCTGATCCCCTTTCATTACAGCTATTTTTGTACAGAGCATTGCAAGTCATAAACACATAAATGCATTTTCCCCTACATTCAAGTTTTACCACATCTCAAGAGTGTTAGGAGATTTTTATTGTGGATAAAGAGCAAATGGCTAGTGGTGACTTTTAAAACTATTTGACGATCGGCATCACTCTGAATCACTCTGCTATTTCAGGTAAAAATAACAGTTAATAGGTCTGAGTGTCTTGACAGGACAGTTTTAATTTTCCAGACTATAAAATTTAAATTGAAAGTTTAATATTTTCACTGTCATAGATACTGGATAGAAAAGAAACAAACTTAGTCAAGTTCATCTCAAGTTTTAATTTCAGTGCAGAAGCTATGCTATATTTTAACAAACCATTTGAACATGATTTCCCGTACCTGTAAATAATTATATTTACTTAAGCAATACAAAATGCAGTGAGAGGGTGTGTGGGAAAGAATTTTGTAGAATATAAACTGAAATCACTCCATGTTATACATTAATAGATTGTATGCCAATATAAAATCTATAATTATGTTTCCATTCTAAATAGTATCCATTATTATCATATTTTAGGTTGTAACTTACTATTTTGTTACTTATTTATTTGTAATAGGGTCTCACTGTGCTGGTATCAATGCTGTTATTCAACTCATGATTCCCATATTTTTGTGTTTAAGGTGCTGGCATTGGAGGTTTATAAGTTCTCATCATCATATCAAGATTCATGGTGAGGTGTGTGTGCATTTGTGTGTGTGTGTTTGTGTGTGTGTGTGTGTGTGTGTGTGTGTGTGTGTGTGTGTGTGTGAATTTGGAGGAGGCCAGAGTATATCTAGTTTAGATCCATAGATCTTGTCTACCATTTTTGTTTGTGTTTATTTTTTAAGACAAAATCTCTCACTGAGACATGAAGCTAGTCAAGAAGGCTAAAATTGATACCAGTGAGGCTGAGAGATCTGTCTAGATCTTTTACCCATGTACTTGGATTACAGAACACATGCCACCAAGTATAGATTTTATGTGTGTGGCAATTGGCTACAGGTTGACAGGATTGTGTGACAAGTGTTTTTTGAGCTGCTTTCCTGATGCTCATGTTTTATGACTGATGGTTTAAAGCATTTCTTACCTATTCACATATATAACAGTATTTGAAGACTGCAAATTTCTTAATGCAACAGTAACCTCTGTACTTGTTAGCATAATCTTGACAGAATTTGAAGTCTTAAAATAACCACGGTAGTTAAAGATGAATGCTCTGTTTATGAATGTGGATTGATTTTTTGCTATTAAATATTTTTAGCCTGTCAATGGAGGAACAATTTTTAGAAATGGTGCTTCAAAATGCTTGTTTTATTCCTAAATTTCAGAATAATTTTTGTATTTCCATGGAAATTTCAAAGAAAATACATGACTAATTTCAATTGTTGCTTATGGTTTTTACTAAGACAGCTAATGTTGGGGAGATGTACCTCTGCTGCTCAATACACAGATTAATAACTCAGTCATTTCTACATACTCTTTTATCACACATGTGCTTTAGATTCACAAATTGGAACTAAAACATATTATGCCTAAAGTAGCAAAAACCCATGCACTAAAATTGTTCACTAATTTGGAAATGGTTAAAATCGTTAAATTGTCCCCAATCTAGGAAAATTATTTATCCTCTCTTTTATTTGAATTCCTTTAAATAAAATTACTGCCTCCAATTAATAAAGTTTTCCAAAGAACTTTATACTTGTTATATGCTAATAAAATGATATTTTTATATGTGTGGGCTGCTAGTACATAGAAAAGTGATGTTTAGATATTGGTAAAATCTATCAAAGACTAGTTTTTATCAGTTTTATATTATTATTTGTTACTCTTTTGTGCTTTTTGAAATATAAGAATGAGTGCTGAAAAGTCAGCTTTAAATCTGCATTTCTGTTTTCTCCTTTAATTAATTTATTCATTTTACATATTGATCACTGTCCCGTTACTCTTCTCCCACCCACCCCTGTTCTCCTCTAAGACTGGGGATCCCCTAAATATCCCTGAACCCTGGCACATCAAGACTTTGCAGGGTTAAGCACATCATCTCCCATTGAGGCCACACAGGGCAGCCTAGCTGAGAAACGATACCACAGTCAGGTTACAGCTTTAGGGACAGCCTCAGCTCTAATTGTTGGAGTAGCCACATGAAGACTAGACTGCACATCTGCTACATATGTTCCTGAGGCTTCGTTCGAGCCTATGTATGCTCTTTGGATGGTGACTCAGTCTTTGAGAGCCCCCAAGGGCCCAGGTCTGCAGTTCTTAACCTAGTTTTTTAATTGTCATTTTTTATTTTTATAAATTTAAATTTTTCTTATTACATATATACATTTTCAGAATTATGCCACTGTTTTAGGTTAAAAAGCAGAAGAAAATATTTATAGTTGAATTATATTAAAAAGAATAAAATAAAACAAAATAAAAGGTTCTAAAATGTGTATATTTAAATTTTTCTTCTTTTAGTATTTTATTTTGCTTTATACAGAATTTTCTGATTTATATATTATTGTGAGCTTATTGCAATTATTTTTGTATGTTGAATTTCTTTAACTCATATTTAATCTAAATTAAGTGATCCTTTCATTTTCAAAGTGATATTTTTGGTTTAATATTTCTAGCTGGAATAATTTATTAACTTCAGTTCATGATATTTATCAATTATGTAATTGAATATATTTGTCATTATGCTATTACATAAGAGTATTTGATGGTTAACATTTATGGTAGGTGAATACCTTGTATGTACAGCTACTTGAGATTGTAGGAATTCTGACTCCCAGTGGCATCTGGGCTGGGGAGTTTGATAATGTGAAATTAGGAATGGCATATTATCAGAACTTAGTCTGCAACAGTTTCATAGTGCAAGAAGAGACAGATTAATCCTTATAGCATATTAAAAAAGAAGACTGTCACCTCACATCTCTGACTGAGTAGAGAGTAGTAAGATCTTCAGAATATTTATTGAAAAGACTTTTCTCAACTGAATTGTAGTGCTTCTGCTGATAATTAATTGACCATTGATGTTTTGCTCTATTTCTGGTTCTTGACTCAGTTGTATTAGCTATGTGTCTGTCTTAATGCCTGTACCACACTATGTTCATTACTTAACTTTACATAGTTTTTATATTAGAGTATATGAGGTACCAGCTGGACCTTTACAGTATTTGTCTGTTTGGAGCTTTGATATTCTAAATTTATGGATCAAATTTCCCACTTCTGTAAAAATAGATCACTACGGTTTGGGGAGAGATTAAACTGAAGTGGTAGATATCTGTGGGGTCATATCTTTTGAACAAACTCTTTCTATTTCATTAGCGTGTGGTATCTTTCTAATTACTTAGACCTTTGAATTATTCCTCAGATAAATTTACTATCCAATGCATAAATTGTTCATACTGTTGAAAATATACATTCATCAGTACTGTACTATGTAGGAGGAGCTAAGATGAGAGGAGTAAAGAGAGGAAAAGGAGAAGGAAGAGGAGGAGCTAAAAGAGAGACTGAGAACAAGAGAGGAGAACATGGAGGCTGATGTTCACTTGTCTGTAGCAGTCAAAGGTAATTGATATATCTAGGTTGGGTATTGGGTTACACCTCTGATTGTAAGGGCATCTTGTTATTGATCATTACCAAATATATAAGCCTTTGATTAATCTTTAAGCATTAGTGTCCCATTTTTCTACCCAGCCTGCATGGTTGACAGGATAGTCTGGGCAATGCTCAGCCTTGCAGAGATAGTGTGGAAGATTGGCAGAGCCATCTCCCATGCTGGCATCTCGTGGGTGGCAGGGTTGGTGTTTCTGGCTGGCTGTTTCTAGCTGTGGTGCGCACGTGGCCTCTGGCCACGTGATTGAGCTAGGCAGAGCTGCTACAGCTTAGATAGTCGGATTGACCCATGGCCACTTTTTAAAATATTCACTACAACAGTACTATAGTCTTTTAAAGGTGTTATAAATTGAGGCATTTATTAATCTTCCTTATTGAATTGGTAATTATTATTGTATTGACTGCATCAAACTTTATTATATTGATTTTTTAACCTGAAAACTTTCTCATTTTGTTGAGTATTTTTTTCTGTTTCTGTGTGTGTATTCTCTAAGTTTTGCTTTTGCAGAGATGTCTTCTGCAGAGAATAGCTTTCTGTCTTCCTTTCTCATGTCATATTTGTTTTTCTAAATCACTCTTCATAGGCCAGGCCCCCAGTATAATTTTGAATAACCATTAAATTTGAGAAAATAGTAGATATAGACATAATTCTAGGGGTTCTATACTTTCTATACAGAACTTTCTTATTCATTTGCAAAGACTAGGTCTGGCCAGCCTGGTCTACAGAGTCAGTTCCAGGTCAGCCAAGGCTATACAGAGAAACCCTGTCTCTAAAACCAAACCAAAACAAAACAAAAACAACAACAAAAGCTGGGCAGTGGTGGTGAAAGCCTTTAATCCCAGCACTTGGAAGGCAGAGGCAGTCAGATTTCTGAGTTCCAGACCAGCCTGGTCTACAGTGAGTTCCAGGACAACCAGGGCTATACAGAGAAACCCTGTCTCAAAACAAACAAACAAAAACAAAACAAAACAAAAAAACAAAGACTAGGTCTGTCATTCAGGGTGCTTGACTGACAGTCTTGTTTGTTTGTTTGTCTGTTTTTATTTATTTAATTTTTCTTAACTTGCAATGCTACTCTACTTTCTATTCACTGTCATGCTTTCTGAGATGTCTGCTACTGGTTTTTTTAGTGATTCTGATTTTGCTTTTTATATCTGTTGTTTTGATCATGATGTTTCTGTATGTGTATCTTCTTAAATAGGCTTTTTGAGTTCAGGGAAACTGGTTGTTATGAAGTTGGAGAAGTTTTAATCATTCTTTCATCAAAAATACGCAGTTAATTTTTACACTTCCCTTTAGCATTCTTTATGTGTGTTGCTCTTGATGGTGGCCCACAGGTCTCTGAGGGCATGCATAGTTTTCCCTTTGTCTCTGAGGCTGAGTAATCTCAATTGACCTACCTTCAGGTGTGCTGATTCGGCTTTCTGGCATCTCTAATCGGCTTTCGATTTGCTCTAGTAACTACTTCACCCTGCTTGTGGTATCGTTCCATTCCTGAGTCTATATTTGGTTCTTTTCTCTTTAAATTACAACTTTACTTTTAAAATTCTATATTGTGTAAAAATGATGTAATTTTATTTCTAAAATGCCTATGAGATTTGATTAAGTCAGAGTTAAAGATATATGTCAGTTTTAGACAATCAACATTTTAATATCATCAAACATTTCATAGTTTGAATATATTGGAAAAATCTATTTTTTATCCTCATAAGTGTGTCAACATGTCTCCCCTTCCTGAGGAAGTTCTAGGTTGGTTTTATGTTTCTTGGTATGTTTTATTTTGTTAATTTTTCTAGCTATTCATTATCTGTTCTATTTTTCTTTGAAGTGATTTACAGTTTAGTCTCATTTAATTTTCATTGAAGAAAAAAAAAATCACAGATTTTCAAATACAGTTTATGAAAAGCTACATTTTTAATGGTAACAAATACTCTAAAATAAATTGTACTGAAAGCTATTTAATTTCTTTCTCAATAAAATTGCAATTTAAAAATAAGATTAGTTAATATAAAAGGTTTCATCAAATATTTGTGCAAGTTTTTCTAGAGCCTTGTTTAATATGTTGTCTTTTATAGAGAGATTATTAATATTTTGTATACACATATTTTATTAATAAACACCTATATTATCCTAAAATGTATATACTTTTCAACTTCATTTTAATACACTTCTGACTTTTCCAAAGAAAATTTTTATTTATGTAATATATTTAGATACTGTATCTATTATTTTTCTTAGTAATCTGATATTTCAACAATATATGTCATATTGTACAAGCATAATATCTTAAACCTCAATTTGGAAAAAAGAGATTTTAAAATAATTTTCTGTACATTTTTATTTTTCAATATATGTGCTATTTTACCTATTTAATTATGTTTTTATAAGGTGCCTAATTGTGGCAGAAATTTCCCAAGTATACATGTTCTTCCTCTAGTCTACCTTTGTATATTAATGAAATATATTCTTGAATATTTTTTTATTTTTAAAAAAATATGAACCCATCTTTTGTTTGACTTAAAATTCTTTTATCCTTTTTCCTTCCACAACAAACACTACATCAAATCTCAACAGTTAAGAGCATGAAAGTTTATTTTCCATTCCTATTGAATAGACTCAATCAATTTGCCAGGCAGCCTTCCAGTCTAGGGATTTAACTATCTTGGGTTAACCTGTGTCTCTGATGTCTTGTGAGATTCCCAGACTTTTTCTCTAATGAAAGCAGACTAGGCCAAGAGTGGTACATATAAGCCTGCTTACCTTGTGTTGTTCCAAACTTAGATATAATTTCGCTCAGCTCCAAGTGAGAGGGAAACTATGTACCACTATGTACACTGTGGTGTTCAAGTTTTTATAAAATCAGAAGGTTTTATATTGTATAAAGTATATGCAACGTTTTTCTTTCCTTTAGACAAATAAATATGTACTGAAACCAGAACTGACAACCATTCCTATTAAAATGCTGAAAATGTTATTTTATTGCCTTCTGTTCACACTATTATTTGTGAGAAGTTAGTTGACAATCTAAATGCCCTTTTAAGGGGCTCATAATGCTCTTTGATACTTTAATCTCCTTATCTGTCAGATATACTTGCAGATTTCTTCTCAGTTCACTGAAGTTTCTCTCCTCCTTTTCTCATCATTTATCTATCTATCTATCTATCTATCTATCTATCTATCTATCTATCTAGGAACCTATATATAATAGATACATGCATACAGAGTTTTCAAAAATAATTAAAAGATTATCACTATGTTTCATGAACAATTTTGTTGAGATATAATTAATAATTTATTTATTGAAAAAGTCTTTTACCTGATACATTTAGACAGTTCAGTAATTTGAATGATATAATTTTGCATATCAACAATGTGTTTTTACTGTTTCTTTTTATGAAAGTATTGCTTGAATTGTAAGGTAAACGAAAGAAGCTGGTGAAAAAGAACAATTTTGGTGGGACAGGACTAAAGCCCTGAGGGCCAGCAAGAAGAATGGAAGCAGGCAACCTCAGGAGATAGGAGATGTGGAGGGTGACCTTCTAGAATGTACCAGAGGCCTGGGAGGTGGGAGACTCCCAGGACTCAAAGGGAGGGAGCTCAGATGAAATGCCCTATAGTGAGGAGACGGAACTTGTAGAGTCCACCTCCAGTAGAAAGACAAGGCATTAAGTGGAGTGAAGGGGTTGCCATCACACAGTCAAAAACTCTGACCCAGAATTGTTCCTGTCTGAAAGAACTGCAGGGACAATAAATGAGAAGAGCATGAGAGAAAGGAGGTCTAGCGACAAGCCCAAATTGGGATCCAGCTCAGGGGGAGCCCCCCAAGGATTGATACTATTAGTGGTGCTGTGGTGTGCTTACAAACAGGGGTCTATCATGACTGTCCTTTTAAAGGCTCAACAAGCAGCTGAAAGAGTCAGATATAGATATTTACACCCAACCAGTGGACAGAAACTGGTGACTCTTGTGGTTGAATTAGGTAAAAGCTGTAAGAAACTGAGGAGGAGGGCCACCCTGTAGGAAGACCAGCAGTCTCAACTAACCTGGACCCCAGAGATCTCTCAGACACTGAACCACCAACTAGGCAGTTTATATGAGCTGATATGAGGCTCCAACACATATACATCAGAGGATTGCTGGGTCTGGACTCAGAGAAGATGCACATAACCCTCGAGAGACTTGGAGCCCCAGGGAGTGGGGAGGTCTGGTGTGGAAGTGGGGAGACTTCCTCTTGGAGACAGGGAGAGGAGGTTTGATATGTTGAACAGTAGGTGGGTGGACCTGGATGGTAATAAAATCTGGACTGTAAAAAAAAATATATTAAAGAATAAAAAAAATGTAAAATATTATTTTAACTCTTTCTTCCTGTTTGCTTTGATAAAAAGAAGAAAAACCCCATGAAGTTTGATAGGTTTTTGATAGGAGGATCTGGGAGGAGTTGAAGAGGGGAAAGAATATGATCAAAATCTACTGTGTAAAAACTTTTCAATTAAAAAACAGGAAGTAGAAATTTAAATATATTGAGCATACAGATACATGCATTTATCTTGAAACTGAAGAAATAAAAAAAAAAAAAAAAAAGCTCAAAGCCAAATGAGCACAGTCTAGAGTCACCACAACCAGTAAAAAAGATCCTGTGTTTGTCTTTGTCAAATGGTTTCCAGTCAGTAAGTTGTTTTCTTTGTATTTTTGTTTTTGTTTTTCTTGGTTTCAATGCTGTGGACGCAGATATGAACTACTGGAGAAGGATAGGCTATGTGTAGTGTGGATCTGTTTAAATCTGTTGATACCCAGCCTTCACACTGGTGTTTGCGTTGAACTGTAAGATGCTCCAGACAATGACTATCCAGCACCCCCTTCACTGAAGAAATCTACCTGTGAAATGATGCCTGAGTTATGCTGGTTCATTTGTAATTTAGTTTAAGAAGTTTTTAGTTAATAAGATAATTAAAATTCAATTTATTATTTGTAGTTTGTCCAGAGACCCTAGTTTAGCTTTTCTGTGTTGTATTTCTTTGATTACTTGATTTTATTTATTGATTGATTTATATTTTACATCTCTCTCCCTTTATTTTGTGCTTTGTATCAACTTATTCATATTTATATAATTCATTTAATTTCTTAAAGCTATGAAAGCTATAAGCTTTTTTATCCTGTAAGTAATCCTGGACACAGAGAACTGACATGTGCCCTTCAATTTTACAACTTCTCTGACTACCTTATTTTGTCATTTTCACTGCTGCAGCTAATGGCTTTTTGTATCTCCCTGAGGTAAATAGGGAAAGAATGAGATGAGATGAATAGATATTGGGCAATCCAGTTCACACAGTGTAGTCATGGTTACCAACGGAATACTATGTAAGATAGGTAGCCAATCTATAAAGAATATATATTTTAAGACATATAGACTGGCATTTTACTAACAGTTCCATCAAAAATGCACATGATTGTCTGCAAACCATCCTTTCATCTCCATGACATTCATTAATATTGATATGCCATAGACAGGAAAAAAATGCAAACATGTCTAGTAAGAACTGAATGGTGATGCTAAGAATCCACCGTGGCACAGATCCTTCTGTCACATTCATATTTAGTAAGTTAAATATAATGAATTTTGTGTAACAGCCTCACTAAATGTTCTTTCCATGTGGTCAGGAAATTTTATATTTAAAAATTTAGGAGAAAATACCTTTTATCTACTAAAAGTTATTAAAGAGTAAATCAAAGCAATCAACAGTAAATTTCTTGGCAGTGAATGAAGAACATTTAACTACAGAAAATCAATAATAATGCTGAAATTAATTTGAACAGTGTTAAAGAAAACTAGTCTTTTAAATATCAGAATACAATACATTTTGCAACAGCTTTAAAATTTCTTATAAAGCATACTTGAAAAATAAGACTACTTAATTGCATAATGCTTAATATAAACATAAAAGGGATAATTTATATATTGATGATCAATTATATATTATGTTTAAAAGCATAGAATATTGTCTATCATGATAACCAACTGGTAATTGGTTGCTACTATTAAAAAGTTCTTTTGTTTAAAAGGAATTGTGTGCACACTGGGTCAGTGATATCAGAGGAGAGTACTGCTACAAACTAGAAAGCCTCTGTCTTGCTGTCATGGATGCTCAGCTGGACTGCAGTATGGGCATTAGGGTTAGCCTTAAAGAGGAGAAATATCTCCAGGAGGTCAAAGCAATCTGTAAAACGGGGCAACAGAGAGCTGCCCTAGGATATCACATGATTCTGGTGTCAATTAAACAGGCAGAAAAGTAAAAGTGGTCGTCAACAATGAACAAAAGATTTCTAAAATGTCAGAGAGCACAGCGAGAGTGAAGCAAATAAATGAAGAATTGGGACCACAACATCCCAGTCTCTTTTTTTTTTTTTTTTCTGTGATGCAATGCTCCTAGAACTTCTCTGGATTTTCTCCTTCAGCCCAGCCTGCTTTGTTCCTCAAGTGAGGACCTGGAAATTGTTCATTTTATATGTTTATCTATATATTTTTGGTGTAAAGATGGAATTATTGCAGTATCTGAGAAACAGGTGCTTTCTAGCTTATAGATGCTAGTCATGTTTCACATTCCACAATAGGACACAAAAATAGATTAGTCTGTATTCCTTTACTCCATGTAGCTTTGATAAACACAAGTAAAACTCGGTTTAGTGAGATATTCTAATGATTCAGTCTGAATTCTGAAAACATAATTGTAATAAGTGAAACACAAATCTACTTCATTAAATCAACACATAATTGTCTAACCTGTAAGAGAGTATATTGAGATTAATTAATGTAATAACAAGCGTCAAAAGGAAATACATTAAAATTGACAGAAGAGTGATTATTTTTCAAATACCAGTGTGAGTATAGATTTTTGGGTTTTGTTTTGTCTTCCTAGGTGACATTGGAATACAAGTGGAGGAAGAATTCTTTCAGATGGGAAATGAAAAACATATTTGAAAAGTTCCAAAGACAGAACAATAAAGCTGGGTTTGGACCAAGGATTGCATGTTGTACCCCACAGACCAATGGAAAGAAGGTCATTCCAGAAGGAGCCACTGCACTGCAAAAGGAAATAAAGTGTATAAGAAAAATTCCCATGGTTTCCAGAGTATACAGATAAAAGCCTGAAGTCAAGGTCTCTATGGTCATTAGATTTTTTTTTTCAAACAATCCTAACACTCTTACATTTTGTTTTGTTACTATTATGTGCATACTAATTTTTTATTGCTACCTGTATATCAATGATCACATGTAGTTCATACATCCAAAGAAAACAAGAGGCGATATGGATAACTGACTAATAAACTAAAGATGTAGAGATGAGGGAGATAGTCTGTAAATGCTTGCAACATATAAATACTTCTGGAAGTATGTCCCTGCTGGGTCAAAATGCCTCTAAGTTCTTTGAGCTTAGAAACTATGTCCACATTTATTCACTAATGCAGTCATAATAAATATTATCATGAAAGCTAGGTGTGATGGGCAAATTATGTAGCGTTGGGGAGGTGGAGACTTGGAGATCAAGGGTTTAGTTCCAACCTTGACTACATAGCAAGTTACAAGTTGTGTCTCAAAGGCAGAATTATTTAGGAGCATAGCAAATTCAAGGCCAGTCTTGGCTACTTGTGACCCTGTCTAAAATCAAAGGGGGCAGGGGGGTGGGGTGGGGAAAACGCCAGGTGAAGCACACAGTAGATCTTAGGAAAAGTTAATTCCTTACCCCATATGAGTTTTGTTAAGGATTAAATGTATCAAGTTTTCTTTAGTGTCTACTTCAGTAGATGTCACGTTTAAAGGTCTATTGCAGAAACTAAGACTCTAGAAATAATACTGGTTCTATACGGTAAATTTTATACATTTGGAGGAGTAGACAGGTAGTGCAGAAATTGTCCTATAATCCTTCATATATTTACGAAATGGGTGAAAAAATATTGATAGTGTGTTTCCTCCTAGCAAGGCTTCAGTATATGAATTTGTAGTCCCTGCACAGCAAGGGCTTCTCGGTTAAGAAATAGAGGTGCAGACTCATTGACAGAACTCTGCAGCCCACTGGGAGGTTTCAAAAGGAGAAGCAGGAAGTTAATGAGAAGAGCCCTTTGTGTTCCAAGCAATCCACTGGCTGTGGCCTTGGCGCACAGAGCACTATTACCACAGCCACTTGCAGCTTCACCTTTCCAAGGCAAGTCCGGGAAGGCACTTTGATGTGTGTCTTGATTTGCCCCCTGTTGCCTCCTCTTCAAAAGCTTGAGGATGGCGGAGCTTGCCTCTCACAGCCACAAGTGAACCTCAGTGCAGCAACATTTCCAATTTGGTATTCAACTTTGAAGTGTGGTGGCTTCTGCCTATTAAATTCTTGCCCCCAAAGACTTCTCTTCTTGCAATATTTCCAAGTGCCATACATCTTACTTAGAGATAAGAGAATCTTAATAAAAGTTCTCTGTATTTTCCTCATTATTAAAGTCATTCTCCCTATCCTGATGATTTAAATGTAAAGCCTCTAGTGTTTGTTGATTCAATGCTGGTTTTCATTTACGTCATTTAGCCATGTGTTCCTTTTAAATATCTCCTGCACCCATCCAACCTTTCATTTTACCCTTAAAATGGTCGAGATGAGTTCACTTATCCTTAAAACAAAAGGGATAAGATGAAATGGAAAGCTGAAGAAGTGATTCAGATCTAATTCCCTACTCAAGCTTGTGCATTCCAAGGGATCCCTGTTCTTTGTATTAGCAGATGACAGATGGTTCTGCATTCGTAGATAACCTAGCATTGGTTTTGCTCATTACATAGTTTTCATCTCATAGGCAACTGTGCACCTGCTCATACAGTTTCTTGAGTTGAATGGATCATAGGAAGCAGGAAAGAAAATAACAGGATAGATTTTAAAAGGAAATATGAAGGATACCACACCAAATGACATTTAGGATAACTCATAATATAAAATGTATTGTTTTCAGAATATGTGAATAATCTCAGAAAAGCCTTGAGGTTAGTGTTGAATGTGAATAACTCATATTTGTTTTTTTTTTCTTCCCCGCCTCTCTTCTTTCTCTTCCTCTTTTTCACCTGCCCAGTTTTTTGTCTCCTTTCCCCTTCTCTGTCCATTTCTTTTCTTTTCTTTTTCTTTCTAATCTATTCTTCCATTTATTCCCTCCTATGTCTCTCAAAACAGAAAACAACAACAACAACAAAAACAACAACAACAAAAACAAAAACAAAAACAAAACAGTACTACAGTGGAAAGGCTATCTCCTATAATTTTCTGTTACCAACCAACCATGGAACTTTCTCAGAATTCAAAAAGTAACCAACATTAACAAGTTCTTTGTATGAGTGTTGATATTTTATGTAGTTTTTTGGACATAGAGATGAAATACAAAACACACATATAGACACACACACACACACACACACACACACACACACACACACATACTCACTAAAGTATAGGGTTAGAAAACCAAGATTGTAGATGAGTGAAGTTATAAACTTCAAGGTTATGTAGAAAGTCAGCAATGGGGTTGGGGAGGAGCCCAGATTTCTATTTTCCTCTAGGTCTTGTGCCATCTTACAATTTTTTATCTTCTATATGCCAGTATTTCTGATTTTTTGTATGGTTAGGCATATATCCAAGGGCTTTAAATTTATTCTGCTCCAAAAGCTCACCAGATTCTAAATGAAGCATATGAATCTTCTCTATGTATGACACCTAAATAGACAAGCAGGTATGTCAGTTCAGGGTTCTATACGCTTGAGGATATTGGGTATCATATTTACTCTGATTGTATTTTTTCTCTTAGGGTCTTAGAATTTTGCTTGATAGTAAAGCACAAATAATAATCTAGCAAAAACTACTAGAAATTTTCAGTCTGTAAAGCTTAAGCAAGTGTTTCACATTTTTAAAAAAAATTAATTTTAAATTAAGGTATATTCGTAAAGGTTCACATTTCAGGTATTTAATTTTAATAAATTTTCTTGTTTATTTATCTTCTAACACTTCTTATGAATTTATGTTTTGCTAGTACACTTAAAATAGATAGAATTCTGGACAACTAGGAATTTAAATGTTCCCTGTGTTTGAACATAATAACACAAAGTCTTCAGAAATAAGTTTACTTTAAAGGTGCAAGTACCAAGTGTTAGTTCAGCAGATGAAATAATAAAAAAGAAAATATTTTATGTTATTATTTCTAAGAACTTAAAACATATTTCATCAACATAGGGGGAAATATCAAAGATGACAGTGTGTGTGTATGTGTGTGTGTACATAAGGAGTCTGAGCTCCATGATGTCTGAAAAATGTCTTTTCTATTACTTGATAGTATCTTAATATTTTTTAGAGACAAAATCTGTCACTGAACCCAGAGGTCAGCATTTAATCTGGCCTAAATTTAATCTGGCTAGTGAATGAGTTCCCAGGATACACCTATAACTATTCCCTCTCCCCCCAGGGTGAGTGTGTCAGACACACATGCTTTTATATGAGTACTACAGATCCATACTCATCTTTTCATGTTTGTGCAACAAGCACTTAACCTTTACAGCCTCATAAATATTTTTTTCTATGTTGGATTCTTAACATATCTCTATTTCCTAACAGCTATCATAGTCTAGTCACCCTAAGCATTTCCCCTAAATAAGTGTATCATTTGCTCACAGCACTTTTGGCTATGTTTCTTTCAACAAAACATTAAGTCTTTTTCCTTTCTTTTCAATCTGTGTCTTTCTCTGAACAATGAATGTACTTGAACTGAAATTATGCCAAGTTAGAGCTTAGTTGTCAAGGATCAATATAATTTTTTTTCTTCATATGATAAATTTCCAGAGTGCACATGGAGAAAAGAACATAAAGCTGAAAGACTCCTTATTACAAACTTCTATAACAGAAAGGAATATAAGGAAATGAAAAGCATTTGATCTGTCTCAGTCAAAGAGCCAAAGAGATAGGATGAAGTTATATTCGTGCATACAGGAAATTTTGGTGACTAACAAACAACAACAACAACAACAACAACAACAACAACAAAATAAATTCTCTGTTAAGAAACTGAAAAATCAATGCCATGACACTGACAGATTCAGATTCCAGTGAGATTTGCATAGGTGGTGCTCTCCCACATTTACCCAATTATTTTATTTAAGAAGACAGAGCCTGTCTTAGGTCATTCTTACAAGAACACCCTCCATACCCATCATGGAATATGCATTATCAAAAGCAATGCACTTCTGTCTTAGGTTGGTAAGGCACTGCAGAAGATTGCCCATCCTTGGCTTGCCAACCTGTTTAATCTGGAGGTCCATTTTTCGTTTCAAGTTATGTACTTTGGCTGTCAACATGTTGATGTTGTTAAAGACAAGATTTAACATGATGGGCAGGAATAAAAGTATTCTTGAAGCTTGACCAAGATGAAAATACTGACATCAGGCCATGAATAATTTTATCAACAGTATCTGCTGGATCACAGCTCAGTGGAGCATCATTCTTTAAATTAATAATCTTAGTGTGCAAAGCTAAAACATCCAGAGAGGCGTTAGAATTATGCCAAATATCCTGCAAGTGTCTTTGAACCTTTTCCCAATAATTTGAATAGTATCATAAAGAGCTTCAATTCGTTGTTCCAAACATCTATATAAATCCTCTTGAATACTCAGAACATTAGTAACATTTTTTGCTAGATGATTGACAAACGTAGCCGTCTTCTTATGTCAAAGCAATTTCAAAGTCAAAGCAATTTCAGAAGCAGTGGTGCTAGCTATTAATGTAATCAAAGCTGCTATACCAACAATAATCAAGTCCATTTTCCTCTTGCTTCTGCTTAAAGTCTGACTCACTTCTTCCAGTACTTGTAAGCTTTTTTTTCAGAGCACCACAGTTTATGTAATATTCATAAGCAGTAAAACAAAAGCTGGTTGATAGACCTCCATAACAGACATGGCAGATTTCAATACATTAACACAGTTAGAAAGTGTGCAATCAACACAACTTACATTAAGTACTGTGGAAGAAGCAAAAGTAATTTTTAAATGACAATTAAAAGACCCTTAGTACATACATTAACACTTGTTTGAAATCCAGATCCCACCCCAACTTTATCTATCATAGAGAACTACAGCTAACTTTCAAACATGTCTCTGAAAATGTCCAGAACCAGCCTTCCAAATGAAGACTGTCATTTCCAATATTGGATTTATTTCTAGACCAGCCCATGAATGAGTCAGAATAACTGGTCTCATTAAAGGAAATAGAAGAGTCATTATAACTTCTCTTTTTGATTCTCTATCCCACAAGGTCTAAAAACTTGAAGCAAGGCAGGTTGTCCAATCTGGGATATAGTCAAGCAAAGGTGGGTCAGGAACATATGTCCAATACAGCTTCCCATTCACCATTGTCAGGGCACTCTGAAAGCTCACAGGTCAGCATCATTCTTTGTCCCAGCATCAGCATGTCTCACCAATCATTCTGGCAGCTAGCACACTCCTTTAGCATCCTGCAGAAGAAACACAAACATTTCCTCTCCCCCATATTAAACACCTGATCTGGATCATGGCATATGCTTGTAAGTGGATCCTTCCATTTCACCTAGGCATAAGTATGCCTAGTTGTAGGATGCCATAGACACTTAGCAAAGAGTTCTTTGGCATCCAGATTTTTAAAATCTTAAAATAAAAGAAGATGATTTAAATAAGTTAATGGTGTATAGGTATATAACTCCCCCTTTTTTATTTTATGAAGTTATTATTTTAAAGTTCCATAATACTTGTTCCTTAATACATTGTCCTTGATTAAAAGGAATCCCAGTAATATGGATAATATGAAATTGTTGACAAAACATCTCAAATGTTTGACTGTAATAGCCAGTTCCATTATCAGTTTTAATCTGATTTGGAACAATCAGCATAGAAAAACAACATAGGCAATAACTAATTAATTACATTTTTAGATGCGTCTCCTCTTAAAGCAGTTGCAACTAGAAAGTCTGAAAAGGTGTCAATAGTCATATGTACATATTTTAATTTTTTAAAGTCAGAAATATGAGTGACATCCATTTGCCAAAATTGATTAGGTATAAGTCCTCAAGGTTTAGCACCATTATGTGGTGCAGGAAGAAATTGAAGACACTGAGGACAAGTCTTTAAATTTGACTTGTACATTCTCTAGAAATACCAAATTGTTGTCTCAAGCTATTTCTATTTTGTTGATGTAAAGAGTGAAATTGTTTGGCTAACTGTTCCTGTGTAAGGCCTATAACCTTCCTGGTATACAAATATGCTACGGCATTGCCCTCTCTAAGGGGTCTGAGCAGTCCAGTATGAGTTCTTAAATGTCCTACAAAATACAGAACTGTACATACTCTTAAACTGAGTTGTGTTTGCATAAGTAATTGCAAAATTTGAGAATTAGTAGTATCTAAAAAAGGAACAGGTTCGAGTAATTGTAAACCATGAGCTACATGCTGGCTATCAGTATACAAATTAAAAGCTTGTTTTTTCAGCATTTCAAAAACAGCAGCTACAACATGTAGTTCAATTATTTGCACTTAAGCAGGGGGAAACTCAAGAGAATGAACATGCAATCCAATAACATATGCTGCCTTCCCATTAGATGAGCCATTTATGGGCTGCATGTATAAATTCATAGGAAATACAAAAGCATGCACAGAGGAAAATTTTAACAACTTGTCTTTTGGATAATGATTATCAATTTTGTCTGAAAAGTTTGCACATGCAATAGGCCAAATATCAGTATTCTGCAACAACCAATTTAACTGCTGTTTGGAATAAGGAATAAATATTTCATCAGGTTCTTTCCCAAAATATTTTCTTGATTCTATCCTACAATTCTGTATCAACACAGCTACAACTTCTTAACAGAGTGTCAAAATTTTACTTAGAGATGGAGAAAGATGAATCCACATTAATGGTCACTTTTGCCAAAGGACTGCTGTGGGTGCATGAGTTGTAGCAAGGATGCAAGCAGCCAACTATTAATCATAGTCTATATAATGTATCTTCTGTTGGCTAATAGCTTCCTCTACCTTCTGCAAAGCTATCCATCCCTCATCAGTTAATTATCGAGGGGAATTAGGATTTGCATCCCCCTTGAGGGTATCAAACAGAGGTTTAAGTTCTCCTATGGTGAGCTTAAGATGAGGTTTTAGCCAATTACTATCTCCTAACAACTTTTGAAACTCATTAAATTATCTTTTTTTTTTGCATGTACACCTGCAAGCCAGAAGAGGGCACTAGATCCCATTACAGATGGTTGTGAGCCACCATGTGGTTGCTGGGAATTGAACTTAGGACCTCCAAAACAGCAGTCAGTGCTTTTAACTGATGAGCCATCTCTCCAGCCCTATTTTTTTATTGGATTTTTTTTTTGTGCCACAATCTGCTTAAGATATAACTGAGTCCCTATTAATATTAAATATTAAAAGGATATTGCCTTTGAATATTTTCTGGAGAAACAAGTACTTCCCAAAATTTTAAAACTCGTTTTATGAGAGCAGAGGCTTGTAGTAAAACTCCTTCAGAGGAATCAGCTAATAAAATATCTATATAATGAATGATATACACTGAGAGATTCAAACTCCTAACTTCTTATATTAAAGCAGAAACAACATTTTTTTCATAATGTTAGGCTAAGTCAAAACTTTTCAATCTTTGCTTCATGGATTCTTTAAAATTACAAGCAAGCTCACTAAGCGCAAACCTCCCATAGTCACCAGAATATACAGGAACAGTATGAAAACATTCCTCCAAATCTATAATAATTCTGTATGCCTTTCCTGGAATGGCAGCTAGAGTAGGCAAGCCATGCTGCTATGCCCTCACAAGTTCCATAGCCTCATCATCTCTTTGCAGCAAACCCTGCAACAATCTCCACCTGCTTGATTTTTTCTTAATTACAAATATGTGTGAGTTAAAATCCTGAACCTGGGCTCTAACTGCAAATTGCAGCCAATAGAACACTGATAGTTCAACAACAATCTTTGAGTTTCCCTTTTAACACCACAGCACGACTATATCTTTGGAAAGCAAGACTCAACCTCTAAGGAACAATTCAGTCTCTAAAAACACCAACTGAATTACCCCCATGCTACAAAATTTAGCTGCCAATTCTTGCACATGAACGCAAGACAGTACAGCCTCCAATACCTCAAAAAGACACTGCCCTAAATCTTTTGTAAGTCTTTATAACACATAAATTATTACCTAGTTTAGACGTGTCTTTAGAGACCTTTTTCCCTGGTTCAACTCATGCCATGTGTTGCTGTTTAGAATGACTCCAACCCTGAGTTACCAGTTTTAAACCAACTTTCTGTTATCAATGTTACAAATTTTTAATCATACCTCATAAACTTATGAGCCAATAATCCATAACCAAAACATGCAGAACATATTTATACTTTTAAAACCAGTCAGAAACAAAAATGAAGTGGCTGCACACATTTTATATATTTAGATCAGACAAAATTCTTATGTTTTCTAGCTTTAATTTCAAAAGAGGAGCACCTTGTCTCCTACTGAACCCAATAATCACAGTTAGATTTTTATTTTTTAGGAGAAACAACCATCAGCTTCTTACCATAGAAGCCAAAAAACTGCTGGCCCCTTTAAGAGCTGCTTTTATAGTCAATGAGCCCCTGGCAGGGCTTCTTGAGCTGTGCTAGACTCCTAACTACAGATGCAGGGCTCCAAAGGCCTATTGAAACTTCTTTCTTTCTCTCTCTCTCTCTCTCTCTCTCTCTCTCTCTCTCTCTCTCTTTCTTTCTTTCTTTCTTTCTGAAACTAGTTAAAAACTGAATCAAGGGCTGAACAACCAGGAAATTAAGTTTTAACCATTTTTTTTCTTTTGATTATGAAACAGAACATTCAAGCACCAAAACAAAAACATAGACATAACACAGACATGGACAGATTGGTGCACCAAGGACAAACAATAGACAGAGAGGGAAGAGGACTAGATATCCTATGAAAGGGACCCAGATATCTTATGTAAGGGATCGTGAACTAAGCAATTCTCCAGTAGAAGCCAGAGAGGAGGCAGGATGTTTCCTGACTTCTGCCTGTTCCTAGGAGAGATATGAGACAGCTTATGTTCATTTTCCTTTTCTTTTGCCAAAGCATCAACAGACAGTAGGAGAGAACTGCTCTTCCCAAACCCATGTCTAGGGTATAAACTATTTCTAGTCAGGGTCCAAAGACTAAAAGCATCTATGAGAATTACCTTCACTTCTCAAGATTTTAGCATAACTCTAAACACATACACAAAATACATCTTATCATTACCTTGTCCTTCTACAAGGTTTATTCACCACTGACTCAAATTTTACTCTGAGCACCCTCCCAATTCCCATGGTGTCCTTCACTGTACCCTGCTTCTTAGAGCCCCACGTTAGGCACCATCTAACCAAGCCAGCTCAGTCAGTCAATAGGTTCTCCAGTGCAGGAGTGAGGATTAAAAGAAAAGAGATGATCAGACAATATTACAGCATGACCCCAGCCAGTTTTAATGCTGAAGGCAGGTTTATTTTTCCCACTTTTCTTTTAAACCATTTTAATTACATGCAAGTATTTAGATCAGTTCTAGGCTGAAGCACCAGCAATACAATAGATACCAATAGTCAAAGAAAAAACAAGGCAATAGACAAAGTCCCATAATCACTCTCATGATCAGTTTCTAAAGGCTCATCAGAATGACAAAAATATCAGAGCCTACTTCCCTGTCCTAGTCCACAGTCAGATTCATGCCTGAGGCCTACTTCTTTGTTCTAGCCTAAGATTTAGATTCCAGACTAAAATTACATCTCTGTTTTAGCCTAAAATTAGATTACTGTCTGAACTTACTTCCTTGTCATGGCCCTATGTCAGATTTCTGCCTAAAGCCCATTTCCTTGTCCTTGGCCAATGTCAGATTCCTGCCAAGCAGCCCCCAAAGCTCTCCACATCCTATGCTCTTTTCAAGCTAGTCAGATTGAAAATAAAGAGTAACCATCATAAACCCACCCTTTGTTAACTCAATGCTCAAACACATCTCATTAGACCATAACATTTTAATTCTAGCCCCGACAAAGACTCACGTTCATTGCATGGTAGTAAATACATTCAGACCCTTTGCATGAGTCACTATAGTTTTAAGAGTTCCAGTGTTTCTCAAAAGTTCATTTTTCACCATGCATAATAATACAATCTCTATGAATTATATAGTGAGTTACAGTTAAGCTTCAGAAACAAAGAGATTCTATGCCCAGTAAGAAGAAAAAGAATAAATCCAAGTCTAAAACCTGAAAATTTTTGTCTGGCAGCCAAAGCAAACTCTTAGGTGAAAACAACTGCAGAGAGAAACATTCTTATCCCCAAAAAAGACAGGAAAAGCCTCCACAATAAAATTACTAATGCCATTCATGAGATATATTTTATCATATCCTAATTCTAGGCGAACAGCCTGGTCTCCTGATGCTATTGCTGAGGGAGTCAGGATTTCAGCAGATGGATAGTTTGAGAACATGAACATTCAGCACATAACCTCTTAAGGCCTGTCCTCTCCAACTTCATTCCTATTTTCATGGGAAATATACTCACTCACACCAATGATCCCAATGATTTAAATTTGTTATGCTATTAACTTTAAATCAAACTTCTCATCTAAATGGCCTCTAACTCAGAAATGAGTGATATTCAAGATAATTCATCCTCAGAAAACTTGCTTCCAACCTTAAACTTTCTAAAATCTACTAGTATGTGTGCTTCCAATGTATAATGGTGAGTCTGACACAGGATGGGTATTCTAAGAGAGAAACAGATAAAAAAGTTTTCCAATCTGAAAACCTTGTTCCAACTCCTTGTCTTTATATGCTCTGCTGTGTAGTTGCCATCTTTTGAACATACTGGGACAGAATTCCAACTTGCCAGCTTTTTCTGGAGTAGTCCACTCCACAGTTCTCATTATTGGAATCATAGTTTATCATTTCCAAGGTAGACTTGAATATTGGTAACTTTACTGGATTTGTTGAAAATCATCTTAGTGCAGAATCCACAGTAGCCCTATTTTGGTGGCAGTGTTTGTCTGGGTCCTAGAGTTTTTCTTGGTATCTCCTTAATGCACAGGCAGAGATACCATAAGTCACACATTTTTTTCTGGATACAATAACACAGTACTGTGATATACTTAAGTCACATGCAGAGCAGCTTTGGATCATACAAAATAAAAGGGTATTGGCTGCATGTGCTAAGCTTCTATAAGTAATAGTAGACCCATAGAAGTGCTTCATTTTCAGATACTTGCTGGCTGCACCTATAAAGACTGAAACAGCCTCGATAATTTTAAAAATTATTTTCTTGCCCTTAGACAGGGGTTCTCAACCTTCCTAATACAGTTCCTCATGTGATGAAGCCCAACCTTTAAATTATTTTCACTGTCACCTCATAATGATAATTTTGTTACTATTACAAATCATATTGTTAATATTTGAAAAGCAGGATTTTGATATGTAACCTCAGCGAAAGGGTCAGTTGACCACTAAAGGGGTCGTGACCCACAGACTGAGAACCACTGCCTTAGACTTTCAATAGATTCTACTTTTAGTTTAGATATCTCACTAATCTAGTTATTGGCTTGATATATGGTTACTAGCTTTCATTGTCTTGGTCAATTCCTATTAATCCATATTCATGTCTGAATTTGATTAACTAATTAATAGTTTCTCTCAAATATCACTTTTCATTTTTTTCAATAAAGATAAGCTCATTTTTCTAAAATGTAATATTCTGCTTTTCTATTTATTATAATTTATTCTGAAATTATTGTTTTCTTCTCCTCCACTTTCTCTAAAGAA
>JANHMN010000004.1:56187775-56203022 GCA_030674055.1 Rhabdomys pumilio | reverse complement strand
CACACACACACACACACACACACACACACACACACACACACACACACAGTTCGTTGTTCACAGAGTCTACCTCTCATAAATCACTAGGGCATAAACACGTTTTAGTCAGTTTTTACTACTTGATAACAAGAACTGACGTTCCTGTGTCTTGAAGAACATGTTTTTTTCTTTACTTCATGATTCCATCAGATTAGCCTTCCAATCAGTATCCCTACCAGTCTTCTATTCATGTCTCAGTATTTGCTAAAATACTGACACTCTCCAGTAAATTATTTGATGTGATATTGCTACTGTTCTTCCCAGTTCTAATGATCAAACTCAAGATCTCAAAGTGCCTGCCCAGTGAGCTGCATCCTCTCTATAGCTCTCTCTATAGTTCTTTTTTCTTCTCAGGGTTCACTGGAATTTCTTTTAGCAGTCCTTTTAAAACAATGCATACTGGTTTTTCCAGTTTCCTCAAAATGTTTGCACCTCTACTCATTACTCAATTCCACGCCCATTTCTGCACTTAAATTTGTTTGCTATAGCAACAGTGCCATTTCTCAGTACTAATGGTCTGTCTCAGTGGATTTGGGATAACTACAAGAAATGTTGCAAACAGGTACATTTACAAACTGCAGTAACATGTTTCTTTGGATTCTGGAGGTTGTAAGTCCAAGATGAAGGTGCTAGAATATTCAGTTTAGAATAATCATCCCAGGTTCTTAGATGAACATATTTTTCTATAGCTTCACAGGTTTAATATTTTAAAGAGACATGTTATTCATAGGAGCTTTGCCTTTGTGACCTAATTACCTCTCAAAGAATTCACCTGCCAATATCCTTACACTGGGGATTAGAATTATAATATGGATTTCAGTGGACAGAAACACTTGAGCCATTACAGAGGTACTAGGTACTAAATTTAAATGCTATCTTGAAGGTTACCTGCAATTGTTTTAAGAATACATATAAGACTTGATATCACAAATTCTTTATAAAGAGCACAAAAGTCTAAACACCATGAAAGGATTATAGAGGAAATGAAAAAATTTTAGGGAAGAAAATATCCACTAATATGTTAAGAATTTCAGGAGTCTATATATGTTGACACTATTCAGATTGTATATTCTTATGTCTTCTCTTGGGTTCTTTTCCTTCTCTTGGTTTGTCTTGTCCAACTTTAAAGAGATAGTTTTTGTTTTAGATTATTATGTTGATATATATATATATGTGTGTATATATATATATATATATATATATATATATATATATATATATAAAACAACACTTAATGGGATAAAAAAAAGGCCATAAATTTGAAAGAGATAAAAATATATGGCTGTATATGGTAGAGTTTGGAGGAAGGAAAGGGAAGTAAGAAATGATGTACTAGTACTGTATATCAAAACAAAAACAAATAATATAAAAAGAAATTGCTACAAAGTGTCAGGATAAAAATCAACACACACACACACACAAAATCAAAAAATAAAACACATAATATTCTTCTAAGATAACAATAAAACACATTGAAAATGAAATAATCCTATTCACAATAGTCTTTAAAAAGTGGCAATAGAAACATTTCTGGGTTAAAGACTTTGTAATGAGTGGGTAGTTTCATCCCTTGACCAGGGGCCATACCTGTCTAAAGGAAGAATAGAGACAGAAACAATGGAAAAGACACTGAAGGAAGGGCCAACCAGGAATGCACCCACCTGGGGAGCCATCATGTCTGCAAACTCGAAACCCAACACTGTTGCTGTGGTCAAGAGGTACTTGTTGACAGAAACTTTGTGTAGTGGTTTCTTGGGAGGTCTGGCCATCAACTAACCAATGAAAATGTGGATACTTGGAGCCAGCCATCAGACTGAGCTCAGGGAACCTGGTGGGGGAGCTGGCAGAAAGACTGGAAAAGCAGAGGGAGATTGCAACCCACTGGAAGAACAATATAGTCTAGCCTGACCCCCAAATTCTCCTAGAGACTACACCACCAACCAAAGAGAGTACCTGGAGGGATCCATGGCTCCAGATACATATGTACCAGAGGATGGCCTTTCTTGACAGCAATGCAAGAGAAGGCCTTTGGTCTCAGGGAGGTTTAATGCCCCAGCATAGGGGGATGCTGGAGCTATGGGGTGGGAGAGTGTGAGTGGGTAGGAGAGTACCTTCATACAGGCAAAGGGAAGGGGTGGATGTGGGATGGGGTTTAGTAGAGGGGTAACCAGAAAGTGGGATATCATTTGCAATGTAAACAAATAGAATGATTAATAATGAGGGGGGGAGGGAAAAAGAGAGAGAACCGAATAAAAGAAAAGATAAAAATAAGTGGTAATAAATCTAACAAGTAAAAAAATTTTTACAATAAAAATATTAAGATACTAACAAAATAAATTGAAGGACATACTAGAAAATGGGAAGATCTCCCATGCTCTTGAACTTCTAGCATCAATATTGTAAAATGAACATGCTACCAAAATCAATTTACAGAGTGAATTTGATCCTTATCAAAATAACAATGCAATTTTTAAAATTCATATGAACACAAAAGACCCAGAATGTTCAAAATACCCCTGTTATAAGCACCAGCACCTCTAATTTCAAATCATATTATAGAGACAAAACAGCATTATACTGGCATAAAGACAAACTCGTTGATCAATAAAAGAGAACTGAAGACCCTTGTTGCTACAGTTATGTAGTTTTTGACAAAGATGTCAACAATACCCATTGGGGGGAAAAAAACCCAGCATCTATAACATATTGTATTGGCCAAACTGGATGGCTACATGTAGAATAAATATATTTGATCCTAACTTTTAACCTTATACAAAATTCAACTCTGCATACATGAAGTAACTCAGTGGAAGATCAGCCATCCTGAACATGTGAGAGAAGTATTCAGGGAAAGCATTTCATAGGCCTTATGACCAACAGTTAAAAGTGCAATGTTATGAAGCTAAAATCCTCACCCTGCCAAAAATCATCATTTGGCTAATTAGATAAACTAAAGAATAGAAATAGCATTTTAGCTGCTATTTTATATGACAGAGAGTTAGTGTATAGAAACATAGAAAGAATGGGAATAAAAAGCTTTAGACACCAAACAAGTAAAACACCTGAAAATTAGGGCATAGAATTAATAGAGTTCTTAAAGAAGACATACAATGCCAGAAGAAACAATTTTAATATTTCACATACGTAGCCATTAGTGAAATCAACAATAAAATTGTTTTCTCATTTTGCCTCATCCCACTCAGAATGGCCAATTTAAAAACTGACAACAATGGAAAGTAATGCAACCATTCTGGAAATCAGTGTGACAATTCTACAAAAAAACAAAAACAAAACCTAGAATTATACATATTATATGATTTTACTATTGTTGAGCATATATCCAAAGTACTATGTATCCCACTAGAGAGCTGTTTGTTAATCCATGTCCATAGCTCCTATATTCACAATATCCAGAAGATGGGAAAAGCATAGGTGTTCAGTAAGGAACAAAAAGATGATAAAAATATGGTATATTTGGACAATTGAGTATTGTTCAGCTATTATATATTTAAATTTTGAAATCCACAGGTAGATAGATAACACTGGAAACAACCATTCTGAATTTGGTAATAAAGACCCAGGAAAACAAATGTTGAAAGCTGTCATGTGTGGATGCTGGCTTTGAAATCTAGATGTGTGTTTTCACGTTGTAGTGCCCACAGAAGTCAGGAAAGCAGTAAAGGGCCCAGCATAGCATAATGCAAAATACATTTAGTCCAACTTTAAAGTTCCCCAAAGTTTACAGCAATCACAACAATGTTAAAAGTCAAACAAATGTGAAAAGTTCAAAGTCCTTTTTGCTGTAATTCCCAAAGCAAGACAGGAAAACAGCTGAGCAAACTCCAAACTCTGCATCTTCATGGCTGATGTAAAAGTGGCCGTTAGATCTCCAACTACTTTTTCATCTTTATTGACTTTAACAAACTTCTTTTTCCTAGGCTGGTTCCACTCCCTATTAGCATTTTTCCTCAGAGAGGAGCCCACAGCTCTGGCATCTCAAACATCATCTTGGAGTCCCCAAGACATCTTCAATGTTATAGCTTCATGTTTCAATGTGTGAGATCCATACATGATAACTTCTGGGCTCCTCCAAAGGGCTTGTGTCAATTCTCCAGCTCTGTACTCTGTAACATTCTAAGCTCAGGTTAATCCACCCTACTGCCTCTGCTGTTCTTGGAGATAGTCCATGGTACTGTCATCTTCAATACATGGGGTCTTCTGCTGCAACTAGACTTCACTAATAGCCTCTCATAGGTTCTCTTCATGGTGCCAAGCCTCAAATCCTTTGGACGACCCTTCAGTCCTGAGCCTTAAACTACAACTGAGGCTGCACCTTCACCAATGGCCTCCCATGGCCTCTTACTGCAAAGCTTCAGCTGCTCTTCATGATCCCTTCATGATTCAAAACCAGTACCACCTGGGTGACTCTTACATATTACCAAATACAGCTGAATCATGAAGTACATACAACTTTGGCTATATCTGGAACACAGCTTCTTTGTGCTCTCAGAAAACATGTCCCAGATTTCACCTCAGCTAGTCTCTTTTTTTTAAATTATTGAATATTTTATTTACATTTCAGATGTTATCCCCTTTTCCCATTTCCCACCCATCCAGAAATCCCCTATTGTATCCCCCCTCCTCCTGCTTCTATGAGGATGTGCCCCCACCCACTCCCACCTCCCTGCTTCCAGCTTCTGGCTATTACAAATAAGGCTGCTGCTCAGCAGTATCTTAGGTAAGGAGACAGCAACAACTCCTCCAAATGGGGGTAACTGGGAACCACTGGGGCCCAGGAATTCACTCCTGGCCCAGAGCACTGGTTTCTTCCAGTCAGAGCCTAAGCACTGAGAAGATCATGGGCCTTAGCACTAACCCCAGTAGCAACACCCACCCCAAAGAGTTCTGACACAAAAAAGATAATAGGAAAGACAGGCTTCAGTTGGAGACAACGCAGGTAGCACTAAGGAGATCCAGATGGTGAAAGGCAAGCTCAAGAACATAAGCATCAGCAACCCAGGGTACTTGGCATCATCAGAGCTTGGTTCTCCCACATTAGAAAGTCCTGAATCCCCCATTTCACCAGGAAAGCAAGATTCAGATTTAAAATCACTTATAATGATGATAATAGAGGACTTTAAGAAGGATACAAATAACACTCTCAAAGAAATTGAGGAGAACACAGGTAAACAAGTAGATGCCAATAAAGAGGAAACACAAAAACACCTTAAATAATTGCAAGAAAACACAACAAAACAGATGAAGGAATTAAACAAAACACCCAGGATCTCAAAGGGACACTATCTTGGAGACAGAAAAACTAGGAAAGAAATCAAGAGTCATAGATGCAAGCATCACCAAGAGCATACAAGTGATAGAAGAGAGAATCTCAAGTGCAGAAGATACCATAGAAAATATTAACACAACTGTCAAAGGAAACACAAAATGCAAAAAGTTCTTAACCCAAAACATCCAGGAAATTCAGGGCACAATGAGAAGACCAAAACTAAGGATAAAAGATATAGAAGAGAGTGAAGGGCCAGTAAATATCTTTAACAAAATTATAGAAGAAAAGTTCCCTAACCTAAATAATGAGACATCCATAAACATAGAAGAAGCATACAGAACACCAAATAGACTAGACCAGAAAAGAAATACCTCCCATCACATAATAATCAAAACACCAAATGTATAAAACAAAGAAAGAATACTAAATGCAATAAGGAAAAAAACCAAGTAAAATATAAAGGCAGACCTATCAGAATTAGACCAGACTTCTCACCAGATACTATAAAAGCCAGAAGATCCTTGACAGATGTCATACAGATCATAAGAGAACACAAATGCCAGCCCAGGATACTATACACAGCAAAACTCTCAATTACCATAGATGGAGAAAGCATGATATTCCATGACAAAACCAAATTAACACACAATATCTTTCCACAAACCCAGCACTACAAAGGAAAATAGGAGGAAAGCTCCAATACAAGGAGGGAAATTATAATCCTCTTCCAACAAATCCAAAAGAAGATAGCCACACAAACAATGCTACCGCTAATAACAAAAATAACAAGAAGCAACAATCTCCTCTCCTTAATATCTCTTAACATCAATTGACTCAATTCCCCAATGAAAAGACATAGATTAACTGTCTGGATTCAAGAACAGGACCCTGCATTTTGCTGCATACAGAAAACCCACCTCAGTGACAAAGACAGACACTACCTTAGATTAAAGGCTGGAAAATAGTTTTTCAAGCAAATGGTCCTAAGAAACAAGCTGGAGCCATTCTAATATCGAATAAAATCAACTTTCAACTTAAAGCTATCAAAAAGGATAAGGAAGGGCATTTTATACTTGTCAAAGGAAAAGTCAACCAACACGAACTCTAGAGCACCCACTTTCATAAAAGAAACCTTACTAAAGCTCAAAGCACACATTGCACCTCACACAATAATAGTGGGAGACTTCAACACCTCACTCTCAGCAATGGACAGATCATGGAAACAGAAACTAAACACAGATATAGTAAAACTTACAGAAGTTATGAAGCAAATGAATTTAACAGATATCTATAGAACACTTCACCCTAAAACAAAAGAATATGCCTTTTTCTTGGCACATCATGATACCTTCTCCAAAATTGAGCATATAATTGGTCACAAAACAGGCCTCAACAGATACAAGAAGATTGAAATAATCCCATGCATCCTATCAGATCACTATGGAGTAAGGCTGGTCTTCAATAAGGACAAAAACAATGGAAAGCCCACATTCACATGGAAACTGAACAACACTCAATTATAATGTGGTCAAGGAAGAAATAAAGAAAGAAATTAAAGACATTTTAAAATTTAATGAAAATGAAGATACATTATACCAAAACTTATGAGACACAATGAAAGCAGTGCTAAGAGGAAAACTTATAGCTCTAAGTGCCTACAAAAAGAAACTGGAGAGAGCATACACTAGCAACTTGACAACACACCTGAAAGCTCTAGAACAAAAAAAAGCAAACACACCCAAGAAGAGTAGCTGGCAGGAAATCAACTCAGGGTTGAAATCAACCAAGTAGAAACAAAAAAGAACTATACAAAGAATCAATAAAACCAGGAGCTGGTTCTTTGAGAAACTCGACATGATAGATAAACCATTAACCAGACTAATCAAAGGGCAGAGAGACAGTATCCAAATGAATAAAATCAGAACTGAAAAGAGTTACATAACAACAGAAACTGGGGATTTTCAAAAAAATCATCAGATCCTACTACAAAAGCCTATACTCAAAAATATTGGAAAATCTACATGAAATGGACAATTTTCTAGACAAATACCAGTTGCCAAAGTTAAATCAAGAACAGATAAACCATCTAAGCAGCCCCATAACCCAAACATAATAGAAGCAGTCATTAAAAATATCCCCACCAAAAAAAGTCCAGGACAAGACAGTTTTAGTGCAGAGTTCTATCAGACCTTCAAAGAAGACTTAATACCAATTCTCTATAAAATGCTCCACAAAATAAAAACAGAAGGAACACTACCCAATTCATTCTATGAAGCCACAATTATGCTCATACCTAAACCACACAAAGACACAACAAAATAAAGAACTTCAGACCAAACTCCCTTATGAATATCAATACAAAAATACTGAATTAAATTCTCACAAAACAAATCCAAGAACACATCAAAACAATTATCCATCATGATCAAGTAGGCTTTATCCCATGAATGCAGGGTTGGTTCAATATACAGAAATCCATCAACATAATCTACTATATAAACAAACTCAAAGAAAATAACCACATGATCATATCACTCGATACTGAGAAAACACTTGACAAAATTCAACACTCCTTCATGATAAAAGTCTTGGAAAGATTAGGAATCCCAGACCCATACCTAAACATAGTAAAAGCAATATACAGCAAACCAGTAGCCAACATCAAACTAAATGGAGAGAAACTTCAAGGAATCCCACTAAAATCAGGGACAAGGCTGCTCACTCTCTCCCTACCTATTTAATATAGTACTTGAAGTCCTAACCAGAGTAATTAGGAAACAAAAGGAGATCAAATGGATACAAATTGGAAAGGAAGAAGTCCAAATATCACTATTTGCAGATAATATCATAGTATACTTAAGTGACCCCGAAACCTCCACCAGAGAACGTCTAAACCTGATAAACAACTTGAGCAAAATGGCTAGATATAAAATTAACTCAAACAAATCAGTAGCCTTCCTCTACTCAAATGATAAACATGCCGAAAAAGAAATTAGGGAAATTTCATCCTTCACAATAGTCACAAATAATATAAAATACTTTGGTGTGAATCTAACCAAGCAAGAAAAAGATCTGTATGACAAGAACTTCAAGTCCCTGAAGAAAAAATTGAACAAGATCTCAGAAGATAGATCTCCCATGCTCATGGATTGGAAGGATTAATATTATTAAAAATGACTATCTTGCTGAGAGCAATCTACAGATTTAATACAATCCTCATCAAAATTCCCATTCAATTCTTCACAGAGATACAAAGAGCAATCCTCAAATTCATATGGAATAACAAAAAACTCAGGATAGCAAAAACTATTCTCAAAAATAAAAGAACTTCTGGGGGAATTACTATCCCTGACTTCAAGCTGTACTACAAAGCAATAGTGATAAAAACTGCATGGTATTGGAAAAGAGACAGAAAGGAAGATTAATGGAATAGGATTGAAGATCCAGAAATGAACCCACACACCTAGATTTTTGACAAAGGAGCTAAAACCATCTAGTGTAAAAAAGACAGCATTTTCAACAAATGGTGCTTGTTCAACTGGAGGTCAGCATGTAGAAGAATGCAAATTGATCCATACTTCTCTTCTTGAACAAAGTTCAAGTCCAAGTGGATAAAGGAACTTCACATAAAACCAGCTACACTGAAATTAGTAGAAGAGAAAATGGGGAAAAGGCTAGAACACATGGCCAAAGGGGAAAAGTTCCTTAACAGAACACCAATGGCTTATGTTCTAAGATCAAGAATTGACAAATGGAACCTCATAAAACTGCAAAACTTATGTAAAGCAAAGAACACTGTAAATAGGACAAAGCAGCAATCAACAGATTGGGAAAAGATCTTTACCAATCCTACATCATATAGAAGGCTAATATCCAAGGTATAAAAAGAACTAAAGTAATTAGCCTCTAGATAATCAAGTAACCCTATTTAAAAATGGGGTA
This sequence comes from Rhabdomys pumilio, assembly GCA_030674055.1. Classification (NCBI taxonomy): domain Eukaryota; kingdom Metazoa; phylum Chordata; class Mammalia; order Rodentia; family Muridae; genus Rhabdomys; species Rhabdomys pumilio. Next base: position 56,193,754 of record JANHMN010000004.1, on the reverse strand, counting down.
CAGAGCTAAACAAAGAATTTTCAACTGAGGAAGCTCAAATGGCTGAGAAGCACCTAAAAAAGTGTTCAGCATCCTTAGTCATCAGGGAAATGCAAATTAAAACAACCCTGATACCAGTCAGAATGGCTAATATCAAAAACACTGGTGAGAGCAGATGCTGGTGAGGATGTGGAGAAAGAGGAACACTCCTCCATTGTTGGTGGGATAGTACAACCACTATGGAAAGCAGTTTGGCAGTTCCTAAGGAAATTGAACATAGCATTACCTGAGGACTCATCTATACCACTCCTGGGCCAAAGATGTTTCAACATACAACAGGGACACATGCTCCACTATGATTATAGCAGCCTTATTTATATTAGCCAGAAGCTGGAAAGAACCCAGATGTCCTTCAACAGAGGAAAGGATACAGAAAATGTGGTACATTTACACAGTGGAATACTACTCAGCTATTAAAAACAATGAGTTAATAAAATTTTTAGGCAAATGAATAAAACTGGAAAATATCCTGAGTGAGGTAACTAAATCACAAAAGAACACACACGTTATGCACTCACTGATAAGTGGATATTAGCCCAAAATTTCACAATACCTAAGATACAATGCATATGCCACATAAAACTCAAGAAGAAGAAGGCCAAAGTGTGGGTGCAGGGATATCAAAATACTCAACTAGAGCTCCCAGGGTCTAAACCTCCAGCCTGAGAACACAAAGGGAGGGACTCATGGCTCTAACTCTATGGGGTGGCCTTGTAAGGAATCAGTGGAAGTGGAGGGTCTTAGTCTCTGAAAGTGTGGATTCCCTAGTATTGGGAAATTCAAGGGCAAGGAGGTGAGAATGGGTGCATTGTGGGAGCACACCCTCATGGAAGTACAAGGAGGGGGCATGGGAGAAGGGTATTTGGGGAAGAATGGGAGAGATGATAACATTGAAAGGTAAATAAATAAAATATTTTTTTAAAAAAACCCAGATAATGAATGGGTCTGGCAATTGAAGTCGAGCATTCTAGATATTTCTTTCAATAATTTATTAAGGGGATTTCATATAATCCTCAAGGAGAAGGTATTGTAGAACTTTAAAAAGATTGGTGAGACATACTGTTGCTGAGACAAAGAATGATGCCAAACTGTGAGCTTGCTGAGTGCCCTGACAAGGGTGACTGGAAAGCCATATTGGACATGTTTCTGACCCACATTTGCTTGACTGTATCCCAGATGGGACAGGCTGTTTTGCCTCAAGTTTTTATACCTTGTGGGACAGAGAATCAAAAAGAGAAATCACAATGTCTCTTGTATTCTTAATGGTGGCCAGCTATTAGGATTCAATCATGTACTGGTTTAGAAATCAATCCAATATGGGAAATAACAGTCTACTTTTGGAAGACTGGATCTGGTCATTGTCAGAGACGTATTTGCAAATTAGCTGTAGCTCACTATGACTGTTACAATAGCAAGAGATAAATCTGGGACAGGATCTGGATTTCAAACAAGTTAGTGCAAGTTTTAAGGCTCTTTATGTTGTCAGGCTAAAATTGGTTTTGTCTCCTACAGTATTTATTGTAAGTTGCATTGACTGCATAATTTCCAATTGTGTTAGTGTGTTGAAACCTGGCATGTCTGTTATGGCGGTCTATCAACCAGCTTTCGTCTTAGTACCCTGAGTATAAGAAAACATTAATTCTCTGAAAAAAGCTTGAAAGTCCTGGAAGAAGTATATTACGCTTTAAGCAGATGCAAGAAGGTAGTGGGCTTGATTATTGCTGGCATAACACCTTTAATTCCATTAATTGCTAGCACCACTGTTTCTGTAATAGCATTGACACAAGGAGTTAAGACAACTAGTTTTGCTAATCATCTAACAAACAAATGTTACTAACATATTGAGTATATAAAAGGATTTATATAAGTATCTGGAACAATGAATGATGCTCTATAACCCATTCAAATTATCTGAAGGAGTTTTAGGGTTCAAAAGTTAGGAGCCATCCCAAGTGTCATGACAAATATCATTAGAGTAGCGTTACTTTTGAAATTCACAATGATTGTTATTATAACTAGAACAAAGTGTAAAGACAACTGTAGGATATTTGGCATAATCCTAACACCTCTCTGGGTGTGATAACTTTGCATAGTGAGAGTATGAATTTAAAGAATGCTGATCTGTTGTACTTTGATGCTGCAGATAATGCCAATAAAATTATCCATGGCCTGAGGTCAGTATTTCCATTTTGGTCAAACCTCAGAATTGGCTTATATACCTTGATCAGGCTAGCCCTTCTTGTTCTGAAAATACTTTTATTCCTGCCCATCATGTTTATTGTGGCCCAAGCTGCCCCACGTTGAGTGCCAAAAATGTTGGAACCGCACGTTTGGAGGCCAAAATATCAGAGACAGCTCTATCAACGTTGGAACCTGCACTGCCAAAAGCCTTGGGGGCTAAATTGTTAGAGCTCGAACTGCCCCAGGCTGCTCTCGTCCAAGTGTTGGGGTTTAGCAAGGGAGAGAGTGAGGACAGACTCGAGGAATGGTGACCAGAGAGTGTGATTCAATCCCATTTATTCTTCAGTCTCTCTTCTTTCCAAGTCCCTAGTCTTGAGTTTTTAGTCCCTAGTTCCTAGTCCCTAGTGCCTCCAAGTTCCAAATTTCCTGCCACAAGTCTCAAGTCTCAAGTCCTCTTCCAAGTACAAGTGTCTAATACCTAATTCTCTTTCCAAGTCTTGAGTGTCTAATCTCAAGTGTGTAATCCTAGTTGCCTGTCTGGAGTCTCAAGTGCCTACTACTTTCTTCTATCTGCCTCTTGCCTTTTATATATCTCATTTCTAAGCTATGTCTCTAAGTCACACTTTCAAGACACACCCTTAGGTCTTATCTCTAAATCACGTGATTTAGAGATAAGGGAAAATCCTGAGTATCTAAAGCAAGATGTTATCAGAGTGTGCTCAGCTGTTGTAGGCTATTGTAAATAAGTCTCTTGTCAGGGTATATGGCTCAAGATGGCTGCAAGGATGATAGCCCCCTTCTACCAACTCCCCACACATGTTAAAGCTTATCTTTAACAACATCAACATGTTGGCAGCCATACTACATGGCTTGAACCTGAAAATGGACCCCCCAGAAAGAGTTTTTAAATTAACAGTCTGGTAAGCCAAGGACGGGTAAAATTCTGCACAGAGCCTTACCAAAATAAGATATAAGTGCATTGCCTTTGATAATACATATTCCATGATGGGTAAGGAAAAAATTCTTGTCAGAATGACCTAAGACCAGCTCAGTCTTGTTAATGAAATAAAAAAGGGGGAGAGGTGGAGATTCTTTTGAGGCTGCTTGGCAAGAAGCTTATATGGGCCAAGGACAAGGAAAGGGGCTGCTTGGCAGAAATATGACATGATATATATTCCATATATATGATTTTAATGTAATATGCACATAGCTCTCATATGAGCTCAGGAGTTATTTTAATCTGAGCCATTTGGTAGATAAAGGGTGAGGTAGGTAGCATTAATATATTGACAGGAGGGGGATCAATGCTAAATTTATAGCTTTGTAAATGACACTATTTTTGAACCTTACAAAAAATTACAAATATAAAATCCTGTAAATGAAACTGACATTTATTAATTTCTTAATTTTAACTGACATTTATTCATTTATTAATTTTGGGAAAATGACAGATATTCCTGAAGATTTTACAAGTATTAAATAAATAATTCATTATTATTTTGCAATTTACAGAAGTGATAAAGTTTAGCTTTCTCATTTGAAATAGATAAGATAAGGAATATAACACTGGCAAAGGACAAGGAAGTAGGCTTCAGGCAGGAATCTGACATTAGGTTAGATCAATGAACTAATTTCAGGTAGGAACCTAAATATTAGGTTAGAACAAAGGAATAATTTCAGACAGGAATCTAAATTTTATGCTAGAACAAGGAAGTAGGCTTCAGACATGAAAATGAACTTGGGCTAGGACAGGGAAGTAGGTTCAGATACTTTGGTAATCCTGATAAGCCCTTATAAACATTGATTATGGGATTATTCACTTAACTGAGTATAATGCCTTGCTTTTTCTTTGAATATTTGTATTTATTGTCTTGTTTGTTCTTTGACTATTTACGTCTATTGTATTGCTAGACCCTCAACTTAGAACTGACCTTAATAAATGCATGTAATTTAAATGGAATGAAAGCATAAAGGAAGAGGGGGTATAGGATAGGGGGTTCTAGGGGGAGGTAATGAGGAAAGGGGATGATATCTGTACTGTAAATAAATAAAATATCCAGTATAAAAAAGAGAAAGTTACATACTTCAGAAGTCTTCAAATTTTACTCATTAAAGGCTAATTTAAATATTTTAGACAAAAGAAGAAAGAAAAATAAACCAAAAAAAAAATGAGGTTTCTATGAGCATAGAAGAAGATATGTCCTTGCTATATGTTAAAGCATCTTCTGGGTATAGTCCCAGGAGTATTGTAGCTGGGTCCTCAGGTAATGCTATGTTCAATTTTCTGAGGAACTGCAAGACTGGTTTCCAGAGTGGTTGTACCAGCTTGCAATCTCACTTACAATGGAGGAGAGTTCTTCTTTCTCCACATCTTTGCCAGCATCTGCTATCACCTGAGTTTTTGATCTTAGCCATTCTGACTGGAATGGGGGGAGCATATTTTCTAACTCCTGCAAGCAGCAGCTTTGGCCCTGTGGCTCTGACTTTAAAGTCAAGAACAGAAGGGAGTACTGAGACATTTGATGCTGGTTAGCTGTAGCCAAGAAATTAGAGGTGATTAAGAAGAGACCAGCAGTGAGCATCTGCCTATGTATATGTCAGGTAACCATTGAACTAATCATTGTGTTCCCAATGGAGAAGTTAGAGAGAAGACTGAAGCAGCTGAAGGGGTTTGTGGCTACATGGGGAGAGCAACAATATAAACCAAATAGAGCTCCCAGACTCCAACCTACTAGCCTGGGAGAACATAAGTTGGGACCAATGGATTCAGCTGTATATATAGGGAAGGATGGACTTGTTGGGCATAGGTGGGGGAGATCTTTGGTCCTAAGAAGGCTGGACACCCAGTGTGGGGTAATTCAAGGGTGGGGAGGTGGGAGTGGGGTGGTGAGTGGGGGCACACCCTCTTAGAAGCAGGAGGAGGAGGGCTGGGACAGGGGGTTCCTGGGCAGGGGGGAAATGAGGGAAGGGGATAACACCTCAAATATAAATAAAATGTCCAATAATAAACAAGAAAATCTTCCCCTTTTTATATTGCATTGTCTCTAGCTTTCTGTTTTCCAACTCCTTCACTGTCTAAGATTGTCTGTCTTGGATCTTCCTTTGTAGATTGACTTTGAACTCAGAGATCTGCAGGCCTGTCTTCTGGATTAATTAAACTAACACACCTGGATTTAAACTTACCTTCACCTACAACTTGCTCTGACCCAGGTTGGCCTTGAGCTCAGAGATTGCTTGGTTTTATCTTCTGGGATTAAAGGTGTGTTTCACTAATACTGGATCTAGCTTTTGCTGAGTGGGATCTTGCCCTAAAGTCCCACTCCCTTAACCTGTTATCTCCTAGGATTCAGCTCCATTTTACTTTCTGATTCCCCTTTAATACTGGAACCATGTATTTTTTAGCTTTTCTTTCTAAGCTTGCTATGCTTATTCAAAATTCTCTTCATAAGACTAAACCAGAGAAAAATGTCTCTACTGGGCTTTGTTGTGAAAGACCCCCAAAGGGAGACCCTCACTCAAGTCTGGATCAGCGCCCACCCAAGGACACACGAGAGACCTTTTTGATGCAATAGCAAAAGTAGTAGTTTAATGGCAAGGGCCCTTGGGTCAAAACGTATCTCACGCAGGAGACAGAGGATTTGACAAAAAACCCCAGGAAGTTTGGGATATTTATAGATAGAGGTTGGGGAGAGCTGGAAAATTTGGCGTGGTTATTTGGATATTTGGATATTTGGATATTTGGATATTTGGATATTTGGA
>JANHMN010000004.1:56160477-56178230 GCA_030674055.1 Rhabdomys pumilio | reverse complement strand
GGTCACTTAGAGCTATGAGTTTTCGTCTTAGCACTGCTTTCATTTTGTCCCATAGATTTTAGTATGAAGAACCTTCATTTTTAATTTAATAAAATTCTAAAAAGTCTTTAATTTCTTCTCTGACCAAGTTATCATTGAGTAGAGTGTTGTTCAGTTTCTACATGTATGTGGGATTTTCATTGTTTTTGTTATTATTGAAGACCAGCCTTAGTCCTTGGTGATCTGATAGGATGCAAGTGATTATTTCAATGTTTTTTTATCTGTTGAGTATGCTTTGTGACCAATTATATGGTCTATTTTGGAGAAGGTACCATGAGGTGCTGAGAAAAAGGTATATTCTTTTGTTTTAGGGTGAAATGTTTTATAGATGTCTCTTAAATCTGTTTGGTTCATAACTTCTCTTAGTTTTACTGTGTCTCTGTTTAGTTTCTCTTTCCATGATCTTTCCATTGCTGAGATTGAGGTGTTGAAATCCCTACTATTATTGTGTGAGGTGCAATGTGTGCTTTGAGATTTAGTAAAGTTTTATGAATGTGGGTGCCCTTGCATTTGGAGCATGGATGTTCAGAATTGAGAGTTCAACTTGGTAGATTTTTCCTTTGAATATGAAATGTGAAATGTCCTTCCTTTTTTTTTTTTTTTTTTTTTGTAACATTTGGTTGAAAGTCAATTTTATTTGATATTAGAATGGCTACCTCATCTTGTTTCTTGGGACCATGTTTCTTGGGACCATTCGCTTGGAAAATTGTTTTTGATCTTTTCATGTAAAAGACCCGAGCTGCCCCATTTTAGGGGCCAAACTCTAAAAGACCACTCTGGCCCATGTTTGGGGGCCAAACTATAAAAGCCACTCTGTTCCACAGGTCAGGGTCTAGCAAGAGAGAGAGTGAGGGTTCAGAAGGGGAAGAAACTTGAAGAATAGAGACAAGCCAGAGGACCTGTAGTCAAGACTTGTTTACTGTCTCCACCGTACACACACCACTACACCTACTACTACTACACCCCACCACACACAAACACACACACACACACACACACACACACACACACACACACACACACACTACAACAAGGAAATCCTGGGTATTTATAGGCTTTTGCCACATGCCTTGCAGGTGTGGATATGATGTAAGCCTTACAGGCATGGACAGCACGTGCACCTTACAAGCATGTATGGTGTGGATAGCACATGGATAACATGTGCACCACATGCTTTGTAGGCGTGGATACCACATGCTCCTTGCAGCTGTGGGCACTAAAGAGCAAAACAAGCTATGTGGGATATCAGAGTGTGCTTCAGCTGTTGTAGGTTGTTGAAAACCAAGTCTCATGTCAGGGTATATGGCTCAAGATGGCTGCAAAGCTGATAGCTGCTTTCTAGCTGCTTTCTGCTTAAAGTCGGCTTCCAACACTTTCACTCTGAGGTAGTATCTGTCTTTGTCACTGAGGTGTGTTTCCTGTATGTGGCAAAATTCTGGGTCCTGTTTATCCAGTCTCTTAGTCTATGTCTCTTTATTGGGGAATTGAGTTCATTGAAGTTGAGAGATATTAAGGAAAAGTGATTTTTGCTTCCTGTTATTTTTGTTATTAGAGGTAGAATTATCTTTGTGTAGCTATCTTCTTTTGGGTTTCTTGGAATATTACTTTCTTGCTTTTTCTAGGTTGTAGTTTCCCTCCTTGTTTTGGAGTTTCCATCTATTATCCTTTTTAGGGCTGGGTTTGTGGGAAGATTTTTTTGTAATGGAATATCTTAGTTTCTCCATCTATCGTGATGGATAGTTTTGCTGTGTGTAGTAGTCTGGGCTGGCATTTGTATTCTCTTAGGGTCTGTATGGTATCAGTCCAGGATCTTCTGGCTTTTATAGTCTCTGGTGAGAAGTCTGGTGTAATTCTTATAGGGCTGCCTTTATATGTTACTTGACCTTTTTCCCTTACTGCTCTTAACATTTTTCTTTGTTTTGTGTATTTGATATTTTGATTATTATGTGATGGGGAGAATTTCTTTTCTGGTAGTCTACTTGGAGTTCTGTTAGCTTCTTGTATGTTTATGGACATCTCGTTCTCTAGGTTTGGGAAGTTTTCTTCTATAATTTTGTTGAACATATTTACTGACCCTTTAAGTTGGGAATCTTCACTCTCATTTATACCTATTATCCTTAGGTTTGGTTTTCTCATTGTGTACTGGATTTCTTGCGTGTTTTGGGTTGGGAGCTTTTTGAATTTTGCATTTTCTTTGACAGTTTTGTCAATGTTTTCCATGGTATCTTCTACACCTGAGATTCTCTTGTCTATCTCTTGTATTCTGTTGGTGATGCTTGCATCTATGACTCCTGATCTCTTTCCTAGGTTTTCAATCTCTAGGGTAGTCTTTCTTTGAGATGTCTTTATTGTTTCTGCTTCCATTTTTAGATCCTGAATGGTTTGTTTAATTCTTTAATCTGTTATGTTGTGTTTTCTTGAAATTATTTATGAGATTTTTGTGTTTCCTCTTTAAGGACATGTACTTGTTTATCAGTGTTCTCCTGTGTTTCCTTAAAGGTGTCATTTATGTCCTTCTTAAAGTCCTCTATCATTATCATGAGAAGTGGTATTAAATCTAAATATTGCTTTTCTGGTGTGATGGGGTGTTCAGGACTTGATGGTGGGAGAACTGGGTTCTGATGATGCTAGGTAACATTGGTTGCTGATGCTTATGTTCTTAAGCTTGCCTTTCATCATCTGATTATCTCTAGTGCTACCTGCCCTTATGGTCTCTGACTGGAGCCGGTCTTTCTTGTTATCTTGCTTGTGTCAGAACTCCTCAATGTTAAGCTTTCTTTGAGATCCTGAGTTCTTTGGTGGAAGAGCTCCTAGGACTTAGGCTGCCTCTGGGATACTGAAATCCTCTAATCCTGAGTTTGATAAAGCTCCTGGGAATTCAGCTTCCTCAGCTTCTCTGAGTGCAGGTGATTCTCAGCTTCTCTGAGTACAGTGGATCCTGTAGATGGGTCAGGATATGATATATGTTCAGAGGACCAGACCAGCTAGAAGTCTGCCCCAGCAGAAAGACCACTGTTCTCATTTTTAAAGCTTAATGTTAGATTTTTTTCTCACTTAGTCCATTCTTACCACCAGCTGGATCTCTCCAGGTTTTATGAACTGTGTGGATATAGTCCTAGACAATGGGGTCCTATTGTCAGTAAGCTGAGAGTGAACCTCTTTATTAGCATTAGTCTATGTTATTTAAGAAACTTGTCCATAGCACAGGGACACAATAGAATGCAGCAGAGTACTTCCCCAGGGAGACGTGCCTGGCTACAAAAAATGGCCATACCATATTCTGTATCCACCAGTACTAAAGATTACCCTCATGTAATCTCTAAGTCTCCAGTGCAAGAGGCTTCAACAACACCATACAATTGTCTCTTCATTCACTCTCTCCATTCAATACTATCCCACCTATTCTCTACTGCTTCTTTCCAAATCCACCAATATCCCATCAACAAATTCTATTCCACAATCTCTTCCAAGATGGATGAATGCAATTATAGGTGTATATTGCCTATTAAATATATCTTAGGCAACTTAACACCCAAAGGACATAAGAAGCTAGGTAAACGGGAGCACATGAATCCTAAGAGCCAGGGATTAGATGTTTAAACAAGTCTTCTATGTATGGGGTTCTACCCACTGAAATGTATGTTCTACCAAATCATTGACTCAGAAGCTCTTACCACATCAAGTTGAGCTTTATAAAAGGAGACCTCAGGGCTATGGAGCTAAGTATTGCTTGCCCATTCCACCTTCTGTAAAACTCTAGCCTCCAGCACTCTGCCTGCTCCTGTCTACCACCTAACTTCTGTTTGTCTCCTGAATGTGAGTACTCTCAAGTACTTTGAGCTCTCAACTGAATATCTAGTTCAGCCAGATGTTCTTTCTCTCAACAGTTGTGGAACTTGAAGGGTTCCCAGGCCTTCTGTGAAGCCTATATCTACATGGCAGAAAACACAGGTGCTTCCCAGCCAAGAGTCTGTAATACTCAGCCTTTCCCTGTGGAGTTCAGCCAGGTTGTTTCAGGTCAGAGGTCAGAGAAACAAACAGTGATGACATCTGCATCCTGCAGCACACAGGAGATCGCCTGTACTCAGAATTCAACAGCACACCCAGGAAAAGTTATTGAATTCCATTTTGGAGAGCCAAGTGAGACCTCTTCTTTGAACCAGCAAGTTGTGTTTGATGAGCAGAAAAAATTCCCTGCAGGCCCTCAGCTTATGCAGCTCAACAGCACCCCCAAGACTTGCCTTCCTCATCCCCAGAAGACAGCAGTGCTTGACACCAGGGATACTCTGTACAATGAAGGCTACTGGATGAGGACACTGAGCCCTGACCAGACTGTTTTGATCCAAAATACAGGCATGTGTGAGAGTCAGAGGATTACCTCTGGTAATCATCAAATTGATTTCTCTGGAAGCCATGCAGGCCATGACCCATATGTAGATCACTTCCTTGCTTCTGTAAATGACCAGACCCTCAGTGGTGACCTTGATATGACTTTCAATGATGATCAGACATCCTACTACAGTCAGCTGACAACCAAGAATGGAGGGCATCTGACTTTCTATGGGAGCCAGACGACAGCACCCAGTTATAGCCAGGCCCTTCATCCCAATCAAAGCCTAACCTCCTTTTCTGATCAGAATTTTTTGGGGCATTCGCAGAGGAACCTAGTAGCTGATAACAGATCCTATGGAGATCAGATGATAACCCCCAGTGGATCCCAAGTTTTCTATGAGCCTCAGAAGAAAAATAACTGTGACCAGATAAAGCATGACTCTCAGATGACATCCTTCAGTGAGTACTCCCTCGCTGGGATTCAGACATCAGGCTACGGATGTGACCAGAATTTGATTGAGAATCACCAGATGACAAGTCCAATTGGTGGCCAGTCTTTCTATGACTTTCAGATGCCAACCCCTGGTTTTGACACAACTCTTCATGAGACTAAGAGGACAACATTCAGTGCAGAAGACAACCTGTATTGTCATCCAGAGACAAGTCCCAGTTCTGAAGAGACATTCTCCTTGGGTCAGATGAGGACCTCTGTTGATCAGAATATCTACCCAAGTCAGAATGGAACACCCAATATTGAAGAAAGCCTTGATTCTCAGGTGATTTCACTTAGCAACCAAGCCCCATATGTGAGTGAATCTTCATATTTTTCCAGTTCCTCTGTGATAGTAAGCCAACCTCAGGAAAGCTCTTCACCTTCTGGTTTGATCCAGGGACAGCATCCAGAGATGAATTTGGAGCTCAAGACCCAGAGACCTGTGTCCCAGAAGGCCCCTCATTCTTCGAAGCGCTACTACTGTACTCATGAGAATTGTAATAAATCTTACACAAAGTCTCATCACCTCAAAGACCACATGAAGAAACACACCGGTGAGAAGCGTTATGCATGCAGTGAGCCTGGGTGCACATGGACATTCTACCGCTTAGGCGATCTCAAGAGACACCAAAAAAAGCACACTGGGGTAAGACCCTACAAATGTCCCCAGTGCCCGAAAAAGTATTCCAGATTAAATTATCTCAATCAGCATATAAGGAAACATACTCAAGCATCACACACCACCTCAACCTAACTGTCCACAAACAATATCTTTTCTTAAAAAAGTTTTATTGTTTCCTACCTACAACTCTGCCAAAACCAGATTTTAATATTGTTTTTATGTGACAAAACAAACAAATCAACAAACAGTTTACAATAAGAAACTGTACCATGTGATCATCAGACCTCTTATTTTGCGTGGGGAAATCTTAACTTAGCCTTTTTAATGAAAGTATAACCATATTTCTATAACAAATTTTGGCTTATTGTAGTTTAGACTAAGATGATATAGGAATATAAAACTTAAGACATTGCTGAAAGTAGCATTGTACACTGAATCGGATCAATATTTCTCCAATGTTATGTTTACCCTCAAATTTTGTTACCATTTTTAGTTATGTGTGTCAGTTAAGGCTATAAGTTAAAATCAGGTAAAAATATCAGAAAACTTCAAACTACCAACTTAATATAAATGTAAAATTTTTAATAGATAAATGAATTTTTATATTTGAAATGGTAACATGTAAAATTATTTGAATATGCTCATTCATATGTATAAGCTCATTATGTGAAATCCATGATTGTTAATTATGGTATTTAATTGTAGTTTGTAAAACAGTAAGGGCATGTAGATGTTAAATTGTCAGAAATATTTGCATTTATAGGAGGAATCCTTTGTTTATATTAGAGTAGAAATATTATCTTACATTTTCTCAAATTCAGAACAGACAAAATGATCTCAACAATAACAAAAACCTTAACTGGCACACGATAAAATTCTTTTCCTCATAACCAATGGACTAGCAGAAGGGTGCCACTGAAAAAGTCATAACAGAATAGATAATCTTTGTATGACACTTACATTTATCTAAATACAAATACGAATACTCAATACCCTTACCCTATGATTTCGATGAAGAGAATAACACACTGCCTTCCAACACACTGAAAATGCAGAAGCATCACTCTGATTTTCTCTATGTGGGTTATATACTCAGAGTATTACGGAAGCTTCCTTTTTTCCTGCACTTTAGAATAATCTCTGTCAATAGAAAGTTGAGCCTCTGCTGCATCTAATAATAAAAAGATGTGTGGCAGTTACAAGTTGGACTAGTCTGAATTTGTTGTCGTTGCTGCTGTTATATGTTTTGTTTTTTGATGTTTTTTGAGATTGTGTCTCACTATATCTCCCTGACTGTTCTGGAACTCACTATGTAGACTAGGCTGGCCTTGAACTCACAGAGTTCTAAATCTGCCTGCTCAGTGCTGTGGTGGAATTAGAACTATGTGTCACTGTTGGCATTTCATCTAGATTCTGTCCCACAGTTACTGGAAACAGACAGGTGTGCCTGACTAACTATAAAAGGGGTTGCTTGCCCTCTCCTCACTACTTTCTCTTCTCTTGCTCCTGCTCCTTACCCTCTCTCTCCCCACTCCCCTCCCTCCTCTCTCTCCACATGGGCCTACAAGACACCCCTCCCCCCCACACCATACTGTGCCTCCATTAAACTTATTTCTTCATTCTTATCTTTTTATAAAACACAACAGTCACCACACCTGGCCACTAACCTAGCAATTTGGAGATATTAGTGTGACTCAGCAAAGGTCCCACTCAAATACTCCCAACAGATTTTAAAAGGAAAGCAGTGATATAATGACAAGAGTCCAGCAAGCCTTAATCTAAATTGTACACGTTGAAATTTTAGTATCAACTTAATGTAAAATTATAAACATTTTAGAAAAAGTAGGGAATTATTCAGTGTCTCAGTTTAGGTTCCTAAATTTTAAACCAAATGCAATGCTCATAAAACAAAGACATAATAAATTTGGTGTTAGTATTCTGTCTAAACTCCACCTCCACAGTTACCTGGCAACAGCCAGGTATGCTCCTCCCCACAGTTACCTGGCAACTGCCAGGTAGGCCTGGCCCACTATAAAAGGGGCTGCTTGCCCCCTCCTCTCTCTCTTAATCTCTTACTCTCTTACTCTCTCTCTTACCCTCTTGCCTCTCTGTCCCCTCCCCCCCTTTCTCTCTGTCCATGTGGTCATGGCCAGCCTCTACTTCTCTACTCTCTTCTTCTTCCACCTTCTTCTCCCCACCTTTGCCCTACCTCCTGAATAAACCTCCTCCCCCTTGAAACCATGTGGTCTGGAGTGGTCTGTTCTGAGCTTCGGTCAGACTTCTTAGAACAACTAACATTTGGTCTCTTAAAGAAAATTTTTTTTTTGCTCTGAAGATCACTGAAAGTGATCCACAAGTCACGTGCCTGACAAAGCAAGTGAAAGTCTGAATACTATGATAAGCAAACAGTCCAATTTAAGAACTAGCAACAGATGTGGGGATGTTTTACTAGAAATATTTAGATGAAAACAGACAGGAAAAATATTCAGCATGCTTGTCCATTGCAAAACTGCAAATTAAAACCACACATATGTATCATTGCACACAATGACAAAAAACAAAACAAGCAAACAAATCCCGCCCCCCCCCAAAAAAAAACCCTAAAGGATGATGCTCAATTTTACACATTTTGGAGGAGGAAACAATTGAGGACTCCATTAGAAAAACCAATGGCTGAGTCTGTGGGGCATTTTCTTGATTGCTGTTTGATGGTGATTGCCCAGACAACTGTGTTGATACTTATCCTTATGCAAGTAGCCCAGGGATGTGTGAGAGAGACTAATGAGCAAGAGCCTGGAAGTAAACTCCTAAGCAGTATACTTTCATTGTTTCTGCTTCAAGCTCCTGCTTTGAACTCCTCTCTTGGAGTCTCTTGATGATGGACTCTACCTTGTAAGATAAACTCTCCCCCACCCCAGCCCCCTAGTTCTTTTGGTCATGGTGTTTAATACAGTCCAAGAAAGCAAACAAGAACACCAGCTTAACTTGAAATACCTCAGCTTGAATACAGTGTAAATGTTCCCAATAAAGTAGGTAAGAAATCCCTGTTATATCACTATGGTTGATTACAATAGTCTTACCATCAGTCTACTGATGCATTTAACAAAATAGTTACATATTCAGATTAGTATTAGAAGCAAAATTTTACGTCTGTGTGTGTGTGTGTGTGTGTGTGTGTGTGTGTGTGTGTGTGTGTAATAAGATGCTAAATAGTATTTTATAAATGTCACGATCAGGCAAAATTAATTAATTTATGGTCATATAAATTTAAAATAGTAATTTTGACTTTGGATCAGGAGTTTAGTGGAACATAAGAAAATACTTTGACTAACAGAAATGCTTCATGTCTTAATTCAATTGGTAAATACTAAGTTTATAAACCTTTCAAAGTTCTATGAACTGTATACCAAATTTGTATGTTTATTTTCATGTAAATTGGGTCTTAATAAAATGATTGAAAATACTATTTTCTAAGCTCTGCAACACTTTTGGTGTTTTAAAACTGTGTGATTTATTGGTCCTTCTAATATATATTTGGTGTGTGTCTAGTTTTGTATTTGTAATTTTACAGTCTTTCTATAAAAGATGGTTTCCATAGTTACATAATCTGCAAACCCTTGAATATAAAGTGTCTCTCTTTTACAAATAGACTTGTTACAAATACTCCCTTCCCAAGTCTTCTTAATTCAACCCAAGTCACTATTGTAGACAAATTCTGCTTCATCCCTACTCAGCATCTACTACTCTCATACATATCTTATGAAGTTGGTTTCATAAAGTTTAATAACTTAGAATAATTATTTTTGTTATTTCTCTCATATTTTTTTGGACATATGTCAGGTTGAAGATGTGATCTTTGTAATATATATTAGCCACCTTTTTCCTCTCCTCTACAGTAAACCTGTGTCACAGTAACAAACTATCATGTTGTTCCTTTCTGGCACTATCAGTCACCATCTTTGACATCACCATTACTCAAAGCAATGTCTCTAGCTCCCCAAAGAGTTGTATATCATATGCTAGGATAGGATACAATATCAAAATCTTGTTTTCAACTTCTAGATCTCTTTTGTGTTAAGTGGTTAGACCTATCTTCTATATTTCTGGCTCCTAACATGACTTACATTCACTATTCATAAGCTGCTTTATAAATTTATAGATGAAACACAAGGTGAAGGGAAAATATGATTTTACCAGACAAATAAATTGGTAAGGGACTTTTGCAACAGACAGAATCATTACTGTGAAAATTGAAAATAAGAAAAATAAACCTAATTTAGTAATATAAAAGTTAGACGGTATGACTAGAATGCAAAGACTTCTAAGAGAGGTAAGACAATATGATTTTGAGCTGCAAAAGTTAGTAGTTTCCTCTGAAATTGAAACATTCCATCCTTCAGGAAACTTCTTAAGTAGGAAGGTAAACAACTAAAAATAGCTTCAAGAAGTCCCTGAAACTAACCAAATTCACTATGCCCCTCTTGCCTAGAGTAAATAAGCCAAGAAGAAAAAAAAAATCTGAGACCAACAAGCTTCTTGGAAGAAACCATCCAAAAATACTTGCTACACCTTTTCAGCTCAAAACTAGATTGCTGGCAGAGACTGATATTAGCTTAGTCACTTGGAAAAGGTACTATCCAACCTGTTGTGCTGTCTATATGCTCCAGGTTTCTAGCTTTTGTGAGCTGTCACCTGTACCAGAGTGGACTTTGGTGATGTAACTGTCTTCGGGTCATTTTTTGCCCCGGTAACACTTCATCTATATTACTGAAAATAACCCCAATAAAACTTAATGATTCACCAACTTGGGCTTTGGTGGTATACATATTTGGTCTGTTGTGAGCCCTATCTAAGATTAGTAGATGTGAATACTGTATCTCCCCAGGAAATAAGATAGCTCTGGCAGTAAGTCTCTTGTCTTGCAAAAATGAAAAACTGAGTTTAAACCCAGAACTCATGTAAAACTGCCCTGGTGTGCTGGTTCACTAACATACCCTAAATGCTGGGGTAGCAGACAAGTCCAGGCCCACTGACTCACTATACAATCATGAATTCTGCAACAGTGAGATTTCCTGTTTCAAAACAAATAAATAGATTGATGGTGCCTGAGGACTGCTGTGTCTTGATGATAAGGTTATCTTCTGACCTCCACATGTGCACCCACATGTATATTGCACATATATATTCACCTTCATAAACACACATATATACAGACATGGAAAAAAATATGTTGTAACTTCAGTGGCCTTAGAGTGATAGCGAAGAGTTTGAATGTTTTCCTGAGGAATGCCTGAAATAGACCAACATTGGTCTGTCAAAAATGTTAGCTGGATCATTTCTGTCATGGAATTTTTATTTCATTGATAATATGAATAATTAATTAAGTAATTAAGTATAATAAATAAAGTATTTTATATAGCTACTGTTGTGAACTACCCAGAACCATTTATGTAGTTGTCATAGGCTAGGCTTGAATGTTAAAAATAGGTACTTTGTTTGCTTTGAAGAGCACTGCTTTCCAGGCACTAATAGCAGCACTTATACATAATACATGCTGAACAATTTTTGCATGACAAATAAGCAAATACTTGAATCCTCTAACAAATAAACGTGAGTTCTTTAAATAGAGAGCATCCATCCTGTATTCAACTTGGAATGTAAAGTCCATGGTAAAATAGTAATTTAAGAGGATTCCTTATATTCACCAGCTTGAGAAAAGCCCAGGGGCATTGAGAAAGAGAAAGCTAATTTAGAAACTTGGGTGATAAGGCTAAAGAAGGAGGTAGAGGGAGTCTGAAAAGTGGTAGGAACATATTATTAGTTCTGGAGTGTACTGCAAGGCAAGGTAAACTTACTGATTCACTCTAGGAGAACCATGACAACACTTTGAATTACTAAAAGTCACATAGATGAAAAGGAAATGTTTTTTGTAGTCTGAGAAAGGCATGAGCAGTATTGGAAATCAGGACTGTAATTGTTCACATTTTATTGATGTAATAAAGACAATGGACAAAAGCAACTTGGGTGTGAGGACACTGCTGCTTACCCCTTGCTCCTTGTAGCTCACTTCACAGGACTTGCTCAACCTGCATTCATATACAACTCAAACACCACTGCCCCTCCTCCCAATGGCTGAGTCTTTCCATATCAATACTTAACCAAGAATATGACCCACAAACTTCCTACTGGCAATCGTATGGAGGGATTTTGTCAACTGAGATTCCTCTAACTTAAATCATTTGACAAGAAAAATTAACCAGGACAGGGTATAATAATGAAAATGGAAAGCACAGATAGCCTGAAGATTCTGTAGACTCTAGGAACAATTGATAAATTAGAAAAAAAAAATAAAAGAAGTCAATAAACCTAATGAGCTTATACATTACAAAATTTATCAAAGGTAGTAGTACCAGTTATTGAAGGTGCCTTTTTTGAAGGTAGGGCTAGATTGGATCATTATACATAAATACACTGATGAAATTATTTCCCACAGAAATAGAGTTGGGAGGAGATTATAGCTCATTCTACATATGGATGAACAGTCCTTAGAAGAGAGGTAGAAACATAAAATGAAACTAAGGACTAAACCCCAAGGAACTTAACTATAAGCAAGTACTTAGGGGTGTGATTATGAAGTCAGAAGACATTTATTATTAACAGTTTAAGGAGATGATAGCGTTGCTGGTAAAAGGTGTTCTGTTTTCTTCTAATTAAGGAATGGTAGCCTCAATCTGAGTAGAAGACTGCTGTCTTAGAACTAGAAGCAAATGAAACCAAAGTGTTTACGAAAAACTCTAGAAGAAAGACAGGCTTCTTGCAAGACTCTGCACAAAAGGAAACCTCATGTTTGCTATATTTGGCCTCAGAAAACAACAAAGCATTTATCAACTAGGTTATGATTATGACTCTTTATACAGTCTCTTAAACTTGAGCAATGTTGATGTAGTCGTAAATACAAAAATTTCATGGTTTAGCTTTATTTTAAATTTACATTTCAAAGGTTATCCTCTTTCCAGGTCTCCCCTCCAGAAGCCCGTATCTCAACCCCACTCCCCCTGCCTCTATTAGGGTACTCCCCTGCCCACCTACCTACTCCCTCCTTCCCACTTTGGCATTTCCCTACACTGGGGCATCGAACCCCTTTAGGCTCAAGGGTTGCTCCTCCCACTTATGCCCAACAAGGCCATTCTCTGCCACATATGCAGTCAGAACCATGGTTCCCTCCATGTGTACTCTTTGGTTGGTAGTCTGGTCTCTGGGAGCTCCGGGGGCTCTGGTCGGTTGACATTGTTGCTCTCCACATGGAGCTGCAAACCCTCTCAGTTCCTTCAATCCCTTCTCCAATTCCTCCATCAGGGACCTAGCAATCAGTCCAATGATTGACTGTGAGCATCCGCCTCTGTATTTGTCAGGCTCTGGTAGAGCCTCTCTGGAAACAGCCATATCAGGCTCCAATCTGCAAGCACTTCCTGACATCCTCCATAGCATCCAGGTTTGGCGACTGTATATGGGATGTATCCACATGTGAAGCAGTCTCTGGATGGCCTTTCCTTTTGTCTCTACTCCACACATTATCTCCATATGACCTGTTAGTATGTTGTTACCCTTTCTAAGAAGCACTGAAGCAGCCACACTTTGGTCTTTCTTCTTCTTGAGCTTCATATGGTCTGTGAATTGTATCTTAGCTTTATTTTTAGAGTTACCTATATTTATGAGTAAATTATGCTTTATATGGAATAAGCCCATATAATGCATTACTTTAATCTGATAATAGAAGTTAAAACCTGCTATTTAAGATTTTTTGCAAATTAAATATATAAGAACAAAAAGAATTAACACTTCATCTATTGAAAGCCATGTTTAATTTTATTCCTTTCTATCTCTCCTTTCTCTCTCTCTCTCTCTCTCTCTCTCTCTCTCTCTCATATATGTATCCACTACATTCATTCAATTGATAAGGTTATATTCATGTAAGTGTAATGTAAAATGTATAATGTAAAATGTAGTTTGTGATAAGTATTTGAGATTCATCTAATACCTAAGGTTTTATTACCAAATAAGCTATTTTTAACATTCACAGCAGAAAAACAGTAATCATAATATTCTCTCTTAAGTTAGTCATCATTAAGAACAATGTCAAGCAGGAGGGATGGTTCAATGTTAAGAGAACTCATTGCTCTTACAGAGGAATCAAGTTTGTCTCTTTTTTTATTAGTATTATTTCATAATTTTATTCTCTCCTTCGAGAGTCTGTAACAACATGTCTCATTAGAACCGTCTGCCTTTAAAATGTGCCACAAATACAAAACAATGATCTATTGCTGCAGAAAACTATGGCTCGCTTCCTTTTTTTAAAAATTATTCTTATTAACTTTATATTTCAATCACAACCACCCTCTCTCCTCTCTTTTCATTCCCACCCTTATGACTCTCTCCCCCTATTGCTACCTCCCTTTCTCCTCAGAGAAAGGGAGTCCCCCCTTGGATATCACCCCACCCTGGGGCATCTAGTCCCAGCGGGTCTAGGCATATTATCTCCCACTGAGGCCCAACAGTGAAGTCCAGGCAGGAGAAAGGAGATCCAATGCAGGGAACAGAGACCGAGATAATGCCTGTTCCACTTGTTAGGCAACCCACAAGAAGACAAAGCTGCACATTTGCTACAATTATGTAGGCTGTCTATGGCAAGCTCCTACATGCTCCTTGCTTGGTTGCCCAGGCTTTGTGAGCCCCCATGATCCCAGGTTAGTTGGCTCTGTGGGTCTTTCTTCTTGTGGAATCCTTGAACCCTCTGACTTGCTCACTTCTATCCCCTACTCTTCCACAAGACTTTCTGGGATCCACCTCATGTTTGAACGTCAATTTGCTTCCATCCTCTGCTGGATGAAGTCAGGAGACAATGCTCTGTTCTTACCTGCAAGCATAGCAGAGTATCATTAATAGGGTCCAATGTTGGCACTCTCACATGGAATGGGTCTCAGTTTGTGGCAGTCACTGGATGGCTGTTCCCTCACTCTGCTCCATCTGTAAACCTGCACAATTTGTAAGCAAGACAAATTTGAAGTTCTAGCTAGAGCAGTAAGACAACAAAAGGAGATCAAAGGGACACAAACTGGAAAGGAAGAAGTCAAAGTATTTCTGTTGATATGATAGTATATATAACCAACCCCCAAATTCTACCACAGAACTCCAACAGCTGATAAACACTTTCAGCAAGATGGCTAAATACAAAATTAACTTAAAAAATCAGTAGCACTCCTTTATACAAATGGTAAACAGGCTGAGACAGAAATTATGGGGGAAAACATCCTTTATAGTAGCCACAAATGATGTAAAATATCTTGGTGTGACTCTAACTCAGCAAGTGAAAGACCTGTATAACAAGAACTTCAGGTCTATGAAGAAAGAAATTGAGGAAGGTACCAAAAGATGGAAAAAGCCACCGTGCTCACGAATCTGTAGAATTAACATTGTGAAAATGACTATCATACCAAAAGCCATCTACAGATTCAATGTAATTTCCATCAAAAATTCCAAGACAGTTCTTTACAGGTTTATTTCTTGGAACATGGATTAGGAAACTCATAGCTACCTTTAGCTCCGGTTTCAGGAGACCTGACATCTTCTGTCCTCTACAATGTACATACATACACTTAGGCACAAACAAACACAATAAAAGAATACAAATAATCATCTCTCTAAAAGAACAGTGTATCACCAATAAATATTACTGACTGGTTGATTCATACCAAAAATAATAAAAGCAAATTATTTTGTACTGATACAAGATGGTTCATACTATTTGTGCTTCTAAGTTCTATTTCTCTTTCTAATGTTAAGTAATTTGAACTGAACACACACACACACACACACACACACACACACACTTCAGTGTTACTGTATAACCTTGATTCCAAATAAATGTGATTCCATTTGTAGTCAATTATTTCATTTTAAACATAGATTTTTCCTTTTAATAGCAGGTCTGCTTTATCTAATACTTAAAAGGTTCACTTTGTACATTCTGTGCTATTTTTAAAGTGAATTTACTACAAAATTTAAGAATTTTCTACAAATAAATAAGTGACTTTCTAGTTAAAACCTGAAGAAAAAGTAAAAATACATAGAAGAAAAATATGTAAGATCTTTATATTTTTATAGCCATTTTTTCTTTCTGGAAGAAAAAGACTCATTTTAAACAGAAAGTGCAGCTGTAAATAAAACACAAATAGTATCCAGGCAGAGCAGTGATGCAGGAGATTGCCTTTCAGCCCAAAGCTTCATCAGTGTTAAAGTGCTGATTCCAGTAGGGAAGCAGAGTTGGCTTGCCGTATTAAATATGAAGACTACGTAGTTATGCCCTTGTAAAAATAGGTCAGGCTTCAAAAGAGACATTTTTATGCTCAAACTTACAAAAACAATTCTCACGGGTGTTGTTTTGCTTACTTAGTTTTAGTTTCGTTTACTACATGTGAAATTTGAAAGATTTAGGGGACTAGCTGGAGGCAGAAGTCATCATGGCTAATGCAGCTCTAGTCTAGCTGTTTCTAAATCAGGAATAAGGTGAAAGAAAACAAACTGAAAAAGCAGAGTAGCTGATATGAGTGTAGTGGGACTTTAACTGTACCAGAGTTATTTTATACTATGTTGTGTTTTGCCTGTTCCTTGCCTTTGATGTATCACAGGCAAGTAGAAGCTATTCCTGTGCGAAAATATGGCTGGGGAACCCAGGGTTCCTCCCGCCATGCTGCGAGTAGTCGGCTGGGAACGATCTGGGTTCCTCCAGCTGGAAGTTAGGCCCGGCTGCTCATTAACTAAAAGCCTCTCCACGGTTCCTCACTGTTCCTCACCGTGCGGCCCCAACACAAGAGGAAGTCCTTGGGTTTCCAAAACCGGTTTATTGGCATGGCGGATGGTGGATGGATCTGGATTCATATCCCACAAAAACTCAGGCCATGCTTGAGTGAAAAGGGGGAGAGGGAAAAAGGGGGGAGGGGCTAGGGAGGAATGTTTAGTTGGCTCCACCCTCTGGTCTTCAGGTACCTAGTTAGTATGTAAATCTCTCAAGGGCCTGTTTATCACGCCCACCTGTGTACTGTGACTGAATGGTAAAGGTGGAACCGAACCGGAGGTTAGGCCTCATGTCAGGAGCCTGGGTTCTGGGGACATGGCTGAACCCACAGCCCAAGAACCAGGATACCCTTCCATGGCCCAACATCTTCCAACTTATTTCTCGACTCCACAAAAAAGATACCCAGATGCCCACAATCCTATGTCCTTACAGGACCTTCTCTTCCTCCACTTCCCAATACAACATCATATGGCATTCTCTGCATCCAATTGACATAGGAAGAAAAACCCTAGTATTTTTTTTAATTATCATCTGTAGACCTAGTTTATAAATAGCTCTATATGACAGATAGAAAAGGACAGGTCAACTGTCTCACTCTTGACTGTTCATTAAGAGTAATGGTGAAGGAAAACTTCCCAGTTGTGGTAGAATTAGATGAGGCATCTTGTTGTACCCATCTCTTGAGGGAGGAAATGGCCAACTTGATGATTAAAAACTGATTCATAGGCTCTAGCTATTTTGGATTTGAGTAAATGGTCTATGACTCATAAGAAACATGATAATAAAATTGATCACAAAAATTAAGAAAAGAGATTTATGGAAAGGTTTTTCAGCTTGACAAAAGTATAGAGGTATTGTGCTCTCAGTCCATTCTCAACAAATAATAAATTCTGAAGAGAATTACCTTGGTAACCAATTGTATACGATCACCCTTTCTATGGATGCCAATCAACTTGATTTCCTAGATATCCCTGATGTGGAAAAAATGGCTCTGATATTAGTGTTGAAGTTATGAAGGAATTTCTGCTCATCAAAGCAGATGAGGATGTGGTCACTTACAAGTCTTCATCTATAAGCCTAACTATAAAGTTATTTTATAAGAGTCACGGTATTCCTGATTTAGAATAGAGCTAAAACCACTAGAATAGCATTCATTAGCCATGATGACTTCTGCCTCCAGCTAGTTCCCTAAATCTTTCAAGTTTCACATGTAGTAAAAGCAGCTAAAACTAAGTAAGCAAAACAACACCCGTGAGAATTGTTTTGTAAGTTTGAGCATAAAAATGTCTCTTTTGAACCCTGACTTATTTTTAATTTAATATGGCAAGCCATCTATAGACAGATTGGCTATCAGAAATAGAGATTACTTATTGTCCTGATATCACACCCTAATAATAGTCAACTTGATTTTGAGA
>JANHMN010000004.1:56067488-56160467 GCA_030674055.1 Rhabdomys pumilio | reverse complement strand
AAATTATTACAGGATTATTGATTATGCATTCTTCTTTTGAAATTTATACCTAACAAACATTTTCCATCTGTCTTTCTCTCTACAAGTTCAATGTATCCCCAAAGCAATAATTCTTTTGTCATTGATTAACAAAGCTTAAGCAAGCCAAGTCTATAGTAGCAAGGTTTTTCCTATGCGTACCTGATGACAGTTTGCATTTACTAAGAAACAGATCATCATCTGCATACTTATTTTGAAACTGAACAAGATTTAATTTTGAAGTCTTGTTCAGCTAAACTGGCCAGTCATCTATTCTCTATTCTTATACTCAAAATAGAATTATTTACTCTATTATGCCAAGAACCAGCTCCGGCCTTTGGTAGTTTATCAGGTATTGAGATGGAACACTGAGTGAGTCAGATGAAGGTCAAAGACTGATGATCTCTGGCCTCATAACTCTCTCTAGTTTATGCCAATTCTCTCTTACTACTTTGTGGCTAAATGAAGCTGGTTTCTGGTAATAAACTCCTGCTGGCATCAGCGGGGGGTCGGGGTGGGGGTGGGGTGGTGGGGATGAAATAAAAAGGCCTAATTGCTAGGACTTATTTTTTCTCTCTGGCTCAAGGATCTCTCCCTGGTCAGGTGAGATTCCTGGAGCTCATTAACTCTTTATGACTCAAAGAGAAAAGAATAGAAGAGAATGAAAGAAAAAAAATCATGCATGCAGAAAAGTTACCCACTCTGAAAAAAAAAATTAAGTTGCAACAACCTTCATTTTTTTTTTGTTTTCAATATATATACTGTCTCTAAAAATTTAGCTCATACAATTATCAGATAAAATCATCACATGAGGATAATTGATTGTATGATCTTCTAAATGCTTTTACATTCCAATAAGTTCATAGTAAGTTTAAGGCTATAATTCAAGTAAAAGATCAATAAAACATAAGGAATAACAGCAGAATTTGTCCTGTCTAGCAGTACATTAAACAGGGATCCGAGGAGGTCACCTGAAATTGGGGGGGGGGGGGGGGGGGGGAAACAGGCAAAGAGGCAAAGAATCGCGATCTGTCTATAGGCTGATCAGATTGCCGTTCTTTGCGTCTTTGCCTGTATCCCCCCATCTCTCTTTCAGGTGACCTCCTTGGACCCCTGTTTAATGTCCTGGCCAGCAGGGCATTAAATGGGGGTCCGGGGAGGTCACCTGAAAGAGAAAATGAGGGAAAAACAGGCCAACACAAAGAATGGTGATCTGTCTATAGTCTGATCAAATCGTAAATTTTACTTTTTCACACAGGGGTTATATACACAAAAAGGCAGGATGTGGGGGAAGGGGATGACACAGGAGCATAAGTGTTTAGGAGGAGTACAGATATCTTCAAGAACAGAGTATCAGCTGGGTGAAGCTTCAGGGGACAGATCACTCCGACTCCACCTATGATTCACTTGTCTGTATCTAAGTTAGGAATAATAATAATAATAATAATAATAATAATAATAATAATAAATAATCCATCGAGGTTACTTATCTACAAGGTCTATGGCTAGAGCCTGGTAACTGTCCACCAAAGCTGCTTGTTTATAATAGCTTCTAGCTATCTGTTTCAAGGTTTTTACACAGAAACCAAGACTTTGTGCTAGCAGGCATGCATGATAGGCCTACCACTGTCTTCAGGCCTATGGCTGATTCCAGGCCTTTAGTGTATAGACAGAGATGCCCCTGACAAGAATTATTTACATTTCTTTTTATTAAGACTAGTATCTGACTAAACATTATCTGTTACTAGCCCCATAAATTCATTATAAGTTTAAAGCAATAATTTTTATGTCACAAGTTAGCATGGCTTTGTCAAGAGTCAAATGATTTGCCTAGTGTCTTAGTAGTTTTGCATACATAAACTAATTCATGGTCTCTATTCCTGCACAAACATCATGACCAAGAAGCAAGTTGGGGAGGAAAGGCTTTATTCAGCTTAAGCTTTCCACATTGCTGTTCAGCAACAAAGGAAGTCAGTACTGGAACTCAAGCAGGTCAGGAAGCAGGAGCTGATGCAGAGGCCATGGAGGGTTGTTGCTTACTGGCTTGCTTCCCATGGCTTGCTCAGCTGGCTTTCTTTTATTTTTAATTTTTTTATTGGATATTTTATTTATTTATAATACAGATGTGTTGGGAGCCGACTTTTAGCAGAAAGCAGCTAGAAAGCAGCTATCATCTTTGCAGTCATCTGGAGCCATATACCCTGATAAGAGACTTGTTTTTCAACAGCCTACAACAGCTGAGCACACTCTGATAAACATCTTGTTTATCCCACATATCTTGTTTTGCTGTTTAGTGACCCCAGCTACCTGGTGCTTGCGGTAAAGCGTCTTCAGCTGTGTTCTCCTGTTTGTGCTTATAAATACCCAGGATTTCCTTGCAAAGAAAGACAATAAGAGAGAGGAGACAATATGAGAAAACAATAAGAGAGAAAATAAGAGAGAGAAAATAAATGAGAAATGAGACTTGGTCACATACTGTAGTTTGTCTC
The DNA here is from genome assembly GCA_030674055.1 of Rhabdomys pumilio. NCBI lineage: Eukaryota > Metazoa > Chordata > Mammalia > Rodentia > Muridae > Rhabdomys > Rhabdomys pumilio. The sequence continues at coordinate 56,157,960 of JANHMN010000004.1, read as the reverse complement.
CATTCTTCGCTTCTCTTCCCCTTATTCCCCTACTCTCTCTTGACCAGAGCACTTAGCCCCAAATCGTGGGGCAGTGTGGGCAGCAACATAGTGGTCCCCAATGTGTGGGTGTCAACACAGATGTCATGATCGTTCCCCGTTTCCCCTCCCTAGAACCCCCTATCCCATCTCCCCTCCTTTTTGCTTTTATACCATTTTGATTACATGCATGTATTAAGGTCAGTTCTAGGTTGAGGGTCTAGCAATACAATAGACGCAAATAGTCAAGGAACAAGCAAGACAATAAACACAAATAGTCAAAGAACAAGCAAGGCATTAAACAGAATTCTGTGAACACTCCCGTGATCACTGTTTCTAAGGGCTTATGAGGATGACCAAGTTATGTGAGCCAACTTCACTGTCCTAGCACAAAGTCATTTTCATATCTGAAGCCTACTTCCTTGTTCTATTCTAAAATTTATATTCCTGCTTGAAATTACTTCTTTGTTCTAGCCTATGATTTAGATTTTTACCCGGAATTACTTCTTTGTTCTATGTTAATGTCAGATTCCTGCCTGAAGCCTACTTCTTTGTCTTTGGCCAATGTCATATTCCTGCCATCAGCTGGCTTTCTTTTAGAATCCAAGACTACCAACCCAGGGATGGTACCACCCACAAGGGGCCCTCCCTCCTTGATCACCAATTGAGAAAATGCCTTACAGCTGAAGTTCATGGAGGCATTTTCTCAACTGAAGCTCCTTTCTCTGTGATAACTCCAGCTTATGTCAAGTTGACACAAAACTAGCAAGTACACTAATGGATATTTTATTTTTGTCTTTGTACCTACAATAAATTTTCCATTCCAAGTTTTTGAACTTTAGTTACCAGATAGTGGTCTCAGAGCTAATATAGAAGAAAAGTTTTTACTGATTGTGAATTTGTCCCAAGCCTGCTTCCTTATCCCAGTTGAATTAGCCCGTGACACACGACGGTTTACAGAGCTCTATTTGCAAATTTAATTCTATAGAGGGTTATCAGGAATTATGAGCTCATCAATTTTTCTACACAGCAATACTACATGAGACTACATCTTTATGTTAACTTGCAGAAAATCTGCCTGATAGGATGGGCTAATGTCTAAGAATCATTAGGTTATGTTATAATGACAAGAAAGGTATATCGATAGCAAAAAAAAAAATCCTGGAATATAAAATATTCTTATTTGCCTTTAACCTTTCCTACATGGCTTCTGGCATTTTATTTGTAACCCTGTCTTTTCATGATGTACACTGAAACTTGTGCCAGTGACCACATCCCTAGATCATAACATTCAGGAACTCAGACCCAATTTAGAATAAACATTTGCTTTGATCATTAATTTGTTCCAAGCCTATTTTTCTTGCCACTACAATTATGTGCTTGTAGTGTTTGAAAGCTCACCTTATTCCTACTCCTAACTTATGCAGCTCTTGCTCTTTTATGAGGAAAGGATGAATTCTCTTCTTGATTTTAACTTGAAACTTTGTATCAACTACCTGTAAGTTTCCAAAAATTTTTAAATCAAACTAACTTCCCAAAACTACTTAAATCAAACCAGAGATTCCATAAATTTATTAATTTGAATTAAATCTGAGGTTCATTGGTTAATCTAAACAGCATTATATCAAGAACATTAATCTTCATGTTGATCTGCAGGAAACTTGCCCCACAGAGTGGGTTGTCACCCTGGAAGGTCTCATACCAGGATGTAGGCAGCGGTGGTGTCTTCATTCCCAGTCATACTGTGTCAGACATATGAGGAATATCAATATGAGAAGTAATGACAAACATCAGTAGCAAGAAGCTGTCCTAGGATGAAGCCCCTAGGCCCATGCCTCTCCAGAGTACATCCATGGCACCCAAGCAAAATGATGGGCTATCTCTAGGACGCTCACTTGCCCACTGCTGTCTTCCTTCATGGCATTCAGCATTATTTAATACATTTAAGTATAAGTTCAAATAAAAATGTAGAAAAAGATAAATTTTCTCCTTAATTTGGGACTATCTTTGTTTGGTATCAAACATCAAGATTCCTACGTCTGTGTCAATACTGCTGCCACTTGACCTGCAATCCCTGACTGCTTCTCAGACTTTTATCTTTAAACATCAGGTAATATCAATAGCTCTTCTCTTTTTAGGCCTTCAAATTAGATTGATTTAATGACCAACTTTCCTGGTTCTTTAATTTATTCATGACATACCAAGAAACTTCTTTTCCTTTATAATTAGATAAGACAGATTTTATAATACATATTACATGTCTATAGATATCCTGTTGGTTCTGTTTATACTTTATTATATACACACTCAAATAACTAAAGGCTATTTCCATATCTAAGGTGCATCTCAAACTAAACACGTCTAACACTATATTTTATTCTTCATATAATATAGTAAGCATCAACCTAAATGTTCATATCTTACTACCCATTTTTACTGACTGATTTAACTACATTAAATTTATCCTATAATGCAGTTTATGCTGTCTTCAAATTATTCCAAAACAAAAATCACTTATGATTCATAATATATATTAAGTGTTTGAAGATTTTTTTCTTTGAAATTATGAATAAAATGTTTTCTTGTTAAAATAATTTCTATTCTTAGTTAACTAAGTCAAGAACAAAATAAAAAAAGAAAATATACAAGAAATTATATTCCTCTATGTATAGAAACTCATGAACCACTAGTAAATCATTATAACAGGCTCTATATGGGTTAATAAATTCAAATTCATTCATTTATTCATATAAACTATGAACAAACTTAGAAAAAATACCTGCCACTTACATAAAGAGTAAATAGCACCTAAAAGTAATGATATTTTCAAAAACATTTTCTTTCAATCTATTTTATAGAATATTATTATTGTTATTATTATTAAATCTTTTTTACAGTCCAGTCTTTATCCCCCTCCCTTTCTGCCATCCAACTTTTCCTCATCCTATTCCTCCTCCCCCCACCAACCCCTGTCTCCAAGAGGATGTCCCTCCCTACCCCATGAGACCTCCCCACACCCTGGGGCCCTAAGTCTCTCGAGGGTTAGGTGCACCATCTCTCACTGAGGCCAGACCAGGCAGTCCTCTGCTGTATAACTCTCAGGAACCTCAATTCAGCTGGTATATGCTGCCTGGTTTTTGGCTTAGTGTCTGAGAGATCTCATCTGTCCAGGTTAACTGAGACTGCTGGTCTTCCTATAGGGTTAATCTCCTCAACTTCTTCCAGCTTTTCCCTAATTCAACCACAGGAGCCCCCTGCTTCTGTCCATTGGATCTGCATCTGTCTCACCAGCTGCTTGTTGGGCCTTTCAATGGACATCCATACTAGTCTCCTGTCTGTAACCACACCATAGCATCAGTAATACTGTCAGGCCTTGGAGTCTCTCCCCTTGAGCTGGATCCCAATTTGGGCTGGTCACTAAACTTCCTTTCCCTCAGGCTCTTCTCTAATTTTGTCCCTGAAGTTCTTTTAGACAGGAACCATTCTGGGTCAGAGTTTTTTACTGTGATATAACAACCCCATCCTTCCACTTGATGCCCTGTCTTTCTACTGGAGGTGGTCTCTACAAGTTCCCTCTCCTCACTGTTGGGCATTTTATTTAAGGTCCCTCCCTTTGAGTCCTGATAGTCTCTCACCTCCCAGGTCTCTGGTATAGTCTATAGGGTTCTCCCATCTCCTATCTCCTGGGATTGTCTGCTTCCAATCATTCTGCTCGCCCTCAGTGCTCCACTTTCCTCCACCCCGAATACCTGATCATGTTCCTCTTTTCCCCTGCCAAGGTCCCTCGTTCCCCCCGCCCCCATTGCTTTCTTCTCTCTCCCAAATGGAATTGAGGCATCCTCACTTGGGCCCTTCAGCTTTTTAATCTTCGCGAGTTCTGTGGATTGTATCCTGAGTATTTTGTGCTTTTTGGCTAATATCTACTTATTAGTGAGTAGATACCATGCATGTCCTTTGGCACCTCACTCAGGATGATATTTTTTAGTTCTATCTATTTGCCTGCAAAACTCATCATGTCTTCATTCTTAATAGCAGAGTAGTATTCCATTGTGTAAATGAACCACATTTTCTGTATCCATTCTTCTGTTGTGGGATATCTGGGTTGTTTCTAGCTTCTGGCTACCACAAATAAGACTGCAATGAACATAGTGGAGCACATCCCCGGTGGCAGGATGAGGCATCTCTTGGGTATATGACCAAGAGTAGTATTGCTTCAGGTAGGTCTATTTCCAATTTTCTAAAGACCCTCCTGAATGATTTCCAGGGTGAATGTACCAGTTTGTAACCCAGCAGCAATGGAAGAATGTTCCTTTGTCTCCACATCCTTGCCAACATGTGCTGTCACCAGAGTTTTTGATCTTAGCCATTCTGTTTGGTTTAAGATGGAATCTCAGGGTCATTTTGATTTGCATTTCCCTGATGACTAAGGATTTGAACATTTCTTTAAGTGTTTCTTGGTCATTGGAGATTCCTCTGCTGTGTATTCTCTGTTTAGTTCTATAGCCTGTTTTTTGATTGAGTTGTTTGGTTTTTGGAGTTTAGCTTCTTGAGTTCTTTATATGTTTCAGATATTACCCCTCTGTCAAATGTGGGGTTAGTGAAGATTTTTTTCCCCAATCTATAGATTGTCAATTTGTCCTATTGACTGTGTCTGTTGCCTTACTTTTCATTACTTCCATTTCATGAGGTCCCATTTACCAATTGTTAGAGTCTGAGCTATTTGAGTTCTGTTTACGAAATCTGTCACTACCACTGCACCTCCTCACCCCCAGTTTCCCTGAGATTGAGGCTCTTAACCACTTTCTTTTCTATTAGGTTCAGTGTATCTGGTTTTATATGGAGGTCCTTGATCCACTTGGACTTGAGCTTTGTGCAATGACAAATATGGATGTACTTTCAATTTTGTACATACTAGTGGCCAATTAGACCAACATCATTTATTAAAGATGCTTTCTTTTTTTCCATTGTATATTTTTAGCTTCTTTGTCAAAGATCAAATATCTGGAAGTGTGTGGTTTTACTTCTGGGTCTTTAATTGGTATTTGTGTGGTATAGGTATCAGAGTAATTCTGGCTTCATAAAATGAAGTGCTCCTGCTGTATCTATTTCATGAAATAGCTTAAAGAATGTTGGTATTAGCTCTTCTTTGAAGGTCTGGTAAAATTCTGCACTAAAGCCTAGGCTTTATTTGTTTGGGGCAGGGCTCAATGACTTCTTCTATTTCCCTAGGGAATATGGACCTGTTTAGATAGTTTTCCTGCTCTTGATTTAACTTTGATATGTAGTATCTGTCTAGAAAATCATACAATTCATCTATATTTTCTAGTTTTGTAGAGTATAGACTTATATAGAAGGATTGGATTATTTTTTAAAATTTCCTCAGTTTCTGTTGATATGCCTCCTTTACATTTCTTATTTTGTTAACTTGTATACTGTCTCTGAGTGTTTTAGTTAGTTTAGCTAGGGGTTTATCTATCCTGTTGATTGTCTCAATATCCAGATTTTGCTTTTGTTGATTCTTTGTATTGGTCTCTTTGTTTCTATTTGGTTGATATAGGAAATTATAAATGATTATTATGCAGTAAATTAAAATAGCAGTATAATATTTATGAAGACAATCAACTTTATTTCTGATTCAGTTGCAGGTATGCTCCTCAGGAGAGAATTCCTGTCTGGTACTATAGTACCATAGACCCCAGTGCAGAGGCTACAAGTGTTCTATTGTCAAATGTATATAATAAATCAGTCAGATTATTTTCTAAATAAGCAAATGTATTCCTGATTTTTCAATATTTATATTTATTACATAGACTGGTGTTGCTCTCTGCTTTAGTCAGAAGACCTTTGTTTGTGTGAGACAGTTACTGCAGAGACTCATAAATGGTTATTATGTTTAAAATAAGTAAACATGAATGTTCAGTGAAGGCTGCATGCTGCCTTCAAGGATCAAGTATCATCAGAGAAGATAGAGCAGAAAGAGTATAAGGGCAAGAACAAAGAACAGAGTGTATGGAGTGCTTCCTGGCATGATACTGCCATTGCACTCTTGAATTCTCAGCATCTGTAACTGCATGCACAGGTTTGGGCCCAAAGACATGTCATCATATAGAGAAGGGAAGCTTATGAGGTCTTGCCTTTCCTAGACATCTGTTGGTAGTTTATCATTGTTCAGAGAGAGCCAATGTCATTTGTGATATAGTCATTGATATGTTGCCCATACTATTGTAAATAATGTCTCACTCATGCTTCTATAGATATTTTAATGAAACTCATTTTCTCACCAAATCAGGAAGCTATGAAAGTAGAAGACTAGTGTGTAAAAAGAAAGTCACTAGAAGTGGAATGGGGACAAAACATGTAATGGGTGAATATATGATCAAAATACATGTACCTGCATAAAATCTAGAGATGACATGTGGAAGGAAATAGACACGCCTTCTGACACTGTTTTAATTTACTTAATATGGCTTTCACCAGTTGCACCCATTTTTCCACAAGTAACATACCTTTAATCTTTATTATAGTTGAAGAAAATTCTATTGAGTGTCTACAAGATATATTCTTTACCCACATCTCGATCATTGGATGTCTAGGCTTACTTCACTGGATGGCACCATGCAGGAAGAGCTACAATGGGCAAGTGAGCTCCCTTGAGACAACACACTTTTTTGCTTGGCTACAATAGGCACACTCTGGAAAGGCATGGCCTCAGAGACTTCTTCCAGAATTCCTTCTTGCTATGAATGTGCTTTTTCATGTTTGTCATTGCCATATTGCTCATTGTTTTGACTTGGTGAGAGTGGGAAACCCTCACTGCCTATATCCTGGTGTGATTACTTCCTAGGTGATAACCCCCTCTGTTAGGCAAGTTCCTACAGATTAACATAAGGATGAAAACCTTTGAGAAAATGCTATTTAGATGAATTAATGATTTTATAGATTTCCTGATGTGATGTAAGTAGTTTTAGGAAGCTAACTTGATTTAAATAATTGAGGGAAGTTAGGGTTGTTGATAGAAAGTTTCAAGTTAGAATGAAGAATAGAATGTTCCCCTTTCTCACAGAATGGCAAGAGATTCATGTGTTAGAGAAAACATACAGAGTGTCATGCATTACAAGGAGGTAATTGTAGTAGAAAAGAAAATATTAGACTTTGAACAAGTTAATGATCAAAGAAAATATTCACTCTAGGTTGGGCCTTAGTTCACTGGTCTCATGTTCTAGAAATGGAGTAACAGGGTTTTGGTGTACACCATTGATTGAAAAGGTTATGAACTAAGAATAAACAGTCTATTCTGAGTATAAGAACATATTTATTAGTCAGTTTAGCCAGCCAAGACTTCAAAAATAAGATGTAAGACAGAAGACTTTTTTCCTTTCCAAGTACAAATTGTCATCAACCAAACAGGAGAAAACTGCTACTGTAGACTTGGTCTGCTTCAACTTCTTTAATCTACAACAAGAGAATTTTTGCTTTGAGGGTACAATGAGCTTGTGGTTAGAAAGATGAGAAATGTTTAGTTAGATATAAGTTTCAAAAAAGGAATACATAACCAATAATCCTGTTGTGATTTCCTCTTGTGTAATTATTTTAATCTGTTTTGGAAGAACATGTTGTTATGGTGATTGTTTTTAGAAAATGAGTACCTTTTGGTTATGAGGTAATTTTCTTACATAGAAAATCTTTGTCTTAGGGGGTATAAAAAGTGTTAGGAGAAAAAAATAAAATGCTGCAGCCTGTCTTTGTTTCAACCACACTGTGTGTGTGCATGCGTGCAAACATGTGTGTGTGTGTGTGTGTGTGTGTGTGTGCATTTGTCCCTTTCTTGTTTTTTTCTTTAATCACTGGCTACCATAGATAGTAGCTATCTAGACAGACTATCTGTCAGTCCCTTATAGTGCTGGTCCCCATCAGCTATTTTCAGCACTGACACAGATCACCAATGCCACCCCTCACTGCCTGACTCAGTTTATCTTGCAGTGTCAAAGCTGATCTTTTGACACTTCACTTCTTAGTAATTGTGACAAGTATGCCAGTAAATATTAATAGGGAAATATCTTTGTGATATTGTTACTTGGGACCTTTGGGTAAATATCCAAAAATTATTATTTGGGTCATATGTGGGACTTTTGATTTAGTTTATTTATTTTTGTATTTTTTTTAGTTAACACATTTTTTTTTTGTTTTTAATATATCCAAACCACAGCTTCCCTTCATCCAACCCTTCTGTACCCACCCCAATATTGCTTCCATCCCCCTTTCTCTCCTGAAGATCCATCATTACTCTGTTTCCCTTCAAAAGAGCCCATAATATTAACCAAACATGGAATAACAAGATACAATAATACGAGGCACAAACCTAAATATCAAGGTTAGGCAAGGAAACCCAATGAGAAGAAACAGGTATCAAGAACAGATTAAAGAGTCAGAGACACCACCATTCCCACTGTTAGGAGTATCCCAAAGCACCAAACTAACAATTATACAACATACAGAGGACCAAGCTTGAGTCCATACAGGCTCCCTGGTAGCTGCTTCAGTCTCTATGAACCCCTATAAGTCCTATCTAGATGATGTCTACGGCATCAGCATTATGAATAGTCTCCCTCTTATTACTTGGGCCTCAACCCAGAGTAGTCCTTGGTTGGCCACTTCCACAAGTTCTTGTAGATGGGATTGTAGATTGAAGCTTTTGTGGCTGGATTGGTGTCCCAGTCCCACAACTGGAAGCCTGGTTACAGAGGATGACCACCTTAGGCTCTGAATGCTCCATTACTAGGAGTCCTAGATAGGGTCACCCTCATAGAACTCTTGAATATTCTACTGCACTAGATTTCCACATTGAGCTCTACCACCTTCCAGAATCCTCCAGTTTTACACATCTCTCCCCATATGCTCTCCCTTAGTACTGCTCGCCCCTCTTCCCCAGAGCCCTCCTGTTCCTATTTCCATCTGCCCCAGTCCACTCACAAAATCTATTGTATTGACCCTTCCCTAGGAGATCCATGTGTCCCCCTTAAAGCACTCTTTGTTACTTAGACTTTTTGGTTCTATGGATTGTAGCATAATTATCATTTAATTAACAGCTAATATAAGTGACTACATAGCATGTTTGGCTTTCTGGACTAGGTTAGCTCAGAATGTTTTTTTTTCTAGTTCCATCCATTTCATGATGTCATTTTTTTTAAAGAGCTGAATATTACTTCATTGAGTAAATGCAAACACATCTTTCTGCATTAGACAGTTGAGGAACATCTGGCTGTTTGAAATTTCTAGCTAGTGTTAATAAAGCTGCTATGAACATAGTTGAGCAAGTGTCCGTGTGGTAGGATGGAGCTTCCTTTGGGTATATGAATGATATAGCTGTGTCTTGAGGTAGATTGATTCCCATTTTTCTGAGAGACTGCCATGTTGATTTTCACAGTGACCGTGTTAGTTTTCACTCACATCATCAGAGGAGAAGTGTTTGCCTTGCTCCACATCCTTGCCAGAATGAGCTGTCATTTGTTATATTGATCTTAGCCAATCTGGTAGTTGTACTATGAAATCTTAATGTAGTTTTGATTCTTATTTCCCCAATGGCTGAGAATGCTGAATACATTTTGTTTCTTGGCCATTTATGTTTAATCAATCCTTAATCCTCTATCTAGAATTTTCTGTTTAGATTTGTCCTCCATTTTTACTTGGATAATTTGTTGGGTTTTTTTTTTTTTTGATATCTAGTTTCTTGAGTTATTTATATATTTTATATATTAGTCCTCAGCCAGATTTGGATTTGGTGAAAATCTTTTCCCCTTCTGTAGGCAGTCATTGTGTCCTATTGACAGTATCCTCTGCCTTACATAGGTTTCCAGTTTTATGAGGTCTCATTCATTAATCTTTGATCTTAGTCCTGGTACTTTTGGTGTTCTGTTCAGGAAGTTCAGATCATATAAATCTTTTGCCTTTTTGTGAATTTCTTACATAAATACTCTTTGAAATTTATAATTATGAATTTTTACTTTTCTTGCTCTTGCTATATCTTTTCAACTTCTCATGTTTGTGATTTCTTCTTTTATAATTTTTGTTGCTGCACACACACTCATACATATGTATACATAAATATGTATATAGACACGTATACATTCACCCTTACCCCAACCCCACGTGACCTATGAGCCCACTTATTGCTTTTCTTACAAGTATGTGTTAAAGGCTGACAACTTGTGATTGGAAAACCTATCAGATGGCTTCTGTACTCAAAAATCAAAAATGATTCTTCCTCTGTTAGCAGACATTGAGTTTCTGTAACTCTTCATCTTGGGGTGAGGTCTTGTGAAATTTCATTCATTTACATTGGCCTGATGACTGATGTCAGTATGCAGATCTTGTTGAGATAATTGTATTGTTGAGATTTCATAAATACAACATCTTTGTTATGTCTAGGAGACACTCTTTTGCAAGAGTCATTTATATAGATTTCATTTTACCAATGCTCTAGTTAAGTGCTAAGAGCATCTCCTTTCTCTGTGTGCCTGTGTATGCAGTTCCTTCATCATTTCCTTCTTTTATTCTTTAAAAAAGTCTGCTATTTATTTATATAGTTTTAGTAACAAAAAACAGTGTTGCCTATATTGGCATGGGAAACGTAACATGGCCACATTTCTAAAAAAAAAAAATTACTCTCCATCCCCCAACAGACATCAATCGCCTATAGCCCCTCTACTTAGGGGTGGGGACTCCAAAGGCTAGCCGCCTCTCCATACCTTTAAATAGCTATTTAATTATTTGAGAATGTCATATATTTATATATGTTTTGATCAAATCTACATTCATTGTCTTTTTTCTAACTCTTCCCTTCCACTACCCGTGTCCCTCCTAGCTTTCAGTGTTATTATTGTTATTTTTTATTCACATCTCAAATATTGCACCCTTCCCAGTCCTCCTTAAAAAAATTCTTCCCTCCTTCCCTCCTCCCTTTCACTTCTGAGAGAGTCCCCCTCCCCCCATATTTCTTCTACCTGGGATATAAAGTCTCTATAAGATTAGGCATTAGTCATACCTTCTCCCACTGAGGCAAAACAAGGCAGTCTTCTGCTACATATGTGCTGGGGGACCTTGAACCAACCCATGTATGCCCTTTGGTTGTGGTTTAGTCTCTGGGAGCTCCTGGGGCGGGGAGTAGTTGACACTGTTGGTCTTCCTAAAGGGTTGCCATTCCCTCCATTTTCCCACCAATTCTTCCATAGGAATATGCTTGCAGACAGGAGCCTAGCATAACTGTTTTCTGAGAGGCTCTATCCAGCAGATGACTGAAACTGTTGAAGATATCCGCAGTCAAATAATGGATAGGGGTCAGGGAAGGAGGTCTTATAGAAGAGTTTGAGAAAGATTTGAAGGCCTTGAACGGATGGGAACCCCACAGACAACCAACAGAGCCAATTAACCTGGAGATCTACGAGATCTCAGAGACTGAACCACCAACCAAAGAACACATGGGCTTGAATGAGGTCCAGGGCACATATGCAACAGCACATGTATAGTTCAATATTCCTTGGTAGCACCAATAACTTGATCAGAGGCTCTCTCTAAAGCTGTAGCCTAATTGTGGTATCTGTTCCCCAACATGGCTGCATTGTCTGGCCTTGGTGGGATAGAATGTGCCTAATCTATCAGAGACTTTATGCACCAGGGAAAGGGCATACTCAGGGGGTCCAACCCTCTCAGAGAATAAGGGGATTTGGGTATGGGGAGGGTCTCATTTGAGGGGAGACCTGGAAGGGTGCAACACTTGAGATATATATATATATAAATAAAGTAATTAATAAAAAGAAAATAAATAAATGTAAAAAAAAAGACATAAAAATGTCTGGTATCATTTTCTGAAGCATTCTGTCATATGTAAGCTCATTACTTGTCATTGAAATGAGGAGCCCTCGACATAACCTCTCTCTTCTGATATCCACTGCCCAGTTTTCTTCAGTTTATTCCCTAAATACTTTAGGAGACCATCCTTGCATATCATCTCCCATCTTGGATTTCAGCTAGGAGAAATCTTGTCTCCAAGGAACTCTCATTAATTTCTAGACATTTGTGGTTGTCAACATGAAAGTAAGTGGTTGCTTCATTGGCATCCAGTTTGTAAAGACCAAGTATGATAGTAACTTTCCACAATACACATAACTGCTCCCCCAAACAAAGAGTTGGCTATCCTAGAATAATAATAGTGCTAAATTTGAGAGGACTTCTGCTAAGGAACAATATTACATAGCATGTCACATTCTAAGGACAGCAAGAGTCCTTCTGTATGACTGCTACTCAAGCTAATTCTGCTTATTATGCTCTTTGAGCATGATGACAAAGAGGAGAGTTGAGTGAGAGGAGCAGCTTTCAAGAAAGAAGCAACAACAAACCTTAGACCATTTTAGTACATGAGACAAATGATAAAAAAAAAAAATCAGTAGCATATCAGTAAATAAAACCTTTCCTTAAAAATAGTGTAAGCATCATGTTTGTTGTACATGGACACACAGTACCTGCTCTCAAAGCTCCACTGTGGAAATTGTATTAAAAAAAAACAACATATCTTATAAAGCTAGTCATATGACTTGGTCATAGTATTCCAAAATTACATACCTGTATTCTTCCTATCAATATGAATTTTATAATATTCATTCTTCTGAACCATAATTTTAAGGTATCATAACTCATTATAATTATTCTCTTTCAGCATGTTACTAATTGTATACTTTTTTTTTCTAACAAAGTTCTGACAAATGAGACCACAAACCAAATAGCATTAAAACAAAATCAAATCAAATCAAAACAAACAAAAACCTTTGTATCTCATAATGACTTTCTGGAGGATTCTAAACACAAGAGCTTTCAGGTGTCTTAGAGTGTTCACAAACCAGTAACGGCAATACCAGGCTCATGGTCTAGAGAATTTTATTAGGTCTGTTTTTGTGCTGTGCAAAGTTTTCAGAAGCCAAGTCAGAGTTGAAACAAATTTAGACTGTATTATACTGTCAGCACCCTAACACTATAAGAATTGTGTGAGTGTTTGGAGATTGCTTTTGCAAAATATCAGTCAAAATCTATTTTAGTTCACAGTCCCCTTGGAGAAGTAACTTGTCAATTATGCTGAGTAGTGGTACAGTTTTGAATGTGTGGAAAACAGACATGGACTAACCTCAACCACCTTAAAGCAATGAGCTCAGCTGGTTGTAAACCTAGATCCTGAGGCTGCAGAGGCGTTGTTCCCCCCTCTGCAATAACTTGCCCCTGTGTGTTTCCTTCTACTGCTGTCCTACATGGAGCTTCTTCAGACAGATTCTATCAGTCAAAAGTGAGTGTCCTTGGCATTAGAACTTTACAAAATGTCATTGCAAATTTAAGAAGCAGTGATCAAAAGTAACTATCTTATATCACCAGGAACCAGCTCTAGTTTTCCACACTAATCCAAAATACATAAAGAACACGATGTTCAAAGGATAATTTTGTGTAAGATTTTACTTTTAAGTCTGATGAATTTGTGGGTAAAAAATAATATTCTTTTGATCCTGGTGCTGTGGTTGTTACTTCCCATCTGAACATAGTTGGTGGAATAGATAATGAATTAGATTGGAATGTAAAACTTAGAAGGTACAAGATAATAATTTTTCTCAAAGTCTAAATTCAGGAAAAGTTACATAATTTTTTTTTTGTCCAGGTTCTATATGATTAGAACCAGACTGGAAAGGTAAAAAGTGTAGCAGCTTGGCTAGGATAGAGATACTTCCCTTAGAAACATCAGGATTCTGTTGTTTCCATTGTTAGGGATCTTAAACCTTTTATCGGTTAAGTTTTATTTTTCCTGAGATTTTTTTCATATGTCTGAATACCCCTTCCCCTTCTGACAGGCTGGGAAGAGCTACCAATTCCATGGGTCTCCATAGCAGCTGAATATGTACTGCTGACAGAAGTCTGAGTACTTGGCCTCTGTGGTTAAAAGTTTATGATTATTTACAATCACTGAATTTATTCCCTTGAGATGACTAGCAAGCATATTCAGAGTAGAAATGCTTTCCAAACAAGGTTGGTTTTAACCATGAATTAAAAAGTCAGTATCAATATCGTTGAATGTATACAGATGATAGATGATAGATAGATAGATAGATAGATAGATAGATAGATAGATAGATTCCAAATTACATGATAAAGTAATACTAGTAAAAACATTTCATGGATGCAAGTGATATTTGTCACACATTCAGGGGAAAAAGTCAAGCTTTCTAGTTTTGTTTGCTGAACGTTGTCCTAAGTAAAGTCACTAAACTCACTGGTTTTGGTAGTCACAGAGTGAGATAATGGATTAGTAAACTCCCACTAGCTTTGTTATAGAATACTCTACTTACTGACACCACCAAATTTATCACCCATTCTCCAACCAATGTCATTTCTATCATCCTAGGAAAAGAAGCTTTTCATTATCTTCTTGTGTTCTGTAAAGGAAAAGATGTCTTTTGTGTTCTAATAATTAATTTCAAAGTTAATTGTCCCAGTGAAAAGGAACTAAAAGAACACAGCCCATGAGCCTTTGTAAGCACAACTTATCTTTAGGTTGACAGAACCCAGAGCATCAATGGACCTGAGGGTAACAGCAGAAAGAGTTGGGCAAAAGCAAACAACTCCATATTTGTGACTGACTACATTTCCAGATAAGTCCTTTTCCTCACTTGTCTCTGAACACGGACCTTTTCCAGTGACAATGAATAAACTTAGGTTTGTGGTTTCTTATCTTTATACTTGAGTATTTAAAAAATTATGATTTAAAAATGCTATATAGAAATACATCCAAGTCAATCTTTCAACAGGATTTTTGGGAGTGTACAAATTACATTGCATGATACACTCATACCTTTGCAGTTAATGTTCTCTGAGATGTCATCCACATGAGGTCTGAATAGCCAAGGAAAACAATGGATGAGCAATTTTAAACAAAGAATAAGTAGTCATTAGCTACTTAATATAATTGTTCTTATACCCTTTCATATAAGAAGTTACGCTGTCATAATAATAAAATTAAGAGAAATATTGATTATATTCTTTGCAGTTAAAACTCAAAATCAGAAAAGTACCCAGCTATAAGAGAGACCTGACAAAAAATATGTTTGGCCAGTGATTTTGCCATGCTAGTTAGAAAACTAGAAGATACATGGTTTTAGCAGCCAATACTTTCCAACTCACAAACTTTTTATTTAAAATAGCAATTACATTATCTCCTTTTCTAGGGTAGTTCATATTTTCTAGAAATAAATATATACCCCCTTTAGATTTACAACTCTGGAGTTTTGATTTCCTCATCTGCAATGAATGTGATTATGCTGGACAATCTTCTGTCTTGCTTTGTCCAAGACATACAAGACTCATGAAAGGATGCCACAGGAGAAGTTAATACAAAGTAATCCCAGTTGGGCTGGATATTGCTTGGCTGCTCAAACTCTAAACACTTTGTATTAACATAACCAGCCCAACTAGAGACCCATTTCACAGGCAAGCACTAATTCCTGATAGTACTAAGGATACTCCCTTACCCTTGCAAACAAGAGCCTAGAATGACTGTCTCTGAGAGACTCCACCCACCAACTGACTCAGACAGCTGCAGAGACCCACAGCCAAACACTGGATGGAGCTTGGGGACTCTTATGAAAGATATGGGGGAAGGATTAAAGGCTCCCAAGGGGATAAGAATTACATAAGAAGACCAAGAACATCAATTAACCTGAATCCTTGGGGATTCTCAGAGTCTGAACCACCAACCAAACAGCAAATGTAAATTAGACCTAGTTCTCCCTGCACAGATTCAGCAGATATGCATCTTGGCCTTCATGTGGATCCAGAACAGGGGCTATCCCTAATGCTGTTGCCTTTATGTTAAATCCCTAACTCAGCTGTCTTGTCTGGCCTCAGTAGGAGAAGAAGAACTTAGACCTGATGCGCTGGGGGTGGGGGATACATATCCAGGGGAAGCCTCATTGGGATGGAGTGACTGTGTGGGGGGCTTAAAGTGATCAGGGTCTAAAGTAAATAATAACAAGAAAAAAAAGCGATTTCAGTCTTCACTTCATATGTTGCACAGGACATTTCAGTATTAGACATAGACATAGTATTTTTTTATACTTTGTAAAAGTAAGAAATTCTAATTATGATATATAAAATGGTTATCTTTGTTATATGTCTTCATGAAGAAATTCACATTTTATATTAGTAATTTGGATTATTATTGCTTTGGGTTTTGGTATGGTACTTGAAAAATTCTATACATAATAGGTTCTAAAAATGTACTCATATCACTTAATGATATCTATAACTTTATTCTTAAATGTCGGAGGGCATTATAGTAATTCAGTCTATATTTTGTATCTATGGTCCTAAAACCTAAGACGAATGAGCACATATGGTCTTATGAACCCAAAGAATACCACAGCAATGGAGGAATTGAGAGTTTTCATAGATCATTGTCTATGTATCCACACAACAACTAGAATCCTAAATGGAATTATAAGAATTGAAAATTTTTTTCTTCTTTCAGTGATCTGAATGGTTGTGCCTAGAAAAATACTGTATCCATGGTAACTTAATGTTCAAGTTGTAACTTTTGAACATCTTGCTTTTTAATTTACATTGTTACAATTTATAATCACACTAATGACCTCCCAGGTAGACATTTTCTGGCCATTAATAGCAGGTACCATTAAAGGCCCTTAGCTTCACCAGAGAACATTGATGCTTTCAAACTATTTATTAATGCTTAGAACATATCTACTCTGAAGGTCATTGTTGTTTAAATAATGCCTTGGGAAGTTATGTAAGGTAAGCAATTAGCTTGGGTTTTAGATGATTTTAGAAATGCATCTTAGTATCACTGTCAGACAAAAGAAAAATAATAATGAAAGCCCAGGTTTGCAATGAAACAAAAAAGAATAAGAGATTTTCTCCAGGTTGTTGGCCTTTTAAAAATATCTTTGAGACTTTAATGATGTGAGAGATATAGACAGTCTAGAATTACTAACTTTCTTAATAGTTCTTAGACTCACATTAAGATTCCACCCACTCTCCTTAGAACTGTCTGCCCCAGAACACATTCCCTGCTGTGTTAATTACCTTGAAAAGTCAAGAGTATCACTGGCCTGTTTATATTAATTATCCATAGTGGTCACAACTGAGAAAAAAACAACCAAAAATTAATGTAGAAAGCTCTTGAGTTAAACTAGGAACAATCAATATTTTTAAATTTTAAGAATCATCTGTGCTTTACTTCTGAAAAAGCAGCATTTGCTAAGCAAGGGGCCATTGAGGCCACAGCAACAGTTTTTCTTATTACTATCACTGTGCTTATTTACCCACTTCATTAAAATCTTTAATTCTTTCCTCACAGTTTCTCCCCCTAGAGACAAACTGGTTATAAATTGTTCCCTCATTAAAATGACTGTCTTCTATACTTTGTTCTTTCCATGCCGTTTCCTTTAACCATTTTTGCTGCAGCGCTTGCTGAAACTATTTAGATACAGTCACAACTGCCCTGTGCCTTCTCTCCTTTATTCTGTGTTCCACTGTAGTCTGGCAGTAACCTCACCGACTCAGCAGCATCACTTCAGTTCAAGTTTCCAGTCACCAATAAAGTCACCACTGTGACTACCATAAACAGGAGCTGAATAGGGATGACATCAACAGACATGTTAAAGTCCACTAGGGAAGGAAGGCCACAAGACCTCAGTCCTACAGGGAGAACTCCAGGCAACTAAGGAATGATGAGAGTGGGAGAAGTAGTCTTCCCCAGGGAAGAGCATGCCAATTGGTTCTCTACTACTAAATGGTCACTCAGGTCATCTTTTGGAATATGTATGTATATAAGATGACAAATTCATGTAACAATGATTAATGAAAAAAGATGCATAGAATTTCACTCTTACCATCCTTTAAATTCTTATAAGAATTAACTTTTCTTCACTCTCTTTATACTTGCTCTTGATGATTGATTAAAATCTGGGTATTAAAATATTCATATTTAAACAATGCATTTGAATTTCAGCTGTGACACAGCTCTGTATGTTCTCATATTTCCTGTACATGTGAATATGATTTTCAGTATCATTTTACTATCCATTATCCTAAGATTCTTTTTCATGTGTATATTGCTTCTCATTGAACTATACTTCTCTTCATCTACCAATTTAGAAACACAGAAATCACCCTTCATTTCACTAATTCTACTATTGTATACTTTGTAAGCATTACTTATTTAACATTTCAAAAATTTACCCCAGCTAGAAGAGGACCATTGCCACTTCCTGAGTTCTTTTTCTGGCTAGATTCAGAGTTTTCATTTGAGCATATTAAATATGTATTCAAATAATGATGTCTTAGCTAGGATTTTACTGATGTGAACAGGTACCATGACCAAGGTAACTCTTATAAAGTAACATTTCATTGGGGGCTGCCTTATAGCTTCAGAGTTTTAGTCTATTATAAAGGTAGGAGCATGGCAGCATTCCAGGTAGACATAGTGCTAGAGGAACTGAGAGTTCCACTTCTTTTTCTTGTTCAGAAGACTGGCTTCCAAGCAGCTAGGATGAAGTTCTTACATCTCATGCCCACAGTAGCACACTTTCTCCAACAAGGCCACAATTCCTAACAGTGCCACTCCTTGAGCCAACCATATTCAGATTACCATATTCCACTCCCAGGCCCCCATGGTTTGTTTAAACACATGAGTCTATGGGAGCCATACCTAAACATAGTATAATGCAACATAAATTTAGTCCAACTTCAAAAATCCCCATAGTCTATAGTCGTTTTAAGAATGTTAAAATTCCAAAGTTCAGTCTCTTTTGAAAGGTTCATTCAAACACTTAACTATAATCTCCAAAGCAAGACAGGAAACCAACTGGGCAGAAACTCCAAACTCTGCATCTCCATGTCTGATGTCACAGTCATCTCCAGATCTCTAGCTCCTTTTTTTTATCTTTGTTGACTGCAACTTCTTTCTTCTGGGCTTATTCCACTCCCCCTTAGTTGTGGGAAAATATGGCTGGGGAACCCAGGGTTCCTCCCGCCATGCTGCGGGTAGCCGGCTGGGAACGATCTGGGTTCCTCCAACTGGAAGTTAAGCCAGGCTGCTCATTAACTAAAAGCCTCTCCACAGTTCCTCACTGTGCGGGCCCCAACACAAGAGGAAGTCCTTGGGTTTCCAAAACCGGTTTTTGGCATGGCAGATGGTGGATGGATCTGGATTCATACCCCACAAAAACCCAGGCCATGCCTGAGTGAAAAAGGGGAGAGGGAAAAAGGGGGGAGGGGCTGGGGAGGAATGCTTAATTGGCTCCACCCTCTGGTCTTCAGGTACCTCATTAGTATGTAAATCTCTCAAGGGCCTGGGGGCTGTTTATCACACCCACTTGTGCAGTGTGACTGAATGGGAAAGGTGGAACTGGAGATTAGGCCTCATGTCAGGAGCCTGGGTTCTGGGGACATGGCTGAACCCACAGCCCAAGAACCAGGATACCCTTCCATGGCCCAACATCCCACTCTCTTTTCTTTCATAAAAGGAGGGGCAACTCTGTGTTAATGAGAGATGTGGATCACATGGAGTAGTCTGGAATCCGGGAGCACGGGGAGATATATGCCGTCCCTGACAGGCAATGTCCTGTTGGGTCCCCGGCTATCTCAAACCCAGAGCTCTACTGGGGAGACCAAACCTTCTCTTTATGGCCCAAATCTCGCTCTTTTTTAGTGAAAATTTTGGATGAGGTAGTCAAAAGAAAACACTATGTAGGCCAGAGGGTGTAGCATAACCAAGCCAAGGGTAATGGGAATTGAGGGTAGGGTTTGGAAGGCAGGGAATCATTGACACAATTAAACACAGGTTGTACAGTTTGAGGGTAATGACATTTGATTAATCTAAATAGACATTATGTTTTCCTCACTAACATGTAACTTTAGCTATATGACTTTGGCAAAAGAGTTTATCTGTAGCTGGAAGGTCTGGGTCTGTCTTCTGTAGTGAGTGTCTCTGGGTTTTGTCGTGCATCTCTGGATCACAGCATGTCTCTGGGGTCTTCAGTTAGATGATAATCACAACAGGGAAGCAGTGCCCCAGCAGGGGGATGTCTGCAAAGGGTGTGTAGCAAGCATTAGGCTACTTGGGAGTAAGCACGTTATGGTCTGTCATTGAGATCCTAGAAAAGCAAAGGTATTTGAGGAAATTTAGTCTTAGAAGGCACCTTTGAGTCTGTTTTGGATGGTTGAGGAAGAAATCATCATGTTAACTATGTATCTGGGGTAGTCAGCAACAGTTTGTCTGTAAAAGAAATTAGTTGTTAATTAAAAGCTGAAGATGTTGATCAGCATGTTGATTTACCCTATTGAAGTAGAGTAGATGACTTTTGAACCTTAAAGAAATTATAAAGGTTGAAAAAAAACTGTTGGACATATATCACGAGTGTTAAAGAGAAAAGGAAGCATTAAAACAGCAACAATAACAAAAAAACCCAAAATTTTTAGTTGAAAAGCACAAGCATTGTTGCTCTAGGTGTTCCTGTTAGAAAGAAAAGGAAACATTTAAAAATTTTGGTTGAAAAACAGGAAAGTTTGTTGTTGTAGGTCCTCCTGTTGGGGAGAAGGAGCAGTAATGGTGGGCTTAGAAGCAGTGGGGGAGGGGCCTTGCTCTGCCATGTGGCACCTGGTTGCTCTGGCAGAGAGGTCCTGTATTCCCCCTTTTTTCTTAGAAATCTTAAATGTAGAGAAGGATCAAAAGGCTAACTTTGAAGAAAGCTTAGAGGAAGAGACATATAGGCTTGATAGGAGAGCCAGGTGTAGCTGCTTGAGGAAGAAACTGTGAGGAAGGCTGGCTAAGGAACACAGGACTGGGTAGTAAGCAGGGTCTCGCCCTGTTGCTTTTTAAGCAAACTGACTGAATTAAATGGTCTCAGTCGGCCACAAATGATGGAAAAAAGGGGGAAGAGACTATGTTAGCAGGCTGTATGACTCCCTTGGGGGGGGGAACACTGGGGACTAGAGTTTAGAGTCAGTGTTCTTGAAAAGTTAGGCACCCCTGGGGGAAAGGGTAGAGAACAAAAATTAGGAAGTCGCTGCCATCTTGGCCTTGAGTTGGAAAGCATGTGGAGAGGGAGAGGAGTTAAAGCAGAAAAGCTGACCAGGAACACATGGAGAAAGAGTGGGATCTAGTCTTTTTGAACTTGGGATCTAGTCTTTTTGAACTAGGTAGGAGCTAGTGGTAGCTAAAAAATTAGAGAAGACACTAGCAAGGAACATGTGGGGAGAGAAAGGGGAAGACAGAAGCCTGCCTAGTCTTGTGAACTAGGCTGGGGATTACTCACTGTAGGCTCATGTGTGGGCGAGTGGGTCCCCTGTGGAACCTCGGGTGGTAGGTTGGATTCTGATGGACCTGGAGTTGTGCTCCCTTGGGGACTCCATCCTTCATCTCTCCAATCTCACCAGCATTACGAGGAGGTCTATGGTGCCTGCCATAGTAGCCGCATCTGTACCTGTGCCGATCAGCAGCATAGTGGACTCTCCACTACAGGAACTCCATCTGGGCCAGTCACATTTGCTGCTAATGCACCCCTTTTTGCCTTCAATCACATCAAACTCTACGGTTTCTCCATCCCCCACACTGCGCAGATACTTTCGTGGATTATTCTTCTTGATGACAGTCTGGTGTACAAACACATCTTCTTTGGTGTCATTTCGGTTTATAAATCCATATCCATTTCTGACGTTGAACCATTTGACAGTTCCAAGGACTTTGGTGGCAAGAACTTTCTTCTCTATGTCCTCGCTGTCCATGGGAGCTGATGAGGCCGGGTGGGCCCAGGGGCTGAGTTCTGTCGGGGCTCCCCGAGAGCAGCACAGCAGACACCGGGGCCTGGGGTGTGCTGTTGGCCACCGGGCTCTTAGGCACACGGTCTGGGGCGCCTCGGAGGGCACATCGGCTGCAGCCTGTGGGAGCGTGGTGCCATCGCCTGCCTCACTCATGTGGCTCGAGGGTGGGGGACACTCGCACTCGCAGTCTCGCTGGGTCTCCCGGCCCCGAAGATGGCAAATTGTAGGGCATTCATTCTTCCAATGTCCTGCTTCCCCACATTTGAAGCCTTCTGTGTTTACTGCTGCCACAAATGCCTGAGCTATGGATGGGACCTGGTGAGATGAGATTCCTATTTCTCGAGTTGCTACAATCCACCTATCCTGATATTCTTCCCGGAGACCCTGGCAAGCTAGCCTAGACTCAGGTGTCATGCCTTCCCAAACAATGTTTTTAAGAAGAAGCTCCCTAGCTGTGGGGTTGGAAATTTTTCTTTCTAAGCTTATCTTAGTTCTGAGAATAAAATCAGATAGAGATTCTCCATGCTTCTGATGAAGGGAGAGCAGGGAGTGGGCAGGGTCTTGTGACCCTGAGGGTGGAGAGAGCCTGTTCCAGGCTTGAATGGCACAGAGGCGGACCTGCTCATAGTACCCTGCTGGCTGATTTGTCTCTTGTGCCCCAGTAGAGAAATCTTCCTGGCCAAAGAGTTCTTTAAAACCCCATGGGGTGGCATCGCCCCTCTCCTTATTTTGCCTGACTTGTTGAAGACATTCATCACGATAGTAGTCTTCCCACTCTAGGAACATTGGGTCAGGAAGAGCAGAACAGCAAATATCTCTCCAGTCTTGGGGGGTGTTTAAGTTCGCAATATGGCTCTGCAGGAGGGATTTTGTAACGGTGCGTGGAGGCCATCTTCTTTCACTGCTTGCCTGAGTTCTTTTAGGTCGGAGGCTTGGAGTGGGTACCAGTTAAGTGGTTTAGCTCGAGTGGGGTGGATATTAACTGAGAATGCTTGAGCAGTTTGGGTTTCAAGTTCTGTATCAGACTCCTGAGTATCATGGGAGGCGGGGTTAGTTTTTGTATGAGAGTCCCTGACATTGCAGAGTTGAGTGGTTGATGGTTGAGAATGAGGGACTATAGGATTTGGTAGGGTTTTAACTACAAATTTTGAAGATCTGTTTGGAGAAGGGGGAGGGGATTTATTTCTCTTTGG
Source organism: Rhabdomys pumilio (assembly GCA_030674055.1). Taxonomy (NCBI): domain Eukaryota; kingdom Metazoa; phylum Chordata; class Mammalia; order Rodentia; family Muridae; genus Rhabdomys; species Rhabdomys pumilio. The sequence continues at coordinate 56,134,885 of JANHMN010000004.1, read as the reverse complement.
TTGAACAGGAGTAGGTGGAGTAAGGGGAGTGGCAGGCAAGAGCTCTTTTGGTATTTTAATGGAGCCTTGCCTTTGGGCAGGGGAGGGAGGGGCAGGAGGACCAGTCGGTTTAATTGGCATTTCCTCCAAGGCATAAGGGGGGAAGGGTGGGCATATGGATTTTATCTCTCTTATTAGTTGGGTAAGGGCCTCGGAGGTCTGAAACAAGGTGACTTTTGGGACCTTGATCTTTGGGTTCATTTGAGGGGGCCCAGGAGCTGTGTTGTTCTCAGTCTGTCCAATTTTAGATGGTCCTATACATTGCCGAATTACAGCTAAGATCGGCAAAAACTCACAAGGGGGTTTTTTATCTCTGTTTTTGATAAGGGAAGCTACTCTGCTTCATGAGTCTGGACTGTAAATATTGTCCTCCGCCATGCATGGTGCTATCTGAAGGACTTCCTCCCAAAACAAGGAGGCTTGCTTTTTGCCTATTTTTATTCCGTGGGACTTTAGCAGGGCATATATTTGCCTGGACTGGGGTGACTTTTTCTGTGATGTGGAGTTCCCCATGATAGGAAAAAGGAGAAACACTTTGTCTACTGGGAAAGTTCCCTTGGCCTGTGGCTTTTGGGGAATTCCACAGAGATCCAAAGCGCTAAGCCTTCCCGCAGATTTAAGAACTGGCAGCCGCCCTGCAGCGTTTAAATGGCTGCTGCGTTACCAGGTTTTTTCTTTTGTTTTAAAGAGAGTCTAGATAGATAGTCTTTGCCAACGCCCCTCACGGGCTGTCTGGATTTAAGCAAAGACCAGGGAAGCCTTGAACCAACACCAGAGAGTGGTCCTGGCCAGGAGGTATCAAAAGCTCCTTTGGCTTACTTAAATCCCGGATGGCTCCGACTGAAAACACAGGAGTAAAAATCAGATTGCTTGTTTAAAAAGTTGGGGGCTCACCTTCCCAAGGTATCAGTTCCTGTGGCTGCGTGGCTGTCCCAGGCCCCACGTTTGAGGTGCCAGCTGTGGGAAAATATGGCTGGGGAACCCAGGGTTCCTCATGCCATGCTGCGGGTAGTCGGCTGGGAACGATTTGGATTCCTCCAACTGGAAGTTAAGCCAGGCTGCTCATTAACTAAAAGCCTCTCCACGGTTCCTCACTGTTCCTCACTGTGCGGCCCCAACACAAGAGGAAGTCCTTGGGTTTCCAAAACTGGTTTTTGGCATGGCGGATGCTGGATGGATCTGGATTCATACCCCACAAAAACTCAGGCCATGCCTGATTGAAAAAGGGGAGAGGGGAAAAAGGGGGGAGGGGCTGGGGAGGAATGTTTAGTTGGCTCCACCCTCTGGTCTTCAGGTACCTCATTAATATGTAAATCTCTCAAGGACCTGGGGGCTGTTTATCACGCCCACTTGTGTACTGTGACGGAATGGTAAAGGTGGAACAAGAGATTAGGCCTCATGTCAGGAGCCTGGGTTCTGGGGACATGGCTGAACCCACAGCCCAAGAACCAGGATACCCTTCCATGTCCCGACACTTAGTAACTTCCCTTGGCAGATCTCCCATGGCTCAGACATCTTTAACATTTTAGTGTCTCTAAGTCAACTACAACTTTATAGCTTCTTGTTCCAATGTTTGGGATCTCTACATAAACTTCTGGGCTCCTCCAAAGAGCTTGTGTCATTTCTCTAGATCTGCCGTCTGTAGCACTCTAGGTTCTGGCTGACTCTGTAGAGTGAAAAATTATAAAGACCATTTTATAAAATCTATACAGGCTCACTAGTTCCAGGAAGGTGGAACTGAATGTAGGATTTCAGGCCTTCACTGCCCAGGGATACATCCCGGTAAGAGTATTAACATTCCTCAAGCCTCAGGGAAAAGAACCCACCTGTGGGTGGGGAAGGCCCAAAGCAGGAAGACACATTCCTGACAAAGAAAACATTCCACTGATCTTGGTTACCCCTCCCCCCCTCTTGAGGTCTTTCCCAGTGTTACAGCTTGCTGAGTTCAAAATTTATAAAACAACCAATCATGTGTAACTGCGTGAAAATACAACCAATCATGTGTAACCTCTCGAAAATTCCTTCCTTTCCCTACCCCCTACTATAAAAGGTTCCTTAGCCCACCACGTGGGGTCAAACTGTACTCGTGCACAAGTATGCAGTTTGAACGCTGGCTGCCAGCTCCCTTCCCTAATAAACCTCTGCTAATTGCATCCAGGTATGGTGTCTTGGAGTTTGTGGGTGTTCGAGACTTCCCGAGACTTGAGTAAGGGTCTCCCGAATTTGGGAGTCTTCAACTCCATTCCACTGATGCTGCTGTTCTTGGTGATCATTCCACAGTACTGGCATCTCCAATACATGGGGACTTCTACAACAACTTGGCTTCACCAATAGCCTCTTATAGGCTCTCTTGAGAGTTCCAAACCTCAACTTCTTTGCATAACTCCTGCAGCCCTATACTATCAATTGCAACTGAGGCTATATCTTCATCAATGGCCTTCCGTGACCTCTCACAGTGCCACCAATCCTCAGCCACCCTTTATGACCCCTTCATGTCTTCAAGACCAGTATAACCTGGATGACTCTTACACATTACTACCTGGAATTTTCTTACCTGGAATTTTCCCTGTCTCAAGCTGGCCTTGAACTCAGATATCTGCTTGGCCTTATATCCTGGGATTAAACTTCTTTTCCACTATGCCTCAACTTAAGCTTTTCATGGCCACTGTTCCTTAAGATCTGGATCAAAAGCCTATGTCTTCCAGCCTCAAGATCTACATCACAAGTGTGCCCTCCACTTATGGATTGTAGTTAATTTCAGTTTATAAACCAAAATTACTCTTTGTTCAACTGCAAACACAAACAACAAGCTTAACTGGGTGGGATCTTGCTCTGAGATCACCACTCCTATAATCTCCTTATCTCCTTGAACACAGGATTCAATTCCATTTCACTTCCTGGTGTCCCTTTATTATTACTTGAACCATATATTTTTGTATCTTTTCTTTTAAGATTAGTATGCTTGCTTCTTTTTACTTAAATGCTCTTCATAAGAACTTGAGAAAAAACAAAAAAAGAATTTATACCAGGCTGGTTGGAGATTTCCTTTGTGAAAGCAATTAATCTAAACCTCTTCACATTAGCCTCAGGCATACTCTTTGGATGATGGCAAAGTGCAGCCATATTGTTCACCAAAATATCACAAGAACAGTCTCTGGGCCACACAATAAAATTCTTCTTCCCTGAAACCTCTAGAACCAGGATTCCATAGTTCAAACTACCCTCAGCAATGTTTTCCATATATTAGGATAGCCCATTAAGCCCTACTTAAAGTGTAAGGACAAAATTTGAAATGTGCAGCTTGAAACAAAAACAGAAATTCATGGTCAGCAAAGACCACCAACAACTTGTTACAATTAGCCATAATAATAATATAACCAGTTCCTTCAGGGGCAGAGTGACCAAAGATGAAAGGACCAACAAGGACATACCCTGACATGTTTAGACAAGCCCAAGTGAGTGATGGGCCATCTGGTGCCTACTTCCCCCCTCCCTGTCCAGGAGGTCCAAGGTTTCATGGTCAAAGATAATTAGTCATCCTGCCAGCTCACACGTAGCCACTTCTGCAAGTTGCTGATGTTTGAAATGTCCAATCATATGTAACCGCGCCAAATCTCCCCCCCCTTTCCCAGCCCCTACCCATAAATATCCTAACCTTCCTGGGGTCTTGGTCGGATCCTCTATCTCCTGCGTGAGATATGTTCTGGCCCAAGGGCCCTTGCCATTAAACTACCTTATGCAATTGCATCAAGGAGGTCTCTCGTGTGTCCTTGGGTGAGCGCAGGTCCGGACTTGAGGGAGGGTCCCCTCGGGGGTCTTTCAAAAGCACTTCACTGCATTCCAAAGTCCCAAATCCACATTTCTGCAAATAAAAACATGGTCAAGCCTACTCTAATACCCTAGTCCCTGGTACCAACTTTTGCCTTAGGGTTTTGCTAGTGTGAACTGTAGTAGTGATATTTAGAAAACAGTGCCTGGTCCAGATTGTTCCTGGGCAGCCACCATGTTCCAGCTGCTCCTTCGCTCTTCTCAGGGCTCAGGCTAGCTAGTTGCGCAGGCCCTGGCATCCATAAAGCTTGACTGAACCACAGACAATATCTGACGTCCTCGCAGTACCTGGTATAATGAAGACTCTTAAAGCTTAATGATTGTCTAAAGAATGTATATATTTAGAAATGCTCAATTAACAAGATGCCCACATAATAGAGTTGTTACCCAATATCTAACCTTTTAATAAAACTTGCTACCCAGGGCAGCTTTTGACCCATCTCTGGTTCTCCACGGCCAATAGCCTCCTCCTTCTCCTCCCCTTCCTCTCTTTTTCCCCCTCCCCTTCCTCTTCTTCCCTTTCCCTTCTTCTCTTCTTCTTCCAGCTCCACCTCCTCTTCTACTGCCTAATCACCGAGCTCCGCTGCAAATACAATGTAGCAGAATAAATATCCTGCTACAGTGAACAGACACCATGACCAAGGCAAGTCTTATAAAGGACAACATTTATTTGGGCTGGCTGATAGGTTCAGAGGTTCAGCTCATTATTACCAAGGTGGGAACATGGCAGTGTCTAAGCAGGCATGGGGCTGGAGAAACTAAGAGTTTCACCTTTTGTTCTGAAGGCAGCTAGAAGACTGGTTTCCAGGCAGCTAGAATGAGGGTCTTACAGCCCATGCCCACAGTGACATACTTCTCCATACAAGGCCATACCTTTTTCAACAAGGCCACATCTAATAGTGCTACTCTCTGGGCCAACCATATTCGAACCATCTTCTTTATATAAATATATTCTCATCCTTTTCTGCATAAAATGTTCAGTGACTTGATATTTTCTCATATTTCATGTTTAAAGAACAAGTCAAATATTAGACCACAAGCCTCATGTGAGCAAATTCTTCTCTTCCTATTTACCATTTTCCTCTCCTCGGTCTATATCCAACTAGAATCCATGGCCAGGAGATGCCGAATGAGTGAAAAATCTTCAACAGATACACTCAATCTTTATCTGTCAGTATCATGTCTATTTTCTAGACAAGCTTCCAATCTGTAAAAGTAACTTTTTTTTTCCCCTGATGTAATTGTTCTTTCCAAGTCTTACTGCCTCTATTTGCTAACCTAGGCACACTCCTGGAAATTTCTAGCCTTCATACAATTTAATCTAGTTCTAGATCATTTCAATCTCTGATACTTACTTCTGAATAAGCTTAATCTTTTCTTGTTCTTTCTGATTTCTGGATGGCTGATTCAACCCAGCTGTTTTGCCTCAAACTCCTCTCCAACCTAACTGATTCAATCTGACTTCTCTCTGTAGGCCTCTCTTGAATGGTTCTGCCTGGCCTCAAAATAACTTTGGCAATATGTTATAATCTTCTGGCCTTCTCCCTCTCTGGCTCATTCTGCTCTCACCTGTGTCTATCTTGCCCTCTCTCTTCAACTTGTCTCTGTAAAACTACTGCAGCAAAACTACCTTCTTTTTTTGCTACACTGCCCCTTAAGTAGTTTTCCTTTCCTCTCTCTTCTCCTGAGAATCAGGCATATCCTGTTCTGTCAAATCTTTGTCTGATTCTTCACTTAATTTGCCAATCACTTTTAAACATGGGTGCTTCCTTCTACAAACTAACTTTATGTTCATTGTTGGGATTAAAGTTGTATACTAAAAGCATGTCTATATTTCAGCCAGAGTAACCATATTGCTATATTAAAAATCTCTCTATCTCAATTTTATCTCATTTTTAGCCATTTTAAGCTGAACTGGTTCAGAATTTGCTGAATATGGCACCTTGAGGTAGACTCTGAGTTATGCAAGCTTTCACTTTGCTCATTGATTCAACCTGAATGTGTTCATGAGTCTTTCTCTCCTTAAACAGCAGATCTTCTGTGAAATGACAACTCAAACACAGTTTTTATATTCATCTACCTTCATATACCTACATATACACATATACATGTATATGTTTCTCCTACCAAATGGATGTGATATATATTCAATTATCTGTTCATTTCATCAATAAAAGTGCTTTAGAGTGTTTTGTTAAATGATGTTTGTATAAATAAAAAGAAAAGATTAGAAATAAGCTATTTTAAAGTTGGGCCAATAATTTCTGTGCAAATGTTTTAAACACACACAGGCACATGCACACAAACACGATGTATTTGTGAATTACATTACAAATACTATGTATTTCATGCAACAGATGTAGCTAAAGAGACATTCAAAAAGTTAACTAGACTGAAATTTATTTGTAAATAAGAATTGGGTTTTTACAGTCTTTTGTTTCTAGTATAAAACACTTTAATAAACATTTGTTAGTTATTAAAAATGTCCATTATTTATTTAGTATGGTTTAGAATATATAGGCTCCTGAAATAGTATTCTGCTCAGAGCCTTATCCTATTTTCAAAACTTAAGTTTTATTTCTCAAAGACCGTGTAGTTCATGAAGCAGAAGGGGAAAATTCACATGTAATCATATCATTCAGTATTCTTCAAAACAGAAAACAACAATTAAGTCCTGCATATGGTAGCTCAATCAACTACTATAATCTCAGAACTTTGGAGGCTATGACAGGATTGTCAATAGTTCAATGGTAGCTTGGGCATTAAAATAAATTCTAGGTAAGGCTAGTTTAGAGAGACTTTCTGCTTCAAAGCCTAAATCAAAACCAGCCAAACAAAACCAAATAGAAAAAAATCTGCATGTAAACAAAAAGAAAAAAAACAGCAATACAAATAATATATAAAAATTAATAATTGTAGTTCTGAAAAATTTACCCAGAATACCTTTATAGTCTTCAAGAAAGTTAGTATTTATCAACTGAGTTAGTATTTATAAACTGAGTATTTATTTATAAAATCCCATGTTACACTTGGGACTTCAGTAGTTTGTAGATATTACTGATATGTTGTTCTGTTGTAGAAATCTATACAGTTAGTGTCTTTTGCAATTCCTGATAGCCCATGCAATGTCGATTTGTCAGGATTTAAAATTGAAATTTCATATGTCTGATTGGTCTTTCTCAAAATAAAGGCTAGTTTCCTCACTCTAAAGAGAATGTAAAACACAAAATAACATTTGCTGTAATAACAGCTTGGTGGACCTTTTCTGACCTCATTTTAAAACTGCATGCCTTAATTGTTTCACTACCATTTGTGGTACGGATTATACCAATACACGATCACAGTATTGTTTGTTGTATTATGCTGTCTATGGTTACCACTATGTTATTTTTGACATTAATGTATCACACAGAAAATAAGTAGAAAATAACAGGTCATTTTTGCAAATGCATTGTAATTTGTTAGTTTCTATGAATTATGCATTAATCTGGCTGTTATTTCATTGGGATTTGTGGACACAGAGAAAATGCCTTAATAAAAGATGGGTTTGTTTTGTCCTCTATAGTGAGATTTTAGCTCATAAGGAAATGATAAAAATATAAAATCATATAGGTTTTTTTTTTTTAAAGAAACACTAATTTATGGCCTATTTTATGTAAGCATTAAAGTCTTATTTGGAATATTTGTGTCTTAGCTTGAACATGCTTCCCAAGAGTGTTAGATATTCTTCCCCAGTTTTCAATGTATTCATTCAAAAGGCAAAATAGTAGATATTTTTGTATATGTATGTGAATGCTAGAGATCAAATCTACAAACTCACACAGGTTGAGCAAGTGCTTCATTGATGACCTACATACCCAGTATAAGCCATATAGGTTTTGAAGATAGGATTATGTTTATATATTTTCTGGCATATATTAGTTGTATTATTAGCAAGAAAATAAATGAATTTTTTAAAACTGTTCTTTGGTGTCAGTTCCTTTATCTTTAACCATGTATAATGCAGTTATATTTGGAGAAGTAAATAAAAATAAGATATTATTTGACCATGTCTGATTTCTGATATATTTTCATTATTGGCTTCAGTGCTTTTTTTTATTATAGCTCTATCTAACTTGATAAATACAATAATGATAGCAGCAAACATATAGTAAAATTATAACCTTAAAGTACAAAGCTAACCAATCTAAATAAATCATATCACTTAGAATTGACAAGAACCAATATTGTAAGCATGCAAGCCTAAGAGTAAATATTCAAGTGTACTCAGTTGTTAATGTTGTAGAGCTGAGACTTGCTCATTCCTAATATCAATCTAAAGTTGCTGTTAGTTATTCTATTTGGATAACCACAAAACAGTGCCTCCCTTCATGTTATCAGCATAGCCTTTCTAATTTGGACCTTTTGATGTATAAATCAGTGCAGACTTAAAGAGAAGGTAAAAGGCTAGGCTTTTGGATATATCCTAATGGTCGCTAGTTATGACTCTTAACCATTAAAAACTACTCTCTCCAATTGTGTGCCATAGTAAAATTTGTTCTTTCCTGTTTATTGTACTTTAAAATGAGAATTAAATGTTAAATGATTTTGTACATTTGAACATCTAATCAGAAAACTTCACCTTCAATAGAATATCTAAAGTTATGCAACCCAGCAAGTAAATAAATAACTCTTATTTATCATTTGAATGTAAGAACTATATCAATGATATTCTTATAAACATTTTAAAGAACATTTTACTCCAATTTTAAATGTTTTAAACACAAGGAAGAAAGAAGGGGTAGGGAGAGAGAGAGAGACAGAGAGAGAGACAGAGACAGAGACAGAGACAGAGAGAGGCATGTCTTTAGGACTTAGATTTTGGACAACTAAACTGTTACTTGAATTGAAAATTAATGCTACCAGAATACTTACCTCTCCAGAGAAAAAAGCTTGCCAAGTTCCATCAAGAGTAAGGGATCTATGGAGAGCATGCACTTAAGTCTAGGATGTTTACAAAACTTTTTTGAGGATAAATCAGTAGAAGTCCTAAGAATTAAATTTCACTTTGAAGTAAACTTGAAAGAAAAAAAGGAGTAAAAATTCTTCTGATAATGTTAGAGTAATATTATATCTTAAAAATATATTAAAGGGGATTTGGATATATCTTATATGAAAGCAAACCCTCCTAAAAAACAAATTTTGAAAACATTTAAAATATTATTCATATTTCCAGAATTCTTCTAATGTGGAAATCATATGAAGTTCATTTCTAATCAATTCTCATCATTCATCCAAATTTTTAGTCATTATACCTGTAAGATAGGAAGACTTAGGAAGAATATCCAAAAAACAGTAAATCTATGATGTTTAGGGACATTTTATATAATATTTAGGGATATATATATACATATATATATATATATATACACATATATATATATATCATTATACACAGACATATTAGTACATTAGTAAGAACTAGTGAAACAATAGGACATTATTTTGAAAGATAACAGGAATGTATAAGAAAGTGATATAAACTATATATATATATATATATATATATATATATGTTATATATACACTATATAAAGTGTATATAGTGTATTTCTATATAGAAGGGATGAAAGTATAGGAGGGATGAAACAGAAGAATGATATTTTGTAATTAAATTATAATTTCTAAAGCATGCCAACCAATAATCAGATCAACTTGAGACTCATATCATAGGCAAACACTGATCCCTGACACTATTAATGATACTCTAATACCATTATAGACAGGAGCCTAGCATAACTGTCCTCTGAGAGGCTCCACCCTCCAGCTGACTGAAACAGGTGCAGATACCCACAACAAGCACTGGAATGAGGTCGGGGACTCTTATGGAAGAGTTGGAGGAAAAATTGAAGGTCCTGAAGAGGATAGAAACCCCACAGGAAGGCCAACATAGTCAACTAACCTGGACCGTTGGGAATTCTCAGATTCTGAGCCATCAACCAAAGAGCATACATACGTTAGCTGGACCAAGGGTCCTGGTATATATATATATATATATATATATATATATATATATATATATATATATATCAAATATGCAGTTCAGTCTGCATGTGAGTCCTCCAACAACTAGAGTTGGGAGTGTCACTAAAGCTGTTGCCTGTCTATGGAATCCCTTCCCCAACAGGGCTGCCCTGTCTGTTCTCAGTGAGAGAGGATGCACCTAACCATGCAGAGATTTGATATGTAAGAGGTGGGTTACGGTGGGAAGGGGAGGCACCCTCTCAAAAGAGAATGGGAAGGAGGATGGAGGGATTCTGTGAGGGAGAACTGGGGAGGCAGCAATTGTGCTGTTAAAAAACTAATTAATTAATTAGTTAATTAATTTAAAATCATTTTAGAAGGAGTGACATGTAGACAGAAAGGGAAAATGGCAAAGAAGAGCTCTCTAGCTCAAAGGTAAAGGGAGAAATGAGAGCACTCAAGTAAAGTGCATTGGGACAAATGCAGTGTCTTTTGGGGCTTTTAATATTTTGTTTTGTTTTGAGACAGGGTGTTTTATGTAATACACACTTGCTTTGAACTTGCTATGTGTCATGGGTTTCCCTGCTTTAGTTTCTCAGATACTAGGCTTACAAGTATGAACATCTCTTACAGTGGGGATAGAATTTTTAAAGAACAAGGGCAAGTTGGAAATTTTCATCTCCAGTGTATATAAAACTTACTTCTTCTAGCCTAAGTGAAAAGAGTGGCTAATAATCTACTTATATCCACCCAATTTATAGAATTTTTGCTTAAGTATTTAAAAACCATGTCATATTAACAATGAATTTAAACAACAAGATACTTCCCTGTGTCTATAGCAAATGCAGCATGCTTAGGAGAATATGGTTCCTACTTATTATTCGCTGTTTTTCAAATTATGCTCTTCTTTCATAATGTTCATATTCTAACTTAATTTTAGGTACTGCTTGCTGTATTGGAACCAGGAAAATAATGTATTTATTTAGCAGTAGCAGTGAATGACTAGAAATAATCATCTGCAAAACTTACTTGCAGATGTGCATCAAGGAGATCCCCCTGTAAAGCCCATGCCACCACAGGGCATAAGAAGAAGGGCTTGCTCTTAAGTCTTCTCTACTTAAGAGATGTTTCTGAAAAGGTTAGCTGCAAGGCCTAAAGGGTTAGTTTCACTAATCAACCAAATGTTTTTTAAAGCTTTAGGAATGTCTTCCACTTTGAATCCCCCAAAATGATTCTAAAATGTGTTTAGGGAAAACAAGAGAAATGTTTACAAGGCAAAGTATGCTGCTCCTTCGATTATCTTAGACATAATACATGGACTAATTTTTACTTTAAAATCTTCCTGTAGCACATTCTGTATTGACTATTTTGAATTCCAGCCATCTTTGCATATCTGCTGTGCAGACTCTCAGGGCTGTGACCATTTTTCAGATTAAGTCGGTCTTTAGTAGATAAGTCTCTTAAGCAATTTGGAAAAAGAAGGGAAAAATGTAATGCTTTTGATGGTCTGAAGGCTGAAAACATCTCTTGCCCAACTAATCCTCGCCTCTATAAACATACTGTTCAATGTGTGATTTTCTTCACACCTATGAAGTTCAAACCTCAGATTCAATATATTTTTCCTTGCTGTACTTAGTGAAATAGACTCCTAAGGGAAAAGCTGTCCCCTTTGCTCAGTGAGGGGCAAGTAACTCTTCTTTCAGAAGTAAAAGTATGCTGGTTAAGCCCTGTAATTAAGTCTTATGTACAAAATCTGTCAGCTAATCATTTTAACTTTCTACATCATAACTCACTTTTGAGGGGTTAATAGTAGCAGATTAATAGACTATTTACAAATAATTAATTAGGTTACATATGTTACATGATTAATGTAGCACATGGTTCATAGATATTTACATTGATATTTAGGCATATTAGTTATTATGGTAGTGTTATTTCCAAAGCATATAAATTATTTTGAAAGAAAATTTAAAACAGAAAAGGTTATGATTCGTCTTAGATGAATTTTGTAAAATTAAATGACTTACATTGTAAAAATTGTGCTGTTTTAGTTAGTTGAAAAATTTAAGTATTCCATATTAGTTTGAAAAGCAAATCAGATGACTAGTTGAACTACAGAATATTAGAGATTTTTATTTAGTTAGCACATTTAAATTTACACAGTTGTCTGTGTCTCCTTTATCCATATAAAAGATGTCTTTCTTATATTAGTTCTGAAAACATCTTTGCATGTATACTGTAAAATGGAATATGTTCAACAAAAAATAGAGTCAAATTTGATTATAGTTTATTAGAAATTAGAAAGTAAAAAGACACTTCCTTTCAAATTAAAGTAAGGATAAAATGATGGATGGATAAAAAATGTGGTACAGTCACACAATATTAGTAATTGCTAACAGCTCCTAACAAAAGTTGATCCCCTAAAATATGTAGGTATTGGGTTGAGCTAGAAAAAAAATCATTCTAAGTGAAGCTAATCCAGATCCTGAAAGACAAATGTGGTATATACCTACTTATATGAGCTGTTAAGTCCTTGATAAACAGTCTACTATAAACACAGAGGTTAGGTAGAGACTCTGACTTGAATAAAGATGTATTTTACACTGTGAAGGTCCCTCATCATATGAGAAAAGAGGAAAGATATATGGAAGAGGAGAGGGAAGAGGACTTTCCAGGAAAACATGCCTTTATCACATCACCTATGCTGTGGTGGAATGGTGAGGAGCTATAACCAATAGTATCAGGTCATAGCACTCCTGAAGCAACATGCTCTACTATGAAATTAAAATGGAGCAGAGCTTCCCGCAACTGTTTCAGAGAATAGCATTAGAAGATTTCTGAATGAAAAACATAAAAAAGGAATTCAATTATTTTAGTCAACTTTTCTCATCACTATAACAAAGTACCTGGAAGAAGCAGCTTAAGAGGGTAGAGATTTATTTTGGCTCACAGTTGTTAGTCCATAGTGGTGGGAAAGGCATACAAAAATTCTTATGAGGAAAACCATGATAATGTCAGGTTCTGAATGGTGTGGCCAGGGAACAGTAAGCCCAAATCAAAAGTAGAGTAGAACTGTGTCCCTCAAGGCCTATGCCTAGTCATCTAGCCAGGTGCAACACCAAAAGTTTTCGCAACTTCCTCAAAAAATATTAAAATATTTGAAAATCAGTAGGAAGTAGATAAAGATAAGAAATATCTATTAAAATCTGTTATAGTTGAAATGTTAAATGTCTTATCACCAGGCTCCAGTGTTGGTGTTCTTGTTCTCTAGCTGTTAGCAAATATGTTTATGCTCTTATCTAGAAAACTTTTAATGTATCCCTTATGTTGTGGACCGCTCTGCCCCACGTTGGGTGCCAAAATTGTTGAGAATTGAGCCACTCTGCACCATGCTTGGGGACCAAAATGTCATGGACCACTTTATCAATATTGGAACTCTCACTGCCAAAAACCTTGGGGGCTAAGTTGTTAGAGCCCACACTGCTGAAGCTGTTTCAGTCTGCGGGTCGGCATTCAGCAAGAGAGAGAGTGAGGACAGAGACAAAGAATGGAGACCAGACAGAGTGTGATTCAATCCCATTTATTCTTCAGTCTCTCTTCTTCTAAGTCCCTAGTTCCTAGTACCAAGTCTCAGGTCCTAATCCTAGTTTCTGCTGTAATAAGTCTCAAATCCTTATCCTCAGTACCAAGTTGCTATTCTCTTTTCCAGTTCCAAGTCTTCTTCCAAGACTCAAGTCTCAAGTTCAAGTGTCTAAGTATCTAATACCTAATTCTCTTTCCAAGTCTCAAGTGTCTAATAATAGTTGCCTGTCACGAGTCTCAAGTGCCTACTACAAGTGTCTAATTCTCTGTTGCTTTCTTCTGTCTCAACTGCCTAATACCTAATAATTTTTTCTGTCTGCCTCTTGCCTTTTATATGTCTCAATTCTAAACCATGCCTTTAAGTCACACCCTTAAATCATGCCTTTAAGTCTTGTCTCTAAATCTGATCTGTAAGTCACACGTTTAAGTCTCACACACCCAAGGGAAAATCCTGGGTATCTAAAACAAGATGTTATCAGAGTGTGTTCAGTTGTTGTAGGCAATTGTAAACAAGTCTCTTGTCAGGGTATTTGGCTCAAGATGGCTGCAAGGATGATAGCCGCCTTCCGTCAGCTCCCCACACCCCTATATGTCCCAAATAATTTGGCAAATATGATTAATAATCTTGATATAAAATACATTCTATGGGAATAGAGAGATTATTCGGGAGTTAAGAGTACATACTATTCTTTCTAACAATCTAATTTTGGTTACTAGTACCCACATGAAGTAGCTCATAACTACCTGCAACCTTAGCTCCAGGGAATTCAACACCTTTGACCATGGCTTGTTATTTGAACCTATGTACATTGACACACACACACAGACAAACACACACACACACACACACACACACACACACACGATTATAACTAAAGTAATATAAATAAAGTAAACTATTCTGTATTATTATGGTGATTCTAATGTAATCATGGCCCCTTATTTAAAAAAAAAAAAAAGCAGTTGTCACTATAGGAAGAAGTGAACACAGAAACAGAAGGCCAAGTCAGAGAACCTGGCAAAGTTAGGAATTGTGGGAGAGAGTCTCCTACACATGATCTCAAAGAATGTCAGTACCAAAGGATAGAAGGTGAAGGGGAGAAGATCCACTCAGTCCCTACTAAGTCTTCATGGTTAGTTTGGTAAGGGTCTCTTTTAGAGTTCTATTCATCTTCTCTACCTGTCCTTAACTTTGCGGCCTGTAAATTCAATGTAATTTCCAATCTACCCCAATAGCCTTTGTCAATTCTCTGTTACCTGAGCAGTGAAGGCAGGTCCATTTTCAGAGCTCAGCATGGCTGGCATATCATATACCTAGGAAGACTATCTTCTTGATCACTGTCTGAGCCTTTTCATGTATGGTAAGGAAGGCCCCAGTCCATCCTAAAAAAATATGTACAAGCATTAATAAATGCCCATGTCTACATTTGCCTGGTTTTATCTCATTGAAGTAGATTCCCCAATGGGCACCTGGTTTGGCATCTCTCTGTCAGGAGTCTTTTTCTTTGGGCTGATTGTCTGCATTGGTGAGTTTGCATGAACACTGCTAACCCAGGGAACCTCCCATCTGGAGGTCTGAGTTGGTGTTTTTAGGATGGTCTCTTTTCAGGCCTCTGACAGCCTGTGTTGCCCACTTCAAGATGTAGCCTACGTATGTTACCTTCTGTTGACATAGTTGGGCCTTTCTGGCTGATGCTCCATACCCCAGATCACCTAAAGTTGCACTAGGTCCTCTGTACTTTCCTGGCATTCTTCCAAGGTCTCTGCTACCACCAAGAGGTCATCTACATATTGTAAAAGGGTGATCAGGGGTGTTCCTGCAGGTACTTACCCAGGTCTTCATATAGGGCCTCACTGAAGATGCCAAGTCCCTGCAGTAGCCAGGTCTGGATAAGCTTTCCATTGAATCTTTCATCTGGATTATTCCATTCAAAGGCAAACAATTGCTGGTTCTTAGGCACTAGGAGTACGCTAAAGAAAACATCTTTCAGATCTAATGCAGTGTACCAGACTTTAGATGGCTCTAGATAACTTAACATGGTGTATGGGTTAAGCATTTTGGGATGGATGTTCATGACATGCTTACTGACCTGTTGAAAGTCCTGCACCAGCCTGCAGTCTTTGGAGTTGGGCTTTCAAACTGGTAGGAGCAGGGTGTTCCTCATATCCTTGGACATGAGGATTCCCAAGACTCTGAGACTTCTAATGTGTAAAGTGATCCCTTTCTTAGTTTTTCTGTGGCATCAGATATTGTCTAACCCAAGCCAGAGTGGCCTGTCACTGGAGTAAACTGCCAGTCCCATCCCCCCAGTCTCTGCCCATGCTGAGGGGGACTATAATAGCCATGTGGAGACTTCTCCAGGTGGTTTAGCTTTTTGGTGTAGTCTATATTCATCTTCTAATGATAAAGTAAGGGCGTGTATTGATTGTTCATCTTGACTTGTGATGGAGATGCCCTTGGGGTTGAAAGTAATTTTGGCCCCAATTTTGGTTTGCACATCTCTCCCTAATAGGGGATAGGGGTATTCAAGTATGATTAAGAAGGAGTGGAATTCCCAGTCCATTCTGAGGTGCCCTGATCTTCAGAAACTCCATGTTTACTGATTCATGCATGTTGCTTTCTGTACCTATGATTTTTTTGTTTGACAGTTGTCTGTGAGCCTCTATGAGGATCAAATGTCAGGCTCTTGTATGTACTAAGAATTTGATGGGTTTCCCTTCCATTTTAATGGTTACCCTAGGTTCAGGGAGGTCTCCTAACCCTGTCATCTCCCGTAGTCACTCAGTTCCTCTATTTTCAGCACTTTTGCTCTATCCCCTTCTGGTTTTCAGAGAGAATTTTTGGGACAATCTTCGATCCAAAGTCCCATCTCTTTGCAGTATGGTGATTGGTTTTTTGATGTTGGAGCTTATCCTCAATGGAAATTTTCTTACATTTATCTTCTAACTGCTGTTAAAATGTCCGGTGTTTCTCTGCTTTAGATTCTGTGGCCAGGCATGTCTGCTTGGCATTTGCATGAGCTTGTCTAGCTGCAGGGGTCTCCAGATTGTTAAATACCTTTTCTATGACTATCATCATTTCTTGTAGGGACTTTTCTTGCACCCTGTCTATCCTCTGTAACTTATATTTTACATCAGACATAGCTTGGTTGACAAAAGCCATCATCACTGCTGACTTATTCCCAGGTGACTCCAGGCTCAGTGGTGTATAGTCCAGAACGTCATCATGATTCTTTTTAGAAAGGCTGCAGGAGACTCTGTCTTCTTGTCTAATATCTATTTTAGCCAAACTGGTTGGGTAGTGAACAGCTGCCCAAAGACCCTCTATTAGAGTCTGGCAGTAGACCCAGAGCCTCTCCTTACCTTCAGCAGAATGGCAGTCCCAGTTGGGTCTAACTAAAGAAAAAGTGGTGTCAATGATCAATTTGTTAGTAGTAGGAGATCCCATTCTTGCCTGGATCCAATTTCTGAGCCTCATTAATACCTATCTCCATTTTCTCTGCAGTGAAGAGAATCTACAACAATCCCAAGTAGGTTAGTGGGTGAAAATTACTAAATCTAAAAGGTTTATGAGAGCCTTGGGTCTTTCTGAAAAAGTGGGGTTTTGCATCTTCCAATTATATAGAATTATATTTAATTTTATTGGTTGATTCCTCTGGTCCTATGGGGGGAACTATGGCCCTAAGGGGGAAAGAAATAGGATGATATCTGGTGTTTCCTGCCTGGCCTATTTCCTAGCAACTTGTCCCCTGGTGTGTGGGGGGACTAGTTAAGGGTGTCCTTGTGGTGCTGCCACTGCTTAAAACATCTAATTGTGAGGTGTCAGGGACTGGTGGCTGGTTCTGGTGGTGGGGGTGAGAGGAGAGAAAGAAGTCTGCATCCCAACTATCCTGCAAAACAGAGTAGAGGGGGTTTGTGGGTTTAGGGTTTTCTGTCTTGTCTTCTTTAACCATCAGGATGTGCTTTTGTGGGAGAAGAGTTTTCAGTCAGGTGGGTGGGTTGTCACCAGGTGATGATGTAGGGTACTTGGTCCCAGTGTCCAAGTTGACTTTAAATGATGTCTTTGAACCTCTGGATAAAGAGGTTGTCCCACATCCTTTCTTGAGGCAATCAATCTAGAAGTTTGGCAAATCTAACTAAGCTAGTAAAAGATCTGTATGACAAGAACTTCAAATCCCTGAAGAAAAAATTGAACCAGATCTCAGAAGATGGAAAGATCTCCCATGCTCATGGATTGACAGGATTAATATAGTAAAAATGGCTATCTTACTGAGAGCAATCTACAGATTTAATACAATCCCCATCAAAATTGCCACTCAATTCTTCACAAAGATAGAAAGAGCAATCCTCAGATTTATTTGGAATGACAAATAATCCAGGATAGCGAGAACCATTCTCAACAGTAAAAGAACTTCTGGGGGAAATCACTATCCCTGACTTCAAGCTGTACTACAAAATAATAGTGATAAAAACTGCATGGTATTGGAACAGAGATGGGCAGGAAGATCAATGAAATAGAATTGAAGATCCAGAAGTGAACCCACACACCTATGGTCACCTGTTCTTTGACAAAGCTAAAACCATCCAGTGGAAAAAAGACAGCATTTTCAACAAATGGTGCTCGTTCAACTGGAGGTCAGCATGTAGAAGAATGCAAATTGTTTCATACTTATCTTCTTGTACAAAGCTCAAGTCCAAGTGGATAAAGGACCTCCACATAAATCCAGCTACACTGAAATTAGTAGAAAAGAAAATCGGGAAAAGCCTTGAATACATGAGCACAGGGGAAAAGTTCCTTAACAGAACACCAATGGCTTATATTCTAAGATCAAGAATTGACAAATGGGACCTCATAAAACTGCAAAGCTTCTGTAAAGCAAAGGACACTGTTAATAAGACAAAGCAGCAATCAACAGATTGGGAAAAGATCTTTACCAGTCCTACATCAGATAGAGGGTTAATATCCAAGGTATACAAAGAACTAAAGAAATTAGCCTCTAGACAATCAAATAACCCTATTAAAAAATCGGGTACAGAGATAAACAAAGAATTCTCAACTGAGGAAGCTCAAATGGCTGAGAAGCACCTAAAAAATGTTCAGCATCCTTAGTCATCAGGGAAATTTGATCAAAACAACCCTGAGATTCCACCTCACACTAGTCAGAATGGCTAAGATCAAAAACACTGGGGACAGCAGATGCTGGTGAGGATGTGGTAAAAGAGGAACACTCCTCCATTGTTGGTGGAATTGTAAGCTGGTACAACCACTATGAAAAGCAGTTTGGCAGTTCCTCAGAAAATTGAACATAGCATTACCTGAGGATTCACCTATACCACTCTTGGGCATATACCCAAAGATATTTCAACATACAACAGGGACACATGCTCCACTATAATTATAGCAGCCTTCTTTACAATAAACAGAAGCTGGAAAGAACCCAGATGTTCTTCAACAGAGGAATGGATACAGAAAATGTGGTATATTTACACAATGGAATACTACACAGCTATTAAAAACAATGAGTTCACAAAATTCTTAGGCAAATGGATAGAACTGGAAAATATCATCCTGAGTGAGGTAACCCAATCACAAAAGAACACACATGCTATGCACTCACTGATAAGTGGATATTAGCCCAAAATTTCACAATACCTAAGATACAATGCATATGCCACATGAAGCTCAAGAAGAAGGAAGACCAAAGCGTGGGTGCTTTGGTTCTTCTTAGCAGGAGTATCAAAATACTCAACCAGAGCTTCCAGGGTCTAAACCTCTAGCCTAAGAACACAAAAGGAGGAACTCATGGCTCCAACTCTATAGGGTGGCCTTGTCAGGAATCAGTGGAAGTGGAGGGCCTTGGTCTCTGAAAGTTTGGATTCTCTAGTATTGGGGAATTTAAGAGCAGGGAGGCAGGAACAGGTGGAGGGGAAAGCACACCCTCATGGAAGTAGGAGGAGGGGGGATGGGATAAGTGGTTTTCGGGGAGAATGGGAGAGGTGATAATATTGAAAGGTAATATCCAACAACAACAACAACAAAAAAAAAAACAGATAATGAATGGGTCTGGCAATTGAAGTCAAGCATTCGAGACATTTTGTCAACAATTTATTAAGGGGATTTTGTATAATCCTCAAGGACAAGGTATTGTGGAACTTTAAAAAGATTGGTAAGACATACTGTTGCTGAGAAAAAGAATGATGCTGACCTGTGAGCTTGCTGAGTGCCCTGACAAGAGTGATTGGGGAGCCGTATTGGACATATGTTTCTGATCCACATTTGCTTGACTATATCCCAGATGGTACAAGCTGCCTTACCTCAAGATTTTATACCTTGTGGAATAGAGAATCAAAAAGAGAAATTACAGTGTCTCTTATATTCTTCTTAATGGTGGCCAGCTATTAGGACTCAATCATGTACTGGTTTAGAAATCAATCCAATACTGGAAATAACAGTCTACTTTTGGAAGACTGGATCTGGTCTTTGTCAGAGACACATTTGCAAGTTAGCTGTAGCTCTCTATGACTGTTACAATAGCAAGAGATAAAGTTGGGACAGGATCTGGATTTCAAACAAGGGTTAGTGCAAGTTTTAAGGCTCTTTACATTGTCAGGCTAAAATTGGTTTTGTCTCCTCTACAGTATTTATTGTAAGTTGCATTGACTGCATAATTTCCAATTGTGTTAGTGTGTTGAAACCTGACATGTCTGTTATGGAGGTCTATCAACCAGCTTTCATCTTAGTTCCCTGAGTATTAGAAAACATTGATTCTCTGAAAAAAGCTTGAAAGTGCTGGAAGAAGTGTGTTAGTCTATAAGTAGAAGCAAGAGGGTAGCAGGCTTGATTATTGCTGGTATAACACCTTTAATTCCATTAATTGCTAGCACCACTGCTTCTTCAATAGCATTGACACAAGGAGTTAAGACAACTATTTTTGTTAAGAATCTAGCAAAAAAATGTTACTAATATACTGAGTATACAAAAGAATTTATATAGGTATCTGGAACAATGAATGATGCTCTATAACCCATTCAAATTATCTGAAGGAGGTAGAGAGTTCAAAAGTTAGGAGCCATCCTGAGTGTCATGACAAATATCATTAGGGTAGTGTTACTTTTGAAATTCACAATGATTGTCATTATAATTTAAAAAAAGTTTAAAGACACCTGTAGGGTATTTGGCATAATCCTAACACCTCTCTGGGTGTGTTAACTTTGCATAGTAAAATTATGAATTTAAAAAATGCTGCTCCGTTGTGTTTTGATGATGCAGATAATGCCAATAAAATTATTCATGTCCTGAGGTCAGTATTTCCATTTTGGTCAAACCTCAGGAATGGCATATATACTTGATCAGGCTAGCCCTTCTTGTTCTGAAAATACTTTTATTCCTGCCCATCGTATTAAAGCTTATCTTTAACAACATCAACATGTTGGCAACCAATGTACATGGCTTGAACCTGAAAATGGACCCCCAGACAGAGTTATTAAATTAACAGGCTGGCAAGCTAAGGACGGGTAAGATTCTGCTCAGAGCCTTACTAATCTAAGACATAAGTGCATTGCCTTTGATACTCCATATTCCATGACTGGTCAGGAAGGAATTCTTGTCAGAATGACCTAAGATAGGCTCAGTCTTGTTAATGAAGTAAAAAAGGGGGGAGATGGAGAGCTTTCCGGGCTGCTTGGCAAGAAGCTAACATGAACCAAGGACAAGGAAATGGGCTAATTGGCAGAAATATGACATGATATATATTCCATATATATGATTTTAATATAATGTACACATAGCTCTCATATGAGCTCAGGAATTGTTTTAATATGAGTCATTTGGTAGATAAAGAGTGAGGTAAGTGGGACAAATGGATTGAGAGTAGGGGGATCGATACCAAATTTATCACTTTGTCAATGACACTATTTTTGTACCTTACAAAGAATTACAAATATAAAATCCTGTAAATGAAACTGACATTTATTAATTTCCTAATTTTGACTGATACTTATTAATTTATTAATTTTGGGGAAATGACAGATATTATTAAAAATTTTACAAGTATTAAATAAATAATTCTTTATTATTTTGCAGTTTACAGAAGTGATAAAGTTTAGCTTTGTCATTTGAAATAGATAGGACAAGGAATATGACATTGGCCAAGGACAAGTAGGCTTCAGGCAGGAATCTGACATTAGGCTAGAACAATGAAGTAATTTTAGGTAGGAATCTAAATATTAGGCTAGAACAAAGAAGTAATTTCAGACAGGAAACAAAATTTTAGGCTAATACAAGGAAGTAGGCTTCAGACATGAAAATTACCTTGGGCTAGGACAGGTAAGTAGGTTCCCATACTTTGGTCACCCTGATAAGCTTTTATAAACACTGATCACGGGAGTGTTCATGTAATTGGGTGTAATGCCTTGCTTTTTTTTTTTTTTTGACTATTTGTGTTTATTGTCTTGCTTGTTTCTTGACTATTTGCATCTATTGTATTGCTAGACCCTGAACCTAAAACTGACCTGAATACATGCATGTAATCAAAATGGTATAACAGCATAAAGGAAGAGGGGGTATAGGATAGGGAGTTCTAGGGAGGGGAAATGGGGAAAGGGGATGTCATCTGTATTGTAAATAAATAAATATACAGTAAAAAAAAACAAAGTTACAGACTTCAGGTGTTTTTGAATTTTACTCAATAAAGGCTAATTTAATTATTTTAGACAAAAAAGAGAAACAAAAAAATAAGGTTGTTATGAGCATAGCAGAGGATATGTCCTTGCTATATGTTGGAGCATCTTCTGTGTATACGCCCAGTAGTGGTGTAGCTGGGTCCTCAGGTAGTGCTATGTCCAACTTTCTGAGGAACTGCCAGACTGATTTCCAGAGTGGTTGTACCAGCTTGCAATCTCATTAACAATGGAGGAGAGTTCTTCTTTCTCCACATCCTTGCCAGCATCTGCTATTACCTGAGTTTTTGGTCTTAGCCATTCTGACTGGGGTTGGGGGCATATTTTTTTTAACTCCTGCAAGCAGCAGCTTTAGCCCTGTGGCTCTGGCTTTAAAGTCAATAACAGAAGGGAGTACTGGGACATTTGATGCTGGTTAGCTGTAGCTAAGAAATTAGAGGTGATTAAGAAGAGACCAGCAGTGAGCATCTGCCTCTGTATATGTCAGGTAACCATTGAACTAATCATTGTGTTCCCAATGGAGAAGTTAGAGAGAAGACTGAAGGAGCTGAAGGTGTTTGTGGCCCCATGGGGAGAGCAACAATATAAACCAAGTAGAGCTCCCAGGCTCCAACTCACCAGCCTGGTTGGTTGGGAGCAATGGATTCAGCTGTATATATAAGGGAGGATGGCCTTGTTGGGCATAGGTGGGAGAGGAGATCCTTGGTCCTGTGAAGGCTGGACACGCAGTGTGGGGGAATTCAAGGATGGCGAGGTGGGAGTTGGGTGGTGAGTGGGGGGGATAGAAACAGGAAGAAGGAGGATGGTACAGGGGGGTTCCTGGGCGGGGGTGGGGGGGTGGGGGTGGGGGGTCGTGAGGAAAGGGGATAACACCTCAAATATAAATAAAATGTCCAATAATAAAAAAGAAAATCTCCCCTTTTTTATACTGCATTGTCTCTAGCTTTCTGTTTTCCAACTCCTTCACTGTCTAAGATTGTCTGTCCTGGATCTTCCTTTGTAGATTGACCTTGAACTCAGAGATCTGCAGGCCTGTCTTCTGGATTAATTAAACCAACACACCTGGATTTCAGCTTTTCTTCACCTACAACTTGCTCTGTCCCAGGCTGGTCTTGAGCTCAGAGATCTGTTTGGTTTTTTCTTCTGGGATTAAAGGTGTGTATCAATAATCCTGGATCTAACTTTTGTTGAGTAGGACCTTGCCCTAAAGTCCCACTCCCTTAATCCCGCTATCTTTTAGGATTCAGCTCCATTTTACTTCCTGATTCCCCTTTAATACTGGAACCATGTATTTTATAGCTTTTCTTTCTATTTCTAGGCTTGCTATTCTTATTCAAAATGCTCTTCATGAGATTTAACCAGAGAAAAATGTCTCTACTGGGCTTTGTTGAGACTTTGTTTGTCAATGCAATTAATTTGAGCTTCTTCACCTTAGCCTCAGACATACTCTTTATTTAAGGGTAAAAAGCAGCCCTATTCTTCACCAAATTACTACAAAAGCAGTCTCTAGGCCACATACTGAAGTTCTCCATGGAACCCTCAGGCCAGGTTTGCACAGTTCAACTCATTCACAAAAACATAGTCTTGCATATTTCTACTCATTAATCCCCACTTAAAACATTCCATGGCTTTCCAAATCAAAAGTTCCTAAATCCACATTCTTCCAAACAAAAGCATGGTCAGGCCTATCATAGCAATACTCCACTCCTGGTACCAACTTCTGTCTTAGTTAGGGTTTTACTGCTGTGAACAGACACCATGACCAGTCTACCTCTTTACCCAAAGATTCCAGGAGAGGATTCTCATTCCATATTGGGTGGAGTCAGACCATTGGAGCATCAGAGCCCATTCCTATAGTGGCATGCTTCCTTCAACAAGGCCATATCTCCTAATAATGTCGCTTACTGTGTTCAGTATTCAAATAACTGCATTCTTCTCCATGGCCCCAATAGCTTTGTTCAAACACTTGAGTTAGAGTGTTGATGGAAATGGTATTAGGGTGTGCATTCAAAAAACAATCCCTGTTTGACTGAGATCAGTGTTTGTGTGGTTTCTTCAGTGAATCTCAGACCCAAACTCCATGACACCTAAATGCCTCCAAAAACATTAGCACCTGGGTAAGTCTTACACATTATTAAGTTCAGTTGCAACACTAGATACAGGATAGTTATCTCTGGAACACATCTACTTTATGTTCTCAGAAAACACTTCTCAGAAAATTTCACATCAGTGAAATGGTCTCTTCGTATCACAATTAATTTCTTAGCTCCAGCTAGCCATCAATTGTCCCTGTAATCCCTTCTGTTCTTAACTCTAAAGCCAGAGCCTAAGGGTCAAAGTTCCTGAATTTTGCTGTTTGCTGGGGCTGAAACATGTCTTTCTTATTTTACTAAATACTTCACTGCCTAGCATTAGCTGTCCTGGCACTTGCTTTGTAAATTCACCTTGAACTCAGAGATCTGCATGCCCCCAACATACATACAGGAGTGGACTACTTTATCTGGCCTCATAGAGAGAAGATGTACCAAATCTTCCAGAGATTTGAGTTCCCAGGGAGTGGGAAGGCTTGGTGAGGTGGGGAGTGTGTGTGGAGACATCCTTTTGGAGGCAGGGAAGGAGGAATGGGATGAGGAACTGTCAGAGGGCAGGGCTGGAGGGGGATTAAGTACTAGAATGTAAAAACAAACAAACAAACAAACAAACAAACAAAAAACCAAAAAACAAAATCCAAGCTTTACAACTTGGATCTCTAGTGAATTTATTTGGCCCAACTGTGTTCTGTTTCAGCACCTGAAACTTCCTCATAAAGGCAGATCTGAGAAAACCCCTCAAACTACTACTGTGAAATGTGAAATGGATGGAATGATACAAAGTTTCCTACTGAAACTTAATGAAATCAAGGTATTCCTGGCTGCTTTGCAGAAAAATTCAATCAAGTTCTAGATTTTAAGAGCATGATAGGAGAAGCATGAGAAAGAACTATGAATCTTAGTGTCAAAGAAAGGAGACAACTAAAGCCTATTAGTCTGAATGCATACATACTTCCAGGGAAAATGTAGAAATGTAGGCTCTAGAGCTCCAGCTGAGAGAATTTTTCTTGTTCCACCCTCATCACAACATCTGAAGTTCCACATGAGGAAACATACTGTGAGAAGCCCTACATGTGCAATGCTCCCGGCTGCCTATGGAAAATCTCCTGCTCAATGGATCTCTACAGATACAAAAGAAAGCAGTGGGGAGAGTTCCTATCCCTCTACGAAGTGCAACAAACCTTTACCAGATTGTATTGCCTCAAATAGCATGAGAGAGGCCATAATCAATCTTTACTCTTGACTGGAACCTGACTGTCCAAAACCAACATCCTCCCTAATAAAGTTTTTTTTAATTGGATATTATATTTACATTCCAGATTTTATCTCCTAACCCTTCTTCCCCCCACCACCCAGGGACCTCCTATTTCATCCACCCTACTCATGCTTCTATGAGGATATGCCCCCACCTATACCCCCCACTCCCACCTTCCCACCCCCATATTCCCTCCCACTTGTTATTCATCCTTCATGGGACCAAGAATCTCCTCTCTCACCTATTCTCAACAAGGCCATCCTCCCCTTCATGTACAGATGGAGTCCTGGGTCCCTCCCTATGTGCTCCCAGGCTGGTGGTTTAGACCCTGGGGAGCTCTGGTTGGTTGGTATTGTTGCTCTCCTCATGGGGCCACAAACCCTTTCTGTTCCTTCTAACTTCCCCATTGAGAAATCCTTGATCAGATCAGTGGTTAGCTGAGAGTATTGGATTCTGAATGTGTCTGCCTTTGGCAGCCCTGTAAGGAAACAGCTATATCAGGCTCTTGTCAGCATGCACTTCCTGCCATCCACATCAGTGTCTAACTTTGGTGACTGTACCTGGGATAGATACTCAGGTGGAATGGTCTCCAGGTAGCTCCTCCTTCAGTTTCTTTCCCACACTTTGTTTCCATATTTGCTTCCTTGAATATTTTTGTTATGCCTTCTAAGTAGGACCGAGGCAACCACACTTGGTTTTTCTTCTTTATGAGTTTCATGTGGTCTGTGTGTTGAGTCTTGGCTATTCCAAGCTTTTGGGCTAACATCCGCTTATCAGTGAGTAAATACCATGTGTGTCTTTTTGTGATTGGGTTAACTCACTCAGGATGATAATATCTAGTTCCATCCATTTAGCTATGAATTACTCGAATTCATATTTTTAATAGCCGAGTAATACTCCATTGTGTAAATGTACCACATTTTTTGTATCCATTCCTTTGTTGAAGGACATCTGGGTTCTTTCCAGCTTCTGGCTATTATAAAGAAGGCTGCTATGAACATAGTGGAGTGTGTGTCCTTGTTGGAGCATCTTCTGGGTATATGCCCAGGAGTGGTATAGCTGGATCCTCAGGTAATGCTATGTCCAATTTTCTGAGGAACCGTCAGACTGATTTCCAGAGTGTTTGAACCAGCTTGCAACCCCACCAACAATGGAGGAGTGTTCCTCTTTCTCCACATCCTCACCAGCATCTACTATCACCTGAGTTTTTGATCTTAGCCATTCTGACTGGTGTGAGGTGGTATCTCAGGTTTGTTTTAATTTGCATTTCCCTGATGACTAAGGATGTTGAGCATTTCTTAAGGTGCTTCTTGGCCATTCCAGTTTCCTCAGTTGAGAATTCTTTGTTTAGCTTTGTACCCCATATTTTAATAAGGTTATTTTTTTGTCTGGAGTCTAGTTTCTTGAGTTCTTTGGACATATTGGATATTAGCCCTCTATTGGATGTCGAATTGGTAAAGATCTTTTCCCAATCTGTTGGTTGCCATTTTGTCTTATTGACATTGTCCTTTGCCTTACAGAAGTTTTGCAGTTTTATGAGGTCCCATTTGTCAATTCTTGATCTTAGCACATAAGCCATTGGTGTTAAGTTCAGGAACTTTTCCCCTGTGCCTAGGTATTCGATGGTCTTCCCAAACTTATCTTCTATTAGTTTCAGTGTATCTGGTTTTATGTGAAGGTCCTTTATCCACTTGGACTTGAGCTTTGTACAAGGAGATAAGAATGGATTGATTTACATCATTCTACATGCTGACCTCCAGTTGAACCAGCACTATTTGCTGAAAATGCTGTCCTTTTTCCACTGGATGAGTTTAGCTCCTTTGCCAAAAATCAAGTGATCATAGGTGTGTGGGTTCATTTCTGGATGTTCAGTTCTATTCCATTGATCTTCCTGCCCGTCTCTGTACCAATACCATGCAGTTTTTATCACTATTTCCTCTCTAGTAAAATTTGAGGTCAGGGATGGTAATTCCCCCAGAAGTTCTTTTATTGTTGAGAATAGTTCTCCTTATCCTGGGTTTTTTGTTATTCCAAATGAATGTGCAAATTGCTCTTTCTATCTCTATGAAGAATTGATTTGGAATTTGAATGGGGATTGCATTGAATCTATAGATTGCTTTTGGCAAGATGGCCATTTTAACTAAATTAATCCTGCCAATCCATGATCATGGGAGATCTTTCCATCTTCTGAGGTCTTCTTGTACTTCTTTCTTCAGAGACTTGAAATTCTTGTCATACAGATCTTTTGCTTGCTTGGTTAGGTTCACTCCAAGATATTTTATATTGTTTGTGACCATTGTGAAGGGTGTCATTTCCATAATTTCTTTCTCAGCCTGTTTTTCCTTTGAGTAGAGGAAGGCTACTGATTTGTTTGAGTTGATTTTATATCCAGCCACTTTGCTGAAGTTGTTTATCAGGTTTAGGAGTTCTCTGGTGGAAGATTTAGGGTCACTTAAGTATATTATCATATCATCTGCAAATAGTGAAAATTTGACTTCTTCTTTTCCTATTTGTATCCCTTTGACTTCCTTTTGTTGTGTAATTGCTCTGGCTAGGATTTCCAGTACTATATTGAATAGGTAGGGTGAGAGTGGACAGCCTTGTCTAGTCCCCGATCTTAGTGGAATTGCTTCCAGTTTCTCTCTATTTAGTTTAATGTTGGCTACTGGCTTGCTGTATATTGCTTTTACTATGTTTAAGTATGGACCTTGAATTCCTGATCTTTCCAAGACTTTTAACATGAAGGGATGTTGAATTTTGTCAAATGCTTTCTCAGCATCTAGTGAGATGATCATGTGGTTTTTTTTCTTTGAGTTTATTTATGTAGTGGATTACATTGATGGATTTCCGAATATTGAATCATCCCTGCATTCCTGGGATAAAGCCTACTTGATCACGATGGATGATTGTTTTGATGTGTTCTTGGATTCGGTTTATGAGAATTTTATTGAGTATTTTTGCATCAATATTCATAAGGGAGATTGGTCTGTAGTTTTCTTTGTTGGGTCTTTGTGAGATTTAGGTATGAGTGTAATTGTAGCTTCATAGAACAAAGTGGGTATTGCTCCTTCTGTTTCTATTCTGTGGAATATTTTGAAGAGAATGTGTATTAGGTCTTCCTGCAAGGTCTGATAGAATTCTTCACTAAAACCATATGGTCCCGGACTTTATTTTGGTTGGGAGACTTTTAATGACTGCTTCTCTTTCTTTAGGAGTTATCTGGCTGTTTAGATGGTTTATCTGCTCCTGATTTAATTTTGATACTTGGTATCTGTCTAGGAAATTGTCCATTTCATTCAGATTTTCCAATTTTGTTGAGTATAGGCCTTTGTAGTAGGATCTGACAATTTTTTTAATTGCCCCAGTTTCTGTTGTTATGTCTCCCTTTTCAGTTCTGATTTTATTAATTTGAATACTGTCTCTGTGCTCTTTGATTAGTCTGGCTAAGGGTTTATCTATCTTGTTGATTTTCTCAATGAACCAGCTCCTGGCTTTGTTGATATTTTGTGTAGTTCTTTCTTTTCCTACTTGGTTGATTTCAGCCCTAAGTTTGATCATTTCCTGCTGTTTACTCCTCTTGGGTATATTAGCTTCTTTTTGTTCTAACACTTTCTGGTATGCTGTCAAGTTGTTAGCGTGTGCTCTTTCCAGGTTTTTTTTTTTTTTTTTTTTTTTTTGTAGGCCCTTAGAGCTATGTGTTTTTCTCTTAGTACTGCTTTCATGGAGTCCCACAAGTTTTGGTATAATGTGTTCCTATTTTCATTGAATTCTAAAAAGTCTTTACTTTCTTTCTTTATTTCTTCCTTGACCAAGTCATCATTGAGTAGAGCGTTGTTCAGTTTCCATATATATGTGGGCTTTCCATTGTTTTTGTCATTATTAAAGACCAGCCTTAGTCCATGGTGGTCTGATAGAGCACAAGGAATTATTTCAACCTTTTTTATCTGTTGAGGCCTGTTTTATGACCAATTATATGGTCTATTTTGGAGAAGGTACCATGAGATGCTGAGAAAAAGGTATATTCTCTTGTTCAATGATGAAATGTTCTATAGATATCAGTTAAGTTCAATTGGTTCATAACTTCTGTTAGTTTCATTGTGTCTCGGATTAGTTTTTCTTTCCATGATCTGGCCATTGCTGAGAGTGAGGTATTGAAATCTTTCACTATTATTATGTGAGGTGCAATGTACGCTTTAAGCTTTAGTAAAGTTTCTTTTATGTACGTGGGTACTCTTGCATTTGGGGCATAGATGTTCAGAATTGAGAGTTCATCTTGGTACATTTTTCTTTTGATGAATATGAAATGTCCTTCCTTATCTTTTTTGAATACTTTTTGTTAAAAATTTATTTTATTTGATATTAGAATTACTACTCCAGCTTGTTTCTTGGGATCATTTGCTTGGAAGATTGTTTTCCATCCTTTTACTCTGAGTTAGTGTCTGTCTTTTTCACAGAGGTGTGTTTCCTGTATGCAGCAAAATACTGGGTCATGTTTATGTATCCAGTCTGATAGTCTACGTCTTTTTATTAGCGAGTTGAGTCCATTGATATTAAGAGATATTAAGGAAAAATGAATGTTGCTTTCTGTTATTTTTGTTATTGGAGGTGAAATTATGTTTGTGGAGTTATTTTCTTTTGGGGTTGTTGGAAGATTACTTTTTTGCTTTTTCTAGATTGTAGTTTCCCTCCTTGTGTTGGAATTTTCTACCAATTTCCTTTGAATTGCTGGATTTGTGGTAAGATATTGTATAAATTTGGTTTTGTCATGGAATATCTTGGTTTCTCCATCAATATTGATTGAGAGTTTTGCTGGTTATAGTAGTCTGAGCTGGCAATTATGTTCTCTTAGGGTCTGTATGATAACAGTCCAGGATCTTCTGGCTTTTATAGTCTCTGGTGAGAAGTTTGGTGTAATTTTTATAGGTCGACCTTTATATGTTACTTTACCTTTTTTCCTTAGTACTTTTAGTATTTTTTCTTTGTTTTGTACATTCAATGTTTTGATTATTATGTGATGGGAGGTATTTCTTTTCTGGTCTAGGCTATTTGGTGTTCTATAGGCTTCTTGTATATTTATGGACATCTCTTTTTGTAGGTTAGAAAGTTTTCTTCTATAATTTTGTTGAAGATATTTACTGGGAGTCTTTACCCTCATCTATACCTATTATCCTTAGGATTGGCCTTCTCATTGTGTCCTGGATTTTCTGGATGTTTTGGGTTACTAGCTTTTCATATTTTGTATTTTTTTTGACAGTGTGTCAATGTTTTCCATGGTATCTTCTGCACATGAAGTTCTCTCTTCTATCTCTTGTATTCTGTTGGTAATACTTGTGTCTATGACTTCTGATCTTTTTCTTAGGTTCTCTATATCCAGGGTAGTCTCTATTTGTGATTTCTTTATTGTTTTTACTTCCAGTTTTAGATCCTGGATGGTTTTGTTTAATTACTTCTCCTGTTTGGTTGTGTTTTCTTGCATTTCTTTAAGGGACTTTTGTGCTTCCTCTTTAAGGGCTTCTACCTGTCTACCTGTGTTCTTTTTAAATTCTTTGAGAGTGTTATTTATGTCCTTTTTAAAGTCCTCTGTCATAGTCATGAGAAGTGATTTTAATTCTGAATCTTGCTTTTCTGGTGTGATGGGGTGTTTAGGGCTTGCTATGATGGGAGAACTGGGTTCTGATGATGCCATGTAACTTTGGATTATTCTGCTTAAGTTCTTGTGCTTGCCTTTCACCATCTGGTTAACTCTACTGCTACCTGCACTCACTGTCTCTGACTGGAGCCTGCCTTTTCAATTATCTTGCTTGTGTCTGAACTCCTCAGGGTCCAGATGTCTCTGTGATCTTTTAATTCTGAGCTCCATTTTCTCTGAGTACCAAGGCTCCTCTCAAATGTTTCAGGATATGGTGTCTCCACGGTAGGAGACCAGGTAGGTGTCTGCTTCTCTGAGTGCAGTGTGTCCTCTAGGATGTCTTGGGATCCGGTATCCACACAGGAGCAGACCAGGCTAGGGGCAGAAGAGGAGTGATATTCTGCAGGGGCAGGGTTTGGATGTCTGTTGGAATCTGAGTGCTGCCTGCACCCAGTTTTGGATCTGGGGAGGGTGTAGGGCAGTGTGTGTGTGTTCTTATCTGCTGCTCTGGGTTCAGTGGTCCCTCTAGGATGTCTCAGGATCCAGTGTCCACTCAGGAGCATACCTGGTGGGTGTTTTATCAAGGCAGCAGGCAAAGGGGAGGACGCTAATAAAGTTTTATTGTTTCCTATCCACAACTTTGTCAATATCAAATAGATGTTGATATTGTTTGTAGATGACAAAACAAACAAATATTTGGCTTAAAACTATATCTTCTGATTACAGACCTCTTATTTTGCATGGAAATCTACTTAATTGACTCCTAATGAAAGTATAACCACATTTTTGTGACAAAAGTTGGTTTTATTGTTATTAGTTCCAACAAATAGTGAAGCATTACTAATATTAAAACATTGCTGAAAGTAGCATTGTACAGTGCAACAGGATCAATATTTCCCCCAACATTTATTTTTATTCTTGAATTTTGTCAACATTTTTAGTTATGATGGCCAGTTGTTAAGGCCATGTGACCATTGCGTGAATGATGATGATAATTGACATTATTGAATCTGTTATATTTGATTGAGAATATGCTTGTAAAGATACTTGTGTTGTCTTCTCAGTTTCTTTAAATGATATCAAGTAAGAGATGTTCAATGATTTTTGTCTTAGTCTGGGTTGGTATTGCTGTAAAGAGATTCTATGATTACAGCAACTCTTATATAAAAGAACATTTAATTTAAACTTGCATAAAGATAGGATCTAACTTTATTAACTTTAGGGAGAGAGCATGGAGACAAGAAGCCAGACATGGGTCTCCAGAGATAGCCAAGAGCTGTACATTTGGATCATCAGAGACCAGGAAGAGATTGTGACCCTGGGCCTGGCTTGGGTATGTGAAAACTCGAAGTTCACCACCAGTGACACTGTACCACCGACAATGTCATATTTCTGCCGACAAGGCCACAACTTCTAATATTGCCAAGCCTTATTTAAATGGCATGGAATGGCACTTTAATACAAACAACCACAATTATCATACTGAGATAGTAAAGCATATTCTTAGATGGACACTGCTGCCCATTATATACTTATGTTTTTTGAAATAGTAGGAGGGATAGTTATATCTTCCTTAAGAATAACTATTACCAGGTTATTGTTTCACATGGCAATTATGCAGGATATAAGGAGATAAGATTGTGTGTGTGTGTGTGTGTGTGTGTGTGTGTGTGTGTGTGTTTGACAAATAGTGGTCTTGAAGTGACTATTTTTACTTTTAAACATGACGATTTCTGGAAGAAACAAAAGCCACCCAATGTCTATGTCCAATGGTGAGAAACTTTTGCTTGATTAAATAATTTGAAGATGACAAGACTTGGCCTCTGGCCTTATAGTCAACCAGTGGATTCTAATGTATAGTCAAGATGTTACATTATATTTATAGCAGCTTTATTTGTGATAGCCAGATGCTGGAAACAACCTAGATGTCCCACAAGAGAAGAACGAATACAGAACATATGGTACATTTATACAATGGAATACTACTCAGCAATTAAGAACGGGGACATCCTAAATTTTGCAGGCAAATGGATGGAACTAGAAAATATCATCCTGAGTAAGGAACCACAGACCGAAAAGAACATGCATGGTATGTACTCACTAGTAAGTGGATGTTAGCCAAAAAAGTATAAAATACTCAGGATGCAATCCACAGAACTCAAGAAGGCTAACAAGCAGAAAGGCCCAAGTGAGAATGACTCAATCCCATTTGACAGGGAGACTAAAGCAACCACAGTCAGAGGGGAGGGAGGGAGGGGCATGGGTGGGAAAGGGGGCAGGGAAAAGAAGAAGAAAACATGATCAGGTATTGGGGGAGGGGAACAGAAATGAAGCCCTAAGGGCCAGCAGAAAAATGCTAACAGGCAACCTCAGGAGGTAGGAGGTGAGAGGAACCCTCTAGAATATACCAGAGACCTGGAAGGTGATAGACTCTCAGGTCTCAAAGGGAGGGGCCTTAGATGAAATATCCTATAATGAGGAGAGGGAAATTGTAGAGTCCACTTCCAGTAGAAAGACAGGGCATCAGGTGGAAGGATGGGGTTGCCATCACACAGTCAAAAACTCTGACCTGGAATTGTTCCTGTCTGAAAGAACTGGAGGAACAAAAATGGAGAAGAGACTGAGGAAAAGGAGGTTCCCTAACAGGCTCAAATTGTGATCCAGCTCAGGGAGAGGCCTCAAGGCCTGACATTAACACTGATGCTATGGTGTGCTTATAAACATGGGTCTGGCATGACTGCCCTCTGAAAGGCCTAACAAGCAGCTGAAAGAATCATATTCAGATATTTACACCGAACCAATGGACAGAAGCTGTGAGAAGACCTCTGTGATTGAATGAGTTAGAATCTGGAAGAAGCTAAGGAAGAGGGCAACCCTAGAGTCAGATCAGCAGTCTGAACTAACACTGACACCTGGGATATCTCAGACACTGAGCCAACAACCAGGCAGCATACACCAGCTGATATGAGCCCCCCAACATATATTCAGCAGAGGACTGCCTGGTCTGGACTCAGTCAGAGAAGATGTAACCATCCAGAGACTTGGAGCCCCAGCAAGTAGAGAGGTCTAGTGTGGTTGTGGGAGTGAGGATGGGGGAAATCCTCTTGGAGATGGGGGCAGGGGAGGAGGTTTCATTTGTGAAACAGTTGGTGAATGAACCTGTACTGTAAAAAAATAATTAAAGAATAATATAAAAAAGTGACCAATCGAGACATTCATCCTCCTGGACTGAAAAAGTGGTAAATTCTTAGTCTTGTAGATCACATGGAACCATTGTTGGATTAGAGTTAGCACAACCTGTAAGCCATTATAATAAATCATTGCCTTTATACATATATAGAAAGACTCACTGTATAAGTTCTGCTCCTTTAGAGAATCCTGATGAATACAGGGGGTAAGAAAAAGAAAGGGATCATTAGCAAGTAGAATTGAGCATACTGAGGTATGCAGGCATCTGAATGTTGTCTTCCGAAATAAAAATATGATGCATTGGGTTGTACTCTACTTTTAATGTTTCTAGGGAGTTAAAATCACATTTTCCTGAGGTCAATGTTGTAATGTGCACTCTTTGTTGTCCACTTGAAAATATCTAGAAAGAACAAATATCTATACAAGGAGGACACACCTGTGAGATACTGTCTTGTAACGGCTGTTCTGTTCCACAGGTCAGAGTCTAGCAAGAGAGACAGTTGGGGGAAGAAGAGAAAGAAACGTGAGCAAAAGAGACAAGCCAGAGGGTCTGTAGTCAAGTCTCATTTACTGTCTCCCATAGACTATATTCTTACCTCCTATTGACACTATTACAAGGAAATCCTGGGTATTTATAAGCACAAGCAGGAGAACACAGGTGAAGACATTTTACCACATGCACCCAGCAGCTGGGGTCACTAAACAGCAAAACAAGCTATGTGGGATAAACAAGATACTCATCAGAGTGTGCTTCAGCTGTTGTAGGCTGTTGAAAGACAAGTCTCTCATCAGGGTATATGGTTTTAGATGGCTGCAAAGATGATCTAGCTACTTTCTACTAAAAGTCGTCTCCCAACACTGTCTGATTGAATGCTCTTAATTACTGCTTGGTAGAAACAAGGGGCTAGCCCTAGCACTGAGCGGGATCACCAGTGGCAGCTCTGCACCCAACCTCAGAAAACCTAGATGAAACGGGACTACTAGGAGCTCTAACCCGGGCAGTATCTAAGTGTTTTAAATTAAAAAAAAAAAAAAAGAAAGAAACAAGAGGCTAGAAGACACACCTTCAATTCAGATCCTGAGCCACTACAACACACCAATAATTCTTAACACGCCTTCAGCTGGGCATGTATATAAGGCCATGGAAGCAGGAAAGTTTTTGTATTCCTCAGCTTGTTCTCAGCTTGTTCACACATCTATCCCTACACTGGCATTGGACCCAACTGTTTCCAGTTTCCAGCCTATAGAGAAGACCAGCTGAGATGATCTGTTTTGTGGGACTGAGAAACTACAGGACTATTGAACTTCTAATATTTAGCTAACTATTGTTGGATTAGCAGGACTGCAGGCTGTAAGTACTTCCAAAAATTCCCCCTTTGACATGTAGATAGAGAAAAATTCATTCCATAATTTCAATAAATCTAGAAAACCGTAATTATTACAGGGGTATGTTGCCTTCAACAGAATTTAAGTGTCATCTTTAAATTTTGATTCTATAAATTTATTTAACAATTAAAAATTTAACTTGTGCTACAGGAATGGAGTGAAATGTTCATGAAAAAGCTATGTTAGACAATTTGTATGTGACTTTTCTTTAATAATTTGGACACAGCATTCCTAACCACATGATTTATCTTTTCCCTATATTTGGTTGGGCGTATAGGAGATTGATTCAGGAGCTGTAGTGCCAGGAAAATGTTAGTGGTCCTCCTCCTCCCAACAAACAAACAGAAGCCAATCGGATGCAACTCACAGCAAGGTCTTTATTCTATTCAAGCTAGCTCAGGCTCTCCTAAAGCACCATCATCATACAGGACTAATTTGGTAGTAGGGGAGCCCGGATGTCTATTGGGACAATACTTTATAGTAAGCAGCAAGTGGAGGGGGGGAATTGCACAAGCATCTAATTGGAAAGTTACTGTCTTTATGTTATGCCTTTAACATAATTGGCTGGTGCTGAGAGTCATAAACTTAATTTCTGTTCCCCTCTGCATTGGTGGTCTTTCTACACAGGGTGGGTTTGTAACCTGGGGGTGCAGATTTATTGGGGGAATAACCTGGAGACACTGGTCTTGTTGAGAATTAGCCTAGATACTGGAGCTAGGCTCAGGTTTGTTGGGGGGAAACTTGAAAACTAATGCTAGGTACAAGCCTGTTAGTTTACCTGAATTCAAACATAGGTCAGGTTCTCTACAAAGGAGTCTGAACTTAAAGGATTTGGCCCATCTCATGTTCTTGGAATGCTTAAAAAACCATATTCCTAAAGGGCCCAGCACTCCCTGGGAAGGAGGAAAGGAGCTGTACAACTCCAAGTCATTAACAATTACCAGAGTGCCTGGGTCCTGAAGGAAGAAACATTTGGAGTACTTTTGGTGAAAACATGAGGAAAACAGGTGTCCATACAGCATTTTAGAATACTGTTCCTTGTGGAGTTGATGGGTATCATCTGTGGGCAACACATAGAGAGTTGGAGATGTCGCTCTGGGCTCAGAGGACATACTTTTAAATCCAAGAGTATCATTCCCTATTGGAGTCAAATTGTCTGGTTGAGGGAGGGATTTCAAATATATGCCAGTATTTGCTCAGAATAGAGGTGGATGGCTGGAACATGTAGCAAAGAACCCAGGTGCTGATAAAATCTAGAAATCCCACCTTAGATGATTACTCTGGGACTCAGTTCCTAAATGCAAACCCTTAGTCTTAAAACTTGGATCCCCAGTCAATTCTTGTGCCTCAAAGTTTTTCTGGATCTGCACCATCAACTTTGTCTTTCAGAAAGACCAGGGAAAGTCCTACCAGCTACTATGGTGATATTTAGGATACACACACACACACACACACACACACACACACACACACACACAAACACAAAAGACCAGTTTTCTTCTGTTTGGACTTAAGGAAATAACTTCAAGCAATCTCTGGTTTCTTTCAATCTATGGTTGAATTTATTGTCTTTCCATTGATATATTTTATTGTTAATTAACATTTTAAACATCAAAATATAAAATATTTAAAATCTGAGGAAAGTAGGATAGTATCAATTAGAAAGGACTCTGCAGCTGTGCTGTGTGATAATACTAAAAAATGGAGACCTTGTTGGGCATCAATTGGAGGAGAGGCCCTTGATTCTGTGAAGGCTTGATGCCCTAATGTAAGGGAAAGCCAGGGCAGGGAGGCAGGAGTGGATGGCTGGATGGGTGGAGAAACATCTTCATAGAAGAAGGGGGAGGGGATAGGAGGTAGTGGGATTCCTGGTGGGGGAACCAGGAAAGGGGATAATATTTGAAATATAAATAAAGAAAATATCTAATAAAAAAGCTTTAAAAAATAGAGACCTTGGGCAGTTTTCAAGCAAGTATTTTTTGCCTCAAGCATTAGGAGCAAAAAAATAGGGATTTGAGACCAGATTAAAGTAGTTAAAGTCTTTTGTAAAAATGAATTGTCCTATAAAATTCAGAAAATCTTCATGGTGGGAGGAGGTTCCAGGGAGAGGAGACAGGCTGAATGTTGAATTGGACACCTGATAAATGTTTTAATAATTGATACCTATGCAATAATACCTTCACAAAAACACCAAAGGATACTTTTTGGAGAGTTTTTCTAAATGGTAAAAAAAATGGAAGCTATTACTGGCACTTGCCACGTTTTAATCTCTATTACAGGTTTCTGAATTAATTTCCAGAGTATATATTTCAATCAAAACTTCACATTTTTTTTCAGTTCTACATGTGGAAAATGATGGTGAGGATGATGATGATGATGATGATGATATATTTTTACTTTTTTTCTTTCTCTCTTTTTCTTTCTTTTATTTCTTCTTTCTCAAATATTTGCTT
The DNA here is from genome assembly GCA_030674055.1 of Rhabdomys pumilio. Taxonomy (NCBI): domain Eukaryota; kingdom Metazoa; phylum Chordata; class Mammalia; order Rodentia; family Muridae; genus Rhabdomys; species Rhabdomys pumilio. The sequence continues at coordinate 56,096,752 of JANHMN010000004.1, read as the reverse complement.
TCACCATTCCCAGTTTTTAAATTTAAAATTAGATTTTTCTCTCTTTCAGTCCATCCTTACCACCAGCTGGATCTTGCCAGGTTTCATGAGCTGTGTGGATATCATCCTAGACAATGGGGTTCTGTTGTCAGTATGCTGAGAGTGAACCTCTCTATTAACATTAGTCTATGTTATTTTAGAAACTTGATGGGACCCCATAGCATAGGACACAACAGGATGCAGCAGAGTCCTTTTCCAGGGAGACTGGCCTGGCTACAAAAATGACCACACAAGATTCTGTATCCACCAGTATTAAAGATTACCCTCACATAATCTCTAAGTCTCCAGTGCAAGAGTTTTCAGTTTCCACGATCTGTCCATAGCTGAGAGTGGGGTGTTGAAATCTCCCACTATCATTGTGTGAGGTGCAATGTATGCTTTAAGCTTTAGTAAAGTTTCTTTTATGTATATGGGTACCCTTCCATTTGGGGCATAGATGTTCAGAATTGCAAGTTCCTCTTGGTACATTTTTCCTTTGATGAATATGAAGTGACCTTCTTTGCCTTTTTTGATTACTTTTGGTTGAAAATTGATTTTATTTGATATTAGAATGGCTACTCCAGCTTGTTTCTTGGGGCCTTTTGCTTCAGAGATTGTTTTCCAACCTTTTACTCTTCGGTAGTGTCTGTCTTTTTCACAAAGGTGTGTTTTTTGTATGCAGCAGAATGTTGGGTCCTGTTTATGTATCCAGTCTGATAGTCTATGTCTTTTTATTGGAGAATTGAGTCCATTGATATTAAGAAATATTAAGAAAAATGAATGTTGTTTCCTGTTATTTTTGTTATTGGCAGTGGAGTTATGTTTGTATAGCTACCTTCTTTTGGGTTGTTAGAGGATTACTTTCTTGTTTTTTCTAGGTTGCAGTTTCCCTCCTTGCGTTGGAGTTTTCCTCCAATTATCCTTTGAAGTGCTGGATTTGTGGTAAGATAATGTGTAAATTTGGATTTGTCATGGAACATTTTGGTTTCCCCATCAATATTGACTGAGAGTTTTGCTGGGTATAGTAGTCTGGGCTGGCATTTGTGTTCTCTTAGGGTGTAAAAGCCCCAGCTGACTCTAACAGACCACTCTTGCCTACGTTTGGGGGTCAAACTATAGCGGCCCGCTCTGTTCCGCAGGTCCGGGTTTAGCAAGAGAGAGAGTGGGGGGAAGAAGGGGAAGAGCCTCGAAGAATAGAAACAAGCCAGAGGATCTGTAATAATGTCTTCTTTACTGTCTCCACCATACACACACCACTACACTTACTACTACTACACCCCACACTCACACACACACACACATACATATACACACTACAACAAGGAAATCCTGGGTATTTATAGGCTTTTTCCACGTGCCTTGTAGGCGCGTAGATACCATGTGCCTTGCAGGTGTGGATATGATGTAAGCCTTACAGGCGTGGACACCACGTGTGCCTTACAGGCATATATGGCATAGATAGCACGTGGACAACACGTGCACCGCATGCCTTGTAGGCGTGGATACCACGTGCTCCTTGCAGCTGGGGGCACTTAACAGCAAAACAAGCTATATGGAATATCAGAGTGTGTTTCAGCTGTTGTAGGCTGTTGAAAACCAAGTCTCATGTCACGGTATATGGCTCAAGATGGCTGCAAAGCTGATAGCTGCTTTCTAGCCGCTTTCTGCTTAAAGTCGGCTCCCAACATTAGGGCCTATATGATATCAGTCCAGGATCTTCTGGCTTTTATAGTCTCTGGTGAGAAATCTGGTGTAATTCTTATAGGTCTCCCTTTATATGTTACTTTGCCTTTTTCCCTTACTGCTTTTAGTATCTTCTCTTTGTTTTGTATATTTGATGTTTTGATTATTATTTGACGGGAGGTATTTCTTTTTTGGTCTAGTCTACTTGGGGTTCTATAGGCTTCTTATATATTTAAGAACATCTCTTTTTGTAGGTTAGGGAAGTTTTCTTCTATAATTTTGTTGAAGATATTTACTGGTCCTTTAAATTGAGAGTCTTCACCCTCATCTATACCTATTATCCTTAGGTTTTGTCTTCTCACTGTGTCTTGGATTTCCTGGATGTTTTGTGTTAGGAGCCTTTTGCATTTCACATTTTCTTTGACCGTTGTGTCTATGTTTTCCATGGTATCTTCTGCACATGAGATTCTCTCTTCTATCTCTTGTATTCTGTTGATGATGCTTGGGTCTTTGACTCCTGATCTTTTTCCTAGGTTTTCTATCTCTAGGGTAGTCTCCCTTTGGGATTTCTTTATTGTTTCTACTTCCATTTTTAGATCCTGGACGGTTTTGGGTAATTCCTCCACCTGTTTGGTTGTGTGTTTTTTTTTTTTTTGTTTTTTTTTTTTTTTTTTTTTATTTCTTTAAGGGCTTCTACCTGTTTACCTGTGTTCTCCTCAAATTCGTTGAGAGTGTTCTTTATGTCCTTTTTAAATTCCTCTATCATCATCATGAGAAGTGATTTTAATTCTGAGTTCTGCTTTTTGGGTGTGATGTGGTGTTCTGAAATTGCTATGGTGGGAGAACTGGGTTCTGGTGATGCCAAGTAACTTTGGTTTCTGTCATTTACATTCTTATGCTTGCCTTTTGCCATTTGGTTAGCTGTAGTGCTACTTGCACTCACTGGTTCTGACTGAAGTCTGCCTTTCCAGTTATCTTGGTTGTGTCAGAACTCCTTGGGGTCCGGATGACTCTATGATCCTGAGCTCCAGCTGTTCTTGGTACAGTGGCTTCTCTAGGATATTTCAGGATCTGGTGTCTCCACGGTAGTAGACCAGCTAGGTGTTTGCTGCTCTGAGTGTAGTTGCTCCTTTAGGATGCTTCAGGATATGGTGTCCCCTGCTCTGCAGCTCTGCGGTCCGTGACCTGGCTGCAACTCTACAGTTCTTGACCTGGCTAGGGTGCCACCGGATGCAGTTTTCTCAGGGGAGCAGATCAGCTGTGTGGCTGCTCTGTCCACTGTGGCCTGGGCAAGGGGCAGAAGGGGCATGGTTTTCCGCAGGAGCGGGTTCTGGGTGCCAGGTGCCCTCTGGGATCTCCCTACTGCCAGTTGTGCTTCTGGGGCCTAGGGCAATGAGCGGCTGCTCCTACCTGCAGCTCTGTGGTCCATGACCTGGCTAGGATGCCGCCGGACGCAGTTTCCTCAGGGGAGCAGATCAGCTGTGTGACTGCCCTGTCCACAAGGGTCCGGGCAAGGGGTGCAAGAGTTTTCAACAACACCATACAGTTGTCTCTTCATTCTCTCTCTCCATCCAATACTAGCCTACCTGTTCTCTACTGCTTCTGTCCAAATCCATCAACATCCCATCAACAAATCCTATTCCACAATCTCTTCCAAGATGGATGAATGCAAACTTTTAGGTGTATATTGCCTATTAAGTACACCTTAGGCAAATTAACACCCAAAGGACATAAGAAGCTAGGTAAATGGGAGCACCTGAATCCTAAGATTAGATGTTTAAGCAAGTCTTCTAGGTATGGAGCTCTACCCACTGAAATGTATGTTCTACCAAATCATTGACTCAGAAACACTTACTACATCAGGCTGAGCTTTATAAAAGGAGACCTCAGGGCTATGTAGCTAAGTATTGCTTGCCCATTCCACCTTCTGTAAAACTCTAGCCTCCAGCACTCTGCCTGCTCCTGTCTACCACCTAACTTCTGTTTGTCTCCTGAATGTGAGTATTCTCAAGTACTTTGAGCTCTCAACTGAATATCTAGTTCAGCCAGATGTTCTTTCTCTCAACAGTTGTGGAACTTGAAGAGTTCCCAGGCCTTCTGTGAAGCCTATATCAACATGGCAGAAAACACAGGTGCTTCCCAGCCAAGAGTCTGTAATACTCAGCCTTCCCCTGTGGAGTTCAGCCAGGTTGTTTCAGGTCAGAGGTCAGAGAAACAAACAGTGATGGCATCTGCAACCTTTAGCACACAGGAGATCGCCTGTACTCAGAACTCAACAGCACACCCAGGAAAAGCTATTGAATTCCACTTTGGAGAGCCAAGTGAGACCTCTTCTTTGAACCAGCAAGTTGTGTTTGATGAGCAGAAAAAATCCCCTGCCGGCCCTCAGCTTATGCAGCTCAACAGCACCTCCAAGACTTCCCTTCCTCATCCCCAGAAGACAGCAGTACTTGACACCAGGGATACTCTCTACAATGAAGGTTACTGGATGAGGACACTGAGCCCTGACCAGACTGTTTTGATCCAAAATACAGGCATGTGTGAGAGTCAGAGGATTACCTCTGGTAATCATCAAATTGCTCTCTCTGGAAGCCATGCAGACCAGGACTCAAATGTGGATCAATTCATTGCTTCTGTAAACAACCAGACCCTCAGTGGTGACCTTGATATGACTTTCAATGATGATCAGACATCCTACTACAGTCAGCTGACAACCAAGAATGGAAGACATCTGACTTTCTATGGGAACCAGACGACAGCACCCAGTTATAGCCAGACCCTTCATCCCAATCAAAGCCTAACCTTTTCTGAACAGAATCTTTTGGGACATTCGAAGAGAAACCTAGTAGCTGATAATAGATTCTATGGAGATCAGATGATAACTCAAAATGGATCCCAAGTTTTCTATGAGCCTCAGAAGAGAGATAACTGTGACCAGATAAAGCACAACTATGGGATGACATCATTCAGTGGTCAGAATGTCTGGAGAGGTCAGGTGAATCTCTTCAGTCATGAGTACTCCCTCTCTGGGTGTCAGACATCAGGCTACAGATGTGGCCAGAATTTGACTGAGAATCACCAGATGACAAGTCCAATCAGTAGCCAGCCTCTCTATGTCTTTCAAATACCAACCTCCAGCTTTGACACAACTCTTTATGGGACTAAGAGAACAACATCCAATGCAGAAGACAACCTGGATTGTCGTCCAGAGACAAGTCCCAGTTCTGAAGAGACATTCTCCTTGGGTCAGATGAGGACCTCTATTGATCAAAATATCTACCCAAGTCAGAATGGAACACCCAATATTGAAGAAAGCCTTGATTCTCAGGTGATTTCACTTAGCAACCAAGCCCCATATGTGAGTGAATCTTCATATTTTTCCAGTTCCCCTGTGATACAAAGCCAACCTCAGGAAAGCTCTTCACCTTCTGGTTTGATCCAGGGACAGCATTCAGAGATGAATTTAGAGCTCAAGACCCAGAGCCCTGTGTCCCAGAAGACCCCCCATACTTTGAAGCGTTACTACTGTACTTACCAGGATTGTAATAAATTTTATAAAAATTATTATCACCTCAAAGACCACTTGAAGAAACACACTGGTGAGAAGTATTATGCATGCAATGAGCCTGGGTGCACATGGAAATTCTACCGCTTTTGCGATCTCAAGAGACACCTAACAAAGCACAGTGGGGTGAGGCACTACCCATGTCCCATGTGTACCAAAAGCTTTTCCAGATTGGAGTACCTCAAACAGCATGTGAAGTACCATATTCCATCATCACTTACCACTACAACCTGACTTTCCACAAATAGTAACTTTCCAAAACAACTTCCTTGTGTCCTACCTGCATTATCAGAGGAGGTTTACAGATAGCCTCTGAATCCAGGATAATGCTATCCCTAAGGGACAAGGACCATCTTATGTCTGTTGCCATGGAAACTGCCATGCAGTCCTAAAGTATTTCTCACCTGTGTGCAGTGGTTCCTCTTATTACCTGGCATCTATGTCACAGCCCAAATAAATGACAGAGACCCTGATTTTTTACCCCTTTTTTCTTCTCTTCCTTGCTTTCCCTTCCCTCCCCCAATTCAATAAAAAACCTCTAGCCATGGTATTGTGCTGTCATGGTGTGATCTGTTTGGAAAAGAGCCATCTTCTAACTAACACTACCTACAACTCTGTCAACAGCAAATAGATTTTTATGTTGTTTATATATGACAAAAAAACAAAACAAAGAAACAATTAGAGTAAGAAACTGTACCATGTCTGCTCCCATGAAGACATATCCTGAACCATCCTAGAGCAGCAGAATTTCAGGATCCCAAAGGCAGCCTGAGTCCCAGGAGATCTTCCACCCAGGAGCTCAGGATCACAAAATCATAGAGATAGCTGGACTCTGAGGAGTTCTGACACAAGAAAGATAACTGGAAAGACAGAAAGACAGTGAGTGCAGGTAGCATTAGAGGCAAGTAGATAGGGAAAGGCAAGCTCAAGAACATAAACAACAGAAACCAATGTTACCTGGCATAATCAGAACCCAGCTCTCCAACCATAGCAAGTCCTGGACACCACATCAAACTGGAAAAGTAGGATTCAGAATTAAAATCATTTCTTATGATGATGATAGAGGACTTTAAGAAGGACATAAACATCTCCCTTAAAGAAGTACAGGAGAACACAGGTAAACAGGTAAAAGCCCTTAAGGAGGAAACACAAAAATCTCTTAAAGGATTATAAGAAAACACAACAAAGCAGGCAAAGGAATTATTATTATTATTATTATTATTATTATTATTATTATTATTATTTGTTGGTTTTTCAAGACAGGGTTCTCTGTGTAGCCCTGGCTGTCCTGGAACTCACTCTGTAGACCAGGCTCGCCTCAAACTCAGAAACGTGCCTGCCTCTGCCTCTCAAGTTTTAGGATTAGAGGCATGCACCACCACTCCCCTCCTGCAGGTGAAGAAATTAAACAAAACCATCTAGGACTTAAAATTGGAAGTATAACCAAAAAAAAAAAAAAAAGAAAAGAAAGAAAAAATCTCAAAGGGAGACTATCTTGAAGATAGAAAACCTAGGAAAGAAATCAGGAGTCATAGACACAAACATCACCAACAGAATACCAGAGATAGAAGAGAGAATCTCATTCGCAGAAGACACCATGGAAAACACTGACACAACTGTCAAAAAAATGCAAAATGCAAAAAGCTCCTAACCCAAAACATTCAGGAAATCCAAGACACAATGAGAAGACCAAACCTAAGAATAATAGGTATAGATGAGAGTGAAGATTCCCAACTTAAAGGGTCAGTAAATATCTTCAACAAAATTATAGAGGAAAACTTTCCCAAACTAAAGGAAGAGATGCCCATGAGCATACAAGAAGCCTACAGAACTTTAAATAGACTACCAGAAAAGAAATTTCTCCAGTCACATAATAATCAAAACATCAAATGCACAAAACGAAGAAAAAATACTAAAAGCAGGCAAAAAATGTCAAGTAACATATAAAGGTAGACCTATAAGAATTATATCAAACTTCTCACCAGAGACTATAAAAGCCAGAAGATCCTGGACTGATATCAAACAGACCCTAGAAGAACACAAATGCCAGCCCAGACTACTATACCCAGCAAAACTCTCACTCACTATAGATGAAGAAAACAAAATATTCCATGATAAAGCCAAATTTACACAATATCTTCCCACAAACCCAGCCCTACAAAGGATAATAGAAGGAGAACTCCAACACAAGGAAACTACAACCTAGAAAAAGCAAGAAAGTAATATTCCAACAAACTCAAAAGAAGGTAGCTACACAAACATAATTTCATCTAACAAAAATAACAGGAAGCAACAATCACTTTTCCTTAATATCTGTCAACATCAATGGACTCAATTTCCCAATATAGACATAGATTAAGAAAGTAAATAAGTAAACAGGACCCAGAATTTTTCTGCATACAGGAAACGCATCTCAGCAACAAAGACAGACACTACCTCAGAGTAAAAGAATTGAAAACAATTTTTAAAGTGAATGGTCCCAAGAAACAAGCTGGAGTAGCCATTCTAATATCAAATCAAATCAACTTTCAAGGAAACATTATCAAAAAAGATAAAAAAGGACACTTCATACTCCTCAAAGGAAAAAAATCTTCCAAGTTGAACTCTCAATTCTGAATATCTATGTTCCAATTCCAAGGGCACTCACATTAATAAAAGAAACTTTACTAAAGTTTGAAGTACACATTGCACCTCACACAATAATAGTGGGGGATTTCAGCACCCCATTCTCAGCAATGAACAGATCATGGAAACAGAAAATAAACAGAGACACACTGAAATTAACAGAAGTTATGGACCAAATTGATTTAACAGACATCTATAGAACATTTTATCTTAAAACAAAAGAATATAACTTTAGCCAGGCAGTGGTGGCGCATGCCTTTAATCCCAGGACTTGGGAGGCAGAGGCAGGCGGATTTCTGAGTTTGAGGCCAGCCTGGTCTACAGAGTGAGTTCCAGAACAGCCAGGGCTACACAGAGAAACCCTGTCTCAAAAAAAAAACCAAAAAAACAAAAAACAAAAAACAAAACAAAACAAAAACCAACAAAAAAAAAACCCAAAAAACAAAAAAAAAACAAAAGAAGAATATAACTTTTTCTCAGCACCTCATGGTGCCTTCTCCAAAATAGATCATATAATTGGTCACAAAGCAGGCCTCAACAGTTACAAAAGTTTTGAAATAATCCCTTGCATCCTATCAGATCACCACATATTAAGGCTGGTCTATAATAATAATAATAATAATAATAATAATAATAATAATAATAATAATAATAATAATAATAACAGTTGAAAGACCACATACATGTAGAAATGGAACAACGCACTACTCAATGATGACTTGGTCAAGGAAGAAATAAAGAAATCAAAGGTGTTTTTAGTATTTAATGAAAATGAAGGCATGTTATACCAAAACTTATGGGACACAATGAAAGAAATACTAAGAGGAAAACTCATAGTTCAAGTGCCTAAAAAAGAAACTGGAGAGAGTATACACTACCAACTTGACAGCACACCTGAAAGCTCTACAAAAAAATGAAACAAATACACTCAAGAGGAGTGGAAGACAGAAAATAATCAAACTCAGGGCTGAAATCAACCAAGTAGAAACAAAAAGAACTATATAAAGTATCAACAAAACCAGGAGCTGGTTCTTTGAGAAAATCAACAAGATAGATAAACCCTTAACCAGACTAACTAGATGCCACAGATAGAGTATCCAAATTAATAAAATTAGAACTAAAAGGGGAGACATAACAACAGAAAATGAGAAAATTAAAAAAAAAATCAGACCCACCTACAAAAGCCTATACTCAACAAAACTGGAAAATCTGGATGCAATGGACAATTTTCTAGACAAATACAAAATTCCAAAGTTAAATCAGGAGCAGATAAGTCATCTAAGCCATGTCATAACCCCTAAAGCAGTCACTAAAAGTCTCCCCACCAATAAAAGCCCAAGATCACATGATTGTAGTGAAGAATTCTATCAGATCTTCCAGGAAGTCCTAATACCAATTCTCTTCAAACCATTCCACAAAATAGAAACCAAAGGAATACTACCAAATTTATTCTATTAAGCCACAATTACACTCATACCTAACCTCACAAAGACCCAATAAAGAGAACTACAGACCAATCTCTCTTATGAATATTGATGCAAAAATACTCAATAAAATTCTCACAAACTGAATTCAAGAACACATCAAAACAATCATCCATCATGATCAAGTAGGCTTTATCCCAGGAAAGCAGTACTTGGAAATCCATCAACATAATCCATTATATAATAGAAATCAAAGAAAAAAAAACCACACGACTATATCTCACTAGATGCTAAAAAACCATTTGACAAAATTCAACATCCCTTCATGTCTTGGAAAGATCAGGAATTCAATGCCCATTTCTAAACATAGTAAAAGTAATATACAGCAAGCCAGTAGCCAACATCATACTAAATGGAGAGAAACTTGAAGCAATCCCACTAAAATCTAAAACTAGACAAGGCTGCCCACTCTCTTCATACATATTCAATATAGTACTTGAAGTCCTAGCCAGAGCAGAGCAATTAGACAAAAAAAAAAAAAAAAAGAAGAAGTCAAAGGGATAGATATAGGAAAGGAAGAAGTCAAAATTTCACTATTTGCAGATGATATGACAGTATACTTAAGTGACCCCAAAACTTCCATGAGAGAACTCCTAAACTTGATGAACAACTTCAGCAAAGAGGCTGAATACAAAATCAACTCAAACAAATCAGTACCCTACTCTACTTGAAGGATAAACAGGCTGAGAAAGAAATTCAGGAAATGACACCCTTCACAATAGTCACAAATACTATAAAAATACCTTGGTGTGAATCTAACCAAGTAAGTGAAAGATCTGTATGACAAGAACATCAAGTCTCTGAAGAAAGAAATTGAAAAAGATCTCAGAAGATGGAAAGATCTCCCATGCTTATGGATTGGAAGGATTAATATAGTAAAAATGGCCATCTTGCCAAAAGCAATCTACAGATTCAATTCAATCCCCATTAAAATCCCAACTCAATTCTTCACAGAGTTAGAAAGAGAAATTCTCAAATTCATTTGGAATAACAAAAAACCCAGGATAGCGAGAACTATTCTCAACAATAGAACTTCTGGGGAATCACCATCCTTGTCCTCAAAATGTACTATAGAGCAATAGTGATAAAAACTGCATGGTATTGGTACAGAGACAGGCAGGAAGATCAATGGAATACACTTGAAGACCCAGAAATAAGCCCACACACCTATGGTCACTTGACAAAGGAGCTAAAACCATCCAGTGGGAAAAGGACAGCATTTTCAACAAATGGTGCTGGTTCAACTGGAGGACACTATGTAGAAGAATGGAGATCGATCTATTCTTATTTCCTTGTACAAAGCTCAAGTCCAAGTGGATAAAGGACCTTCACATAAAACCAGATACACTGAAACTAATAGAAGAGAAGGTGGGGAAGAACCTTGACTACTTGGGCACAGGGGAAAAGTTCCTGAACAGAACACCAATGGCTTATGCTCTATGATCAAGAATTGACAAATGGGACTTTATACAATTGCAAAGCTTCTGCAAGGCAAAGGACACTGTCAGTAGGACAAAACAGCAACCAACAGATTGGGAAAATATCTTTACCAATTCTACATCAGATAGAGGACTTATATCCAATATATACAAAGAACTCAAGTAACTAGACTCCAGACAAACAACCCTATTAAAAATGGGGTACAGAGCTAAATAAAGAATTTTCAACTGAGGAAACTCAAATGGTGTAGAAGCACCTAAAGAAATGTTTAACATCCTTAGTCATCAGAGAAATGCAAATCAAAACAAACCTGAGATTCCATTTCACACCAGTCAGAATAGCTAAGATCAAAAACTCAGGTGATAGTAGATGCTGGAGAGGATGTGGAGAAAGAGGAACATGCCTCCATTGTTAGTGGGATTGCAAACTTGTACACCCACTCTGAAAAGCAGTCTGGTGATTCCTCAGAAAATTGGACATAGCATTACCTGAGGACCTAGCTATACCACTCCTGGATATATACCCAGAAGATGCTCCAACATATAACAAGAAGACACACTCCACTATGTTCATAGCAGCCTTCTTTATAATAGCCAGAAGCTGGGAAGAACCCAGATGTCCTTCAACAGAGGAATGGATACAGAAAATGTGGTACATTTACACTATGAAGTATTACTCAACTATTAAAAACATTGAATTTGGGGCTGGAGAGATGGCTCAGTGGTTAAGACCATTGATTGCTCTTCTAGAGGTCCTAAGTTCAATTCCCAGCAACCACATGGTGGCTCACAACCATCTGTATTGGAGTTTGATGGCCTCTTCTGGTGTGTCTGAAGATGGCGAAAGTATATTCACACATGTTAAATGAATAAATAAATCCTAAAAACTTATTTAAAAAACCCAATGAATTCATGAAATTGTTAGGCAAATGGATGGAACTAGAAAATATCATGCTACATGAGGTAGCCCAATCACAAAAGAATACATATGGTTTGCAGTCACTGATAATTGGATATTAGCCCAAAAGCTTGCATTACCCAAGATACAACTCACAGACCACATGAAGCTCATGAAGAAGGAAGACCAAAGTGTGGGCGCGTCGGTTCTTTTTAGAGAGAGTAACAAAATACATATGGGGGCACATATGGAGACAAAGTGTGGCACAGAAACTGAAGGAACGGCCATCTGGAGACAGTTCCATCTGGGTATCCATTCCATATGCAGTCACCACAGGTAAATGCTGATGTGGATACCAGGAAGTGCATACTGAGAGGAACCTGATATAGCTGTCTCCTTAGAGGTCTGCCAGAGCCTGAAATGTACAGAGGCAGATGCTCACAGCTAACCATTGAACTGATCATGGATTTCTTAATGGAGGAGTTAGAGAGAAGACTGAAGTTGATGATGGGGTTTGCAGCCCCATGGGGAGAGCAACAATACCAAGCAACCAGAGCTCCCAGGATCTAAATCACCAGCCTGTGAGCACATAGGAAGGACCCATGGCTCCAGTGTGTATGTAGGGGAGGATGGCCTCATCCTTTTTGGACATAAATTGGGAACAAGTCCTTGGTCCAGTGAAAGCTGGACGTCCAGTATGGGGGAATTTGTGGGTGGGGAGGTGGGAGTGGGTAGGTGGGTAGGCAACATCCTAGTAGAAGCAGGGGGAGGGGAGATGGAATAGGGGGTTCCTGGTTGGGGGGAATGGGGTAAGGGAATATCCTCTGAAATGTAAATAAAGTATCCAATTAAAAAATTAAAATTAAAAAAAAATAAAAAAGAAACTATACCATGTGATCCTCAGACCTCTTATTTTGCATGGACAGATGTTCTTAACTCTCCCATTTTTAATAAGAGTTTAACCACATTTCTTTTACAAATTTGACTTATTGTAGTTTGGACTAGGGTGGTTTAGAAATATAAATATTGAGACATTGCTGAAAGTATTATTGTACACTGAATCGGGAGCAATATTTCTCCCATTGTTATCTTTACTCTAGAACCTTTTAACATTTTTAGTTATGTGTGCCATTTAAGGGTATATAACCACTGCATAGATGGGGATTATTATTGGCATCACTGATACTGTTATATTGGATTGAGAATGTGTTTGTAAGAACACTTGTGTTTTCCTCTTAATCTCTGTGTGTGATATCAAGGAAGAGACTGATAATGTTTTTTGTCTTAATCAGGGTTTCTTTTGCTGTAAAGTGACTCCATGATCATTGCATCTCTAATATAGAAGAACATTCTATTTATGCTAATTTAAAGATAGGAGCTAAGTCCATTAATTTCAGGGTGGGAAGCATGGGGGCAAGCAAGAATACATGGTGCTGGAGAGCTAGCCAGGATTTTCTTCATCTGGATCAGTAAGCAGCAGGAAGAAATTGTGACCCTGGGCCTGGCTTAGGCACCAGAAACCTCAAAGCTCACCACCAGTAATACCAACAATGTCATATCTATGCCCACAAGGTTACAACTCCTCATAATTGAATGGCAATGGGAGGGCAATTTAATGCAAACCACAGTTATCATATTGAGATACAAAAACATGTACTTTAATGAACAACAATGATTGTTATAAACTTATAATGTCTTTTGAAATAGTTATATCTATAGATAGGGGATAGTTATATCTTGCTTAGGGATTACTCTTCCCACGTTATTGTTGCACTTAAAAATTAAGTACAACATAATGAGATAGGATTGTGTATATGTAGTTGACATAGAGTATACTTCTAGTGGCTATTTTACTTGTAAATATAACAATTTCTGGAAGAAAGGAAAGCCACCAAATGTCTATGTGCAATGATGGGAAATTTTTGCTTGATTAAAAAATTAGAAGAGGGAAGAACCATGCCTAATCAGAATCTTTGAGTTGAATACACACCTTCACACTAAATCACAGATTTACAGATTTACTAGAGGAAAAACAACAAGTCACTCAAACACCACTTACCAATCAGTCTTTGACTCCAGAGGTCAGAGGGTTCCTGGTGTAAGGGGTCATGGGGAATCCCTGACGAGCTTCCAAATGTTAGAGTCTAAGAATCGCTGGAGAATGATACCCTGGACTCACACAGTATGCAAAAGCAAAGAGCATTTATTCAACTGAATTTCCTGCATGCAGAGGTCTTCCCATTTGGGAATAGAGACCTCTGTTGGACTCACAGCCCCAGCTTTTATTGTCAGAGGAATTCTTGGAAAGGATTTGTGCCCATTTACCTTGATTATTTAGCTTTATCTCTAGGGTTCTGGCTTGATTCTACAGCTGGCAAGGCTCTGGAGACTTCCCAGCAGGCTGCTTATTCATTCTAGCTACCTATTTTTACTTCAGGCTAAATGACAAGGTGTCCTTGGATTGGTTGCTGTGGCTGTGGTTGGCTCACCACAAATTTTTGGATCCAGGTTCTTATTTCTGGGAAACAGAAATGTAGGCCTAGTCTCCCAAACTACCCGGTTGCAGCCTGTCATGCAGTCAGCCTGGCTTTAACTAACTGAGTCCTCTATTCTAATAGGGGTAAGAATAAATCCCAAAGTTGTTTTGATATACATTTCCCTAATTTTTAGTGAAAAGGAACATTTTTGAGATACTTACTAGTCATTAATATTTTTTTCTTTTGAGAACTTTATGTTCACAACCCAGGTTCATCTTTTTGAACGGCTCGTTTACGTTGTTATTGTTGTTGTTGGGGTTGCTGTTGAGACTTTGTTTGTTGAATATTATATGTACTCTTGAGATTAACACACTGTTCAATGCATAGCTGAAAAAGACTTTTTTTCCCATTATGTGGGCTTGCTATTTACCTAATAAATTTTTTCTTTTGCTGTGCAGAAGCTTTTAGTTTTGTGAAATCCTGCTTGTCATTTTTTGGCCTTAATTCTTGGTAAAATGGATTTGGCAGAAAGATTTTAAGAGCTGGAAGTACAGAAAATTTGCTCTGAGATTGTATCATGTAAAAATACCAAAAGCCACACCTATGATATTTCATCAATATGGTAGCCTAATTGTGCCCTTAAGAGGGATGACACTAATAGACACACTAACATGGATTTGAGAAAATCTTGAAAGGTCTCAAGCCTAGACAATGAACTATAGGCAACACATGATTAATGAAAAATGGAGAATCACTGCCCTTTCAGGAAAGAGCACACCAAGAGTTATCAAATATTAAACGATTAGCCCTGAAAACATATACATATATGTAACATTATATAAACTGTTAGTATTAGATTATTAGTATATTTTATATATTATTACACAGACACACACACATGTATATATGAAAAATTATGAAAAATGTGTCCTTGGATTTTAAAAAATGTTGGGACATTACAATGGAGAGTTATCAGGGAGGAAAAAGAAAGAAGAAATGATATAGTTTTTATTATAATCTCAAAAATATAGAATTAAAAATCTAGAAATATATAAAGATATACATTCAGAGCCTCCATAGAAGACAGTTCAGACTACATGTTGATTTGAGTATAATAGAATTCATTTCCAACTTCTCCACTCTGGAACTGCAAAAAATAAATTTGAGTTGTTTTAAGCTATTGAATTTGGCTCCAGCAGCAGTAGGAAGCTAACACATTATTGCAATAAAAATGTATAAAGCAGAATGAGGCCATGAAAAAAAAGAATATTTAACCTATTTCAAAGAACTAAAAAAGCTTGTAGTTTATATAAATAAAATCAAAAAATTTCAAAGTCAATAGTTTAGCATATTTCATGGGTACAAAACAGTGTAGTGTATTCCAGAGAGAGAAAACATTTACATATAATGAGAGGAATAAAAAAAAAATACAGAAAATTTTGAGAGTTGTACTTTGATTGGCCAGAATGCAAATAATGCATGAAACATAAACAAAACAACGACTAAACAAACAAGCAAAAACAAAAACAGATGGGTCAAACTAAGGAGCATGAGGAAATGTGATAAATAAATTTGTATTAATTCTACTCTTATGTAGGTAAGATGGAAAGACTTAAAATATCAGCATAGTAGTATCAGATGGGCTATAATTTTGGTTTCTGAAATTTATTTGGACAGTGAATGAAATGAAGTAAATTCTGTTGGAGCCCTCTAGATAAAAAGCACAGAGGACAAAGGGCTATGAGAAGCAAGTTTCATATACACCTTAGAGAACATAAGAACTAAAGATCAGAATTTGTCAGTAGTACATGTGAGAAACAAAGTGGCCCATTTTCAACCATAAATTCTAAACTAACTTTTCTATTGAATTTTAGCTCTCTTCCTTTGTTTTCTGATAGTAAAATAAAGTCACCTTGGTCAGCCTTGACCTCAGTGTGAGTCTGTGTGCCCATACACAATTGGAAAGCCAGTTTGGAATGTGAAGAAGTGAATGGATAGGCAGAGACAGTTTTGTTTTATTATACTTTCCTCTGAAGAGATGTAACAGAACCAAAAAATATAGATTATAATCTTTAATACTTTAAAATCTAGAGCTATAGTTTCATGAAAAATTTCTTGATAGAAAAGTAAAGAAAACCCAATTCCAAAATTTAATTCGAGTGGGAGATCTGGTTGTATAGGGCGTCTCATAATTAAGTTTCATCTGAACTTGGCTAGACAGGATATCTTCATTTGTGTCTGCTGAATGTTATCTATTCAAGCATCTGAACGCATTTTAGGATAAGAGGAAGAACTCCAAAGCAAAGTGACCTACCCTCTTAGTGGATGGCAACATGTTGTCACTTGAGGGCATGGATTGCATACAAAAAAAGATTAAAGGTTTTACTTTTACTCATGACTACTTCAAATAGGGGATAAGTTTCCTTTCCCAGATATTTCTGGTTCCCATATTTACGGCCCAGATCACAATCTACATTGTTGACAGTTTAGCCCTCCAGTCCTCAAATGATGTGACTCTTTTACTCTAGTTAATATCAATGAACTATTTGAATAGACCGTTATTGATAAATAGCCTTAGTTTTGTAAAATTCCTTGTCACAACTTTTACCTAAACAATGTGAACTATTTTTTACATTGTTAACAAATAAATGAATCCCACAATTATAATGTGGGACTTTATGTGAGACCTAAAACCATGTTAAAGAAGGCCTCACATATTTTTCTATCTTCCATAGTGGTCGCCTGATCATTTTCACTATAAATTGGCATAAACTAGACAGTGAACCTGGTGAGGTTGCCACCTGCCATTTATTATTACTCTCTGAATTGCTAGTCTATACATTTGGTGTTGATAGCTACCTACATTTCTAAGTACACAGTAACTGCCTATAAATATGTGAAGAAAATGTATAAGAATGTAAACTTATCTACAAACATCTCCTCTGTCTACACATTGTTTCCTGTATCCAGTCCATGCTTCATACAATGAATTTTCTGATAGTCAGAGCCATACTGTATGTTTGATTGCTAGAGATTACTTAATTTTCCATTAACTTTTAATTTAATAAATAGACTTGAAGTCTTCTTTTAGTGTTCAAAATTGTTTGTAAAAGGTAGCTATGATTCATATTCCAGTAACTACATCTTGCTTTTCATAAGAAACATAGCTTGCAGATTGTAATAGGAAGCAAACAAACAAAAAAAAAACAAACAAAATCAACTACTGTTTACTAAACAAGGTAAGTTTGAGTCATACAGCATTTATTCATTTATAAAATAAGATAACATCTCTAAATGATATTCGTAAAATATTCTGATTTTACTAGTTTCCATAGTTTTTAGTTATCTATACTTAATTATTTTATATAATTCTATTACTGATTAAATAACTTCATTAAGACAAAAATCCCATGACTAATTTAACAGACATTTAAAAATGTGGTGGACCAGCTGATGGACACTAATGCAGAGACCCACAGCCAGACATTGAATGGGGTTTGGAGAATCCTGTGGAAGATGGAGATGAAGGATTAAAGGAACAAGAGGAGTCAAGGACACCACAAGAAAACCTACAGAATCCACTAACAATTCAGATATATTATATAGCTATACTTATAAAAATTCTACAAAAAATATGAAAAATGTCTTTACCATGTTGATTTAGGGCAGGATTTGTTAGACATAATACAATGCACACAACCATAGATTTTCTAAAAAGTACATTGGATTTGGTAAAAATAAAAACATAAGTTTTGCGAAAGACTATTAAGAAATGAAACAAAAAATCAGATTGGAAGGAAGGGTTGCAATGCAAATAACTGATGAATATTATATATGGAATACATAAGGAACACTTTTAGCTCAATCATAATAAGAAACGCAAAATAATAATAAAAATTACTAAATGACTTTAGCAGAAAATTCACACAATTGTAAAAAATAAATACATATATAAAGCAGTCACCCACATCTTTGGAGGAATAAATATTACTATAACATGTAATACACATTAATGCAAGTATTGACTTGCTTAAATAATATTAATGGTTAACTAGATTTTCAAATGATACAATGAAAACTCATACATATTTCTAATAATTGTTCTAAACTGAAAAGATATCTATTAAATTGGGCAGTGGACTAATAACCTGTGGAATATATGCACTGAATACAACTGAATATACTAATAAAAGGCAATGAACTAAGACACATACTACCAAGATGATTAACAAGTGAGTAATGATGTGTATAAAAATCCTAATACAAGACCCTACATAATTTATAACCATATGAGATTTTTTATTTTTCAGACTTACACATTATTTATATTCTATTGTCAACATGTTATACACCTACATATGAAGGGAGGAACCATGTTTATCATCTGTTTGTACAACTTTCAGTTGTAGGCTCTAGAAATCGATAATCTATCTGGAAGCCATCTTCAAACATAGTGTTTCTGTATTCATTGGAAATTGAAAAGGTAAGATGCAAGTAAGGACAGAAAATGAAGAAAGAGAGATGGTGCAAAAGATGGAAAGGATAGAAGAAGTCGGAACAGAGAGAAAGCTGAATGATGAAAAGAAATGAAGAAAAGAGAGAGGAGGAAAAGAGATGAGAAGGGGAAAGGAAAAAAAAGGAGGAAAGAAAAGGATTATTTAATGAAAAATATTTTTAAGAATTACTTCAGATGTGACTTAAATTATTCATCATCTTCCTTTTCACATGACTTAACTCCCAAACTAGTGACTAAGGAACTTAAAGTTGTATTTGTATGCATGTCTTAATTTTACACATGTAGTTTACTGTTGTTGTTGTTCTGACACTTCTGTGTTTCAAGTATTGATTTAATACCAGTGATATCCAAAGGGGTCACACAACGTCCCTGGATAAACAAAGCTTACAATCTATGAGCATGATATACCTGGATTATCATTAAAATAGCTGAAATGAAATATGGCCACATGGCGACTTTATCGAGTTATAGAGAGAGGAGAAACTTGTTCTATCTGGTAGAGCTAGAGATAGCTTCTGACTTGAAATTAATATTAAAGAATAAATTAAAGGATAAATTAGAAAGTAAATGTTTTTACAATAAAGATTGGTCCATGCAAACATAAAGGCTATATGAAAGTATCTGAAGGCTCTGGAGTAAGTGGATGTTGAAGTCAACACAGAATGTTGGGTAGATGAGAGGAATGGGTGGAACTATGGATTTCCAAGTCTGACCTTTTCTCAGGCTTCTCCTATTGCCTTGTGTTGACTAAACTTGTCGAGAGCATGCTGGAAAAAGCAGAAGTTAGAAGGTTTTGTTCCTTTAATACAGAACTGAGAGCTGGAAAGCAAAGGATTGGCTCAGTGTAAGCAAAAGTCTGATTGACTCTGTGAATAGCTAACCTAAATTTTGAATTTGTATTTGTAACCTTGAAACAATGGTCTAGATCTACTTTAATAGTCACATGTACGTCCTCTATAAATATAATGTCAGAAATCTCTTCTACCTGACCGTTCATATCTTAGTATGGTAGGGACAGTCATCATTAGGAGAATGCATCACAGACATATTCTCCCTTGATGGTAGATGCATTGGTCAGGGATCTGTAGGATAATGAAACTTAGAGAATGAATATCTGTTAGGATAATCTCTTGTGTTCTGTTTAAAGATTGTTTTTGTATAAAGAATCACTTGTATTCATATTTTGTAAATGTCTTCTCTTTCACCTTTTGATTGATTTAATAAAGAGATGATTGGCTTATAGCAAAGCATCAGAGGCTAGGCCAAAGTTCCAGGCTGAGATAGGAACTCTGGGAAACAGTTAGCTGAGGATTTGTCACCCAGCTGTAGAGGACAAAGCATGTGCTAGAACTGAGGAGAGGTTAGGAGCCACTTGGCAGAACTTAGATTAGTATAAACTGGTTAATTTAAGTTACATGAACTAGTTGGGAGCAAGAAAGCTAAAGCCAAGCTTTCATAATTAATAAGATATCTCCATGTCATTACTTGAATGGCTGATGTCTGGTCAAGACAGTCTGGCAGTATCTCTCTCTATATAAAGGGATTTATTAGAATGTCTTATAGGCTATTGTCTAGCTATTCAAATAGCTGATTATGAATGGAAAGTTCAAGAATTCAGTATTTGCTTAGTTCATGAGCTGGATGTCTCCGCTGATCTTCAGTATGTACTTGAATCCTGAAGAATAAGGCTTGAATTCTAGTGAAGAAATACACTTGCTAATGAGAACAAACAGATGAAGAGCAAAAGCTTCCTTTTTCCATGTACTTATGGTTTCCATGTACCATGTTTTCAGCAGAAGGTGTGGCCCTTATGAGTGGTAGGTTTTCCCAGATCAAAAGATCTGGATTAAAGGTATGTCTTCCTGGTTTATGATCCAGATTAAATATGTTTCTTCGTACTTCTATGTGCTGAATTAGAAGTAGATCTTCCCGTTTCAAAATAACCAAAAACACATCAAATGTTTGCTCCTCCCATTTTTGGCTTTTAGTTAATTCCAAATGTAATCAGTTGACAACTAAGAATATTTGCCACAGTAGTATTCTTCAGTTCTAGACAAAAGGTAAAGACAGCTGATCCACTAACACCTTAAGCTGTTAGAAATGAGTGTGTGTTTCATGGGTGTCTTAATTGCCTGTTTCCTATGGCCTTGTCATCTATTCTTTCCCCGTCTTTAAACAATACGTCTTATTGTCTTGGTTGCTTTCCCTGTGTGTCTTGTGTTTGCATCAGTTTTGGACATACACATTAGCTCACATCACAGTAACTGGTCAGTTGTTTTGATTGGCTGTCTTATCACTTTCTTCATTTAGTCTGCCGTCTTTCCCTCATTAGACAAGGACCCTGAAGGTTTACATGCTCTCTTGTTCCAAGAAATTATTTACCTTTTAGTTCCAAGTTATTTACTTCTATCACTGATTTAAAAAAAAATCTGCAATAGGCATAACCTAAGAGTCATTTTTCAAAGTCTTGAAACATTTTTTACAAAACTGAAATTTCTAATGCAAGCAAATGTTGCCCTCCTGCCTCGTTTTTCAAACAAAATAACTACCTAAAACATTTTTACAGGGAGATTTGATAGCAAAATATTTTCCTGCTTCATTCTATTTTAAATATATACATACTAATTTTCTAGTTTCTCCTAGGCTGTTACAATGCAATATTTTCAACAAAGAAACTTGGAGAAGGGTTTATTTGGTTTACATTTCCAAGTCACAATTCATCTTTCAGGAACATCAGAGTAGCAACTGAAAGCAGAACACATGGAGGAATGCCTGGTGGCTTGTTTTCTGGTTTCCATTTTACATAGCTCAAGCCAATCTGCCTAGCCATAGTATCGCTCACAGTAGACAGAGCCCTCCACAGTTAACTATTGATCAAGACAATGCCCTAAGGATACGCCCACAAGACAAACTGACAAGGCCATCCTCTAGCTGACATTCCTTTCTTTTCAGGTGCCTCAAAGTTTTTCTAAGTTAAAAGGAAAAAACCAACCAGGGCACCAAGACATTATTTTAAATATAAATATAATTTTATATAAATATGTAGAATTCTTTATTTTCTCTTAGCTGGGTGTTTTAATTTCCTGATCTCTAGGCATACCTAATTTCATGTATTAGGAACAGTAATATTTTTTGTCAGTTTTAGAAGAATGTGATAATCATATGAATTTAGTAAGGTATAAAGTAGAACAGAATCATATCTTTGATCTCTCTCTCTCTCTCTCTCTCTCTCTCTCTCTCTCTTCCTCCCTCCATCACCCCCCACTGTGTGTGTGTGTGTGTGTGTGTGTGTGTAAGTGTGTATGTGAGACATTTCTTGTGAAAGATGTCTACATGTTCAATTATTCTGGTAATAGAGTACAGAGTGCTTCCTCTAAAAGCTAGAGATTCCTGACTTACATTATATTGACAACGGAAACATACCAGTACAATGTGATGTCACCTTGGGTTGTATTAAGTCATCTTCTGTTTTTTGCCATTATAATTTAGCTTTGATAGATAGAATGGTTGGTTGAAGAAACTGCTGTTTGCTATGTGTGTCCGTCTGATCCCTTTTCATGGCAACATATCTAACATCTGGCAGGAAGGAGTGTGGCTCACTGTTAAGTGCCTGGAAAGCTTTAAGCTGGCACAGTTTTTCTTCATAGGGCCCAATCTCTTTGCAGCTGTCTGCAAGTTACTGGCAGCTCAAAAATGTGATGAAATGTATAAAAGTTAAAGGGGAAAATACTGCACTCTATACCCAGCAGAGGCCTGGTATCCTCTAGCACAGTCTGAAATTACAAATGCTTTTTCTAGCAAAGTACTGAATGGCACAATGGATTAAGATAAGAACATGACCTAGACTTGTCAAGTCTATGTCAAGATATTGTAGATTAGAACAAACATACACACAAAACAAGTTCAATTCCTGCCTTTTCTTACCTGGAAACATACTGAGGATATTGGTCTTATTATAAAATGCGAGAGTTTTGCCATGCAGTGTTTCCACGGGTCTTCTGGGGGTTTGTTGACTATATTATTTAATAAAAAATATATTGCCTTATATTTTCACTCACATACACACACATGTGAGCTTAAATGTAGTCATTTGAATATATCTTAGCACCTTGTTGTCAGTATTTTTAAGATTAGGTGAGATGCTAACTCCCAGTTGTTTTTGTCCCTGGTTCTTCAGTTGTAGAGTTGTGTAGCTAGCGAGACACAGTGCATGCTTCTGGTGAAGGACATGCTTCTGTAGATATTTAGCACACAGTGGAGACAAGGCTCATAAAAAGATGCAAATCACTCTTATTATAAAAATTCAGCTTTTATGATTCGAGGGCATCAAGCCCGCAGTATAAACATATTGGAGCCCTGTTGTGCTATCCTTTTGGATGGAGCAAGGTACCTAATTAAGGCAATAGGTACTACACAGGCTACAAAGACATAGCTAAAAGCAGAAACGAATACATGTGAGTCCTTGTCCTTCCTGTAAGTGCTGAAAGACAAAGCACTAAACCTCATTCTGTCCACAGAATCTTCCACTTTCTTCTTCATCCTTATTTTCACCACTCAGAACCACATGGGGCAGCTGGTAGTCAAAGGCTCCTGCTGATTTTGAGAAGACAACCCAATACTGCCCTAGGTCCTCAATGCCTTTATAATTAGGTTGATGCCCAAAATGATTTGAGGACAATGTCTCCCCAAATGCCTTACTTTGTGGGATGCTTAGAAAATTCTAATTCTTCTTCATTTATTACACTTCTTACTATTTCCTTTCAAAGAGCATAGCCCCAGGTTTCCTCCTAAGACATAAAAGTCCGCCAGTGGCAACAATTACTACAGAGAGTGGCATGAAGGGCAATGAGAGAGTCTGGTTTGGCTGAGGTAGTAAACACTTGTGAATGCAAAGAAATGTGATACTGACAGTTGAGAAGGAGAATGTGCATCTTCTAAGGCACAGTGGCAACACAGATGCATCTTCAGTTGGGATATCTTCTGACTGATCAGGAGTCAGCAAGGGTGCATATACACAGACCAGCATTGGTATATGCACACAACTAACATACATCAAATAACAGCTTTCTTTGTCGCTGAATAAATTGGAAGAGGACAAAAGCAAATGAATCACTTATTCTCTATACTTAGGAGTGGAGTTCATAAGTGAAGTTAAAATTCCATGTGATTCTTCTTTATTAATTATCTTCCCTTCCTCACTTGATGCCATATCTTCCTGTTGAAGGTAGGCTTTATAACTTCATTCTCCCTACTGTCCAGCATTTCATCTAAGGTCCCTCCCTTTGAATCCTGAGAGTCTCTCACCTCCCAGGTCTCTGGTGCATTCTGGAGTGTTCCCCCAACCTCTTACCTCCCGAAGTTGCCTGTTTCCATTCTTCCTGTTGGCCCTCAGGGCTTCAGTCCTTTTTCCTTACCCAATACCAGACTAGGTTCCCCTCTTCCCCCCAACCCCACCCACTTTTACTCCTTGGTTCCTCTCTCCCTCCTCACTTGTGATTGTTTTTTTCCCACTCCCAAGTGGGACTGAGGTGTCCTCACTTGGACCCCTCAACTTGTTGACCTTTTTGAGTTCTGTAAACTATATCGTGGGTATTCTGTAACTTTTTATTGGCTAATAATCCACATATTAGTGAGTACATATCATTCATGTCCTTTTGGGTCTGAGTTGCTTCACTCAGGATGATATTTTCTAGTTCCATTCATTTGCCTGCAAAATTCAGGATGTCCTCATTCTTAATAGCTGAGTAGTATTCCATGTGTAAGTGAACCACATTTTCTGTATCCATTTTTCTGTCATGGGACATCTGGGTTGTTTCCAGCTTCCGGCTATCACAAACAAGGCCACTATGAACATAGTGGAACACATGCCCCTGTGGTAATGGGGGTTGCCATCTCACAGTCAAAATTCTGACCCATAAATTGTTCCTGTCTGAAAGAACTGCAGGAATGGAAATGGAGAGGAGCCTCAGGAAAAAAAGGTTTGGTGACAGGCTCAAGGTGGGATCCAGCTCAAGGAGAGATTCCAAGGCCTGACACTATTACTGAGGCTATGGAGTGCTCACAAAAAGGGACCTGTCATGTCTGTTCTCTGAAAGACTCTACAAGCAGCTGAAAGAGTCAGATGCAGATATTTGAACACAACCAATGAACAGAAGCTGCTGACCCCTGAGGTTGAATTAGGGAAAAGCTGGAAGAAGCTGAGGAGGAGGGCGACCCTGTAAGAGGATCAATAGTCTCAATTAACCTGGACTCCTGAAATCATTCTAACACTGGACCACTAACCAGGCAGCATAAACCAGCTGATATGAGGCCCCCAACACATATACTGCAGAGGACTGCTGGGTCTGAATTTAGTCAGAGAAGATGCACTTAACCATCAAGAGACTGGAGGGCCCAGGGAGTTTAGAGGTCTGGTGGGGTATGGGGGTGGGGTGTGTGGGTGGGGTGTGAGGTGTGTGGGTGAGGGGGTGGGGGGTGGGGATGTGGAACAGTCAGAGGGTGAACTGGAAGAAGAATAAAATTTGAATTTTAGAATAAATAAATTAATTATTTAAAAATCTTCCCTTTCTGCTTTGTAGAATAATTGTCTTTTTTTTAAATGATTTTTCAAAATGATAAAATTTAAGATAAGAATACTTTTTGTTTTGCATGGACTTTGGACTGTCTTACATAATTGTAAGATCCATCAGCATTTGTGAAAGATAACTTTCAGAAGAAACTACAAGCACTAAAGTGGCATTGGAGGTCATCTAAACAGCCAGGGGAAACTTTTAGGTCTGTGACAATGCTTAAGTATGCATGATGGTCCTTTCTCTTCCAAGCTCCCAGCTTGCCATTTTCAGTGGCATTTTAATATTACAGGCTTGATTATTAGATATTGCCTCAGAGTTTACTAATCCTAAATCCCAACCACTTGCTTTTGGACCTGGTCATCTCCATGTCCCCATTTAAAACCACAGCACTTAAAATTTTCAAGTTGATTCAGTTCTCCCAGTTCTGCTAAAACTGTTACTTATGACAACAGCCTGTGCTGTTACAGTTGCAGCTACCACAATATATTTCAGTTGGCTCCTGACTTTGTGTGTGTGTGTGTACATTATATATGTATATTGTATATATGTATATATGTATACACACATATGTTGTGGTGACTGCAAATATATATATATATATATACATACATATACATATATATATGTATATATATATATATGCATTTACACATATACAAATATACACACTCATAATTTTTCTGAAGCTCTGATGTTCAGCTGAAACTTTCTGCAAACAGATTTTCCTTTTTACTGATTCTAACACTTAGATTTGGGATATATATATGCTTTAGCAACATCAGGAACAAGAGCTGCTATCTACTGAATACCCAGTATGTACCAATTAGTATTTAGATAACTTTCTCAATTATTTACTTTATAGAAATACCCCAGTGAACATTCATAGAATTTTTATAATCCAAATCTTTCATTAAGTCAAACCAATAATTGGCTACTGAGCTAGCTCATACTCTAAAAACCAATTTTCTTAACAAGCATAAAAATTGAATTCAACTTTAGATGTACTAATCAGTCTCATCTTTCACCAAATACCTAGCAGATTAGCAGTCAACAAACGTTTTCTAAGAAGACCAAAGAATAGTGTTTCAGACTTAATAGGCCATATGGTATCTGTCACAACTACCAAGTCTATGCAGTTGTTTCCATGAAAATAGTGATATGCCATAATATGTAAATGGATTTTTCTAATCAAAGAAAAACTTACTCAAAGAAGCAATAAACTGTTGAGTCATAGTACTTAGCAATCGCTTCATGAGATGAATGTTAACTAAGCCATTTTCATCTAAATCCATATCTCCTAAGTATTTCTTCATTTTATTTTAATCTTCTAAAGTTCTCCCCTCTGCATTCTTAATGAGTACTTCTGTCTCCTTTGACTTTCTGCAAGTCCTGTTCCAGCTATTGATTTTGCTGTCTTTCTAGAATTGGTTTAGTCTACACAGTTTGAATTTTTGGTTGCATGTCAAGTTGTTGTTTCCTCTTCTTATGAAAATAATCTTGTAACATAGTTGTTTGACAATTTTTAGAGTTTGAAACTTAAATTCAAACTTTGCAGATTCCTGTTTTGTACCCCTTTACCTTTTGGCTATGCCATTTAGGAATACAAGGCAAAGGAAGTTTTAAGAAGTGGGCCTATTTTTCCACCACCTTGTGAACAGCTACTGCTATACTGCATGCTTTCCTTTCCATGAACTGAGATGCTTCTGTTGTGCCTTTCCTGGTGTACCAGCATGTGACCATCTGAAATCATGAGCCTAGGTAATCTTTTCTCTCTTAAGTTCTTGTTTTCAGGTATTTTAGGGACAAGAACAAAGAAGTAACTAACACACTGATTTTTCATTTGCCTCTTTGAGTTATTGATACAAAATTGAGGTTACAGAAGACTTCATCATAAGAATAGGACCGAATTTATATTATTACCAGATAGCTTCATCAAGAAAAGATGGAGAGAGTGTTGGAGGGTGTATCTGGGAGGAGTTAGGAGAATTGGAGGTAAACTTGATCAAAGCATATTACATACATGTATAATTTTTAATTAATAAAAATATTATTATAAAAACAAACACTTGAATTTGTATCAAACTGAACCTTGTATCTATTTTAAACTGTTATATAACAAAATAAAATAGAAATCCATGAACAACTGAGAATAGCTGAATGCATGCTATAAAACAAACTTAACTGCACAGTTTATTAAGCAATGAACTAAAACCAATCATCCCATAAATAATTTAAAATGTAGTCACAATATTAACTATAATCATTTAAAAATAATATTTTCAAGTAAATAAATTAATAACCCTTGGTTCCACTAAGGAGCTTAATCTCTGCTGTACTTTGATCATGATATTTTCAATCAGTGTCCACATTTGTAGAAAATCCTATGGTGTTCTGATAGACCCTTAAATTTTATATCTGTCATCCCTCATTGTGGAAATCATTATTATTTTTTTTTTTGCAACAGATGCATATAATTACAGAAATTTACAACTGGCCAATATACATAGAACAACTGCCCATAGGATCTCCAGTCTTAATTGACACATCTACAATATCACCACTACACTTGAGGATTATAGAAAACTATTGAAAATGGGAATAAACTGGGCAGTAGTGGTGCACGCCTTTAATCCCAGCACTTGGGAGGCAGAGGCAGGAGGATTTCTGAGTTCGAGTCCAGCCTGGTCTACAGAGTGAGTTCCAGGACAGCCAGGGCTATACAGAGAAACCCTGTTTCGAAAAAACCTAAAAAAAGAAAATGGGAATAAAAGACTATAAGATCTAGAGAACCAGGACATTATCTGTTATATAGTGATTTCTTTATGTGACTGGAAAACTTCACCTATGGTATTTCAACAGTGTGACTGACTAAATAAGGCTTAGACAATAGAACCAGTTGCCATCATAGTGTGGATGAGGGAAATCTCACACAGCCCTCTTGGCTGCTAAGAGAGGAAGAATCAGTGTTCTCCAGGAACAATTCTCCTAATAGGTTATCTAATCATAAGTGTTCAGCTCTAAACATATATACACATAAGAAAAAAAAAAACAGAGAAACTATAGGGTCTATTTATGAATCTACATCTTTGTAAATGTGTATAATTAAGTAATAATTGGCAATGGATTTGAAAGGGAACAAATAGGACACCAGAGTACTGAAAATAGAAAAGTAGTGATTTAAATACAGTACTTACATAAGAATTTCACACACAAAACCTGTGCAGTCTATTAATTTATGCATACATCTTTCAATTTTCTTGAATATTTTTTTAGTCACTGGATATATAGCAGAATTTATAACAAATATTCTCATTTAATGGGTTTTTCAGTCTAGAGGGGGAAAAGATTCTTCAGTAGAAATTAATAGAATGCTCAGTGTGTTGCAAACACTGGTATGCTCTGAAAACACAGTCCTGTATAGGAGTAAAAAGTAATTATCTTTTAGGATTTTGTTCCTAAAATGAAAATAAATTTATAAGTAAGTGTTAGATGCAGCAATGAAACAAAAAAAATGTTGTACTTCTTCCATATTGTAAGTTTGCAAAATACAAGGGACGGAGTAGAACTAAACCTTTCCCCATCTCCAGTCTGAGCTATTGTTGTGAAGATTAGGAAAGAGATCTACAGAAAGTTTGGTTGCTAATACTACTATTGATACATGACAGTATTTGAAATAACATGCCAAGCACTGAACCAAAGAAGAATGCATGTAAAATGAGAAAATTTGATGAGAAAACAATATGTAATAAGAATGACTGACAATTGTCAGTATATGTTACCTTAAAATGTGAACAATTACCAAGTGATTACTTTTCTAGGAAACCATATGAAAGAAATGATCTATAAAGACAAAACAAGGTGTACTCTGGGGGAACTAACTATACTGTTAAACCCAGAAATAATCAAAACCAAATACAAAGTATCAAGAAAAGAAAGAAAAAGGAGCAGGAGCAGGAGCAGGAGCAGGAGCAGGAGCAGGAGCAGGAG
>JANHMN010000004.1:56048779-56067478 GCA_030674055.1 Rhabdomys pumilio | reverse complement strand
AGGAGCAGGAGCAGGAGCAGGAGCAGGAGCAGGAGCAGGAGCAGGAGGGCTTGAACCACAAATGAATCATTTATTTGTTCAACATCTTATTGTATGGATTCATTTGAAGATAACCAAAAGGACTCAGAAGCTCATAGAAACCCAAGCTAAGGACATTGCAGAATCAAAAAGAAACACATCTCCAAGTTTGAGACACATTAAACTGTTCATTATTTTTATTAGTGGGAAGTTAAAGAATAGATATTTGTGCCACTGATACATCTTTAGAGATCAGCTTGCAAGTCTCATCAAAAATCCTAGTTTTAGGATACAAAAATCAGTTCTAGTGTTGAGATTTCATTGTTTAAAGTTAGCTTTCTAAACATAATGAAGGTAACTACTTTCAAGATATTTAGTAATGAGTAAATATTTATTTTTCTAACAATACATAAAATGAAGAATTTAATTCTTCATTATAATCATCCCAATAATGAAATAGTTGTAAATAAAGACTAGGGAAGAGTCATGCAAATGTTATAATTATTGTCTCTGTGTAATCAAAGAGTTTTTCAATAGTCTTTAAGATCTTTAAATGTTCAGCACTATCTTTAAGTTTTTACAGCATAAAATTTTCTCAAATAATTCAAAGTAAAACCCCTTGATCTTTCTTTTAAATTCTTAAACACAAGAAGCTGCTGGTTCTATATTGCTAGTAAGATACATTGACAGCTCTGAGGGGAGGCACTAAATCTGCTGTACCCAAAATTCCAAGGCTGAAATGTAAGTCATTCATTGTCCCACATTCAGCTTTGGCCTGAAACCTCTTTTCAAATTATTGCAAGCAATGCAAACTAGACTTTCAGATCAAACATATGGCGATCTAATGATGTATTTTCTTGTGATGTTTTGAATATGCTTGGCCCATGAGAAATGGCAATATTAGGAGGTGTGTCCTTGTTGGAGTGGGTGTGGCCTTGTTGGAGAAATTGCATCACTGTGGGGGGTGGGGTTGGGCTTTGAAGCTCCATCCAGTAAGCAGGAGACAGTCTTCTAATTGTTACCTTCAGAACAAGATGTAGACCTCTCAGCTCTTCTAGCACCATGCCTGCCTGGATGCTTTCTGCCATGATGCATAATGGACTGAACCTCTGAACCTGTAAGACAGATCCAATTAAATGTTGTCTGGTATGATAAGTGCCTAGGTCATGATGTTTTTTTTCACAGCATTAAAAACCATAAATAAGATACTTCTTCCCATGGTTCATTAACCTTGAGCATATTTTATTAGAACTTGTTCTTCCCAAGAGTATTTGCAGTACATTATTAAAATGAAAGCTAGAAATTGTTAATCCCATTGAACAAAGTTACATCCAGTATCCAAAAATTTTAATTGAATTAAATAAGATTTATTTTCTGTCATATAGGGCTGTTTCCCTATAGTGAGGTTTAAAGGAACAATATTAAACACAGGAGGATGTGGGGGTTATATTGTAAGACCCTCGTGAAGGGAGGACCTCACCCAAGTCTCAGGAATTCACAGCCACCCAATAATTCACAAGACACCAAACTTGATGCAATCAGCAAGAGGTATATTTTGATCAGCATGCTGAGGTCAAGACCCATGACCCATGCAGGGGCAGTGGGGTCTGATCCCAGGGCTTTGGAGACAGAGGGAACTTAAAGGCAAAAACCACAACCTGGGGGGAAACCACAACCCAGGGGGAGTGAAGGGGGGTTATTGGAAAGCACCTGTGGAAAGTACCAGCCCATTATTCTGTTTGTGACAGGGTCTAAGGAACAGTCGTGGGGAATATTTTGTACAGGCTATTCTCAAAGAGCCTATTCGTAATCAACCATCTATCTTCTGGTCAGCCAAGTTCCTGAAACACAGCACTCATGACCAAGCTGACTTGAACTCTTGGTTCTGCTTAGCCTGTTAGGAGTTTCTGAAAATTTTTAACCTTTTCAATATAGCTCAAAATCAACAAGACTAGGGGCTTTCCAAGGGTTGGAGAATGCCCACAGGAATTTTAGTTAAGTAGGAATTTGATAGAATATCTCAAAATTATTTGGCAGAAGAAGAACATCTTATTTTATGAAGGTAGGTATAGGTGAAGACTCAACCAGTTGTGGACCAATTTGAAATCCAGGAAGGTTCAAGGTATGATCAGGTCAAATTCTAAGACATAGAAACTTAAGTTTTACAGAAAACAGAAACAAACTTATTTTAATCATGTAACAAGATCAATCACTACTGATCTTAAGATGGAATCAGGCTGGTCCATCAGTCGGGCTCATGTATTAGCTCATAGACACCTTCACACTAGAATCTTTTGTTCTTGAATTAAACTTTGTAGGATAGTTTAATAAAATCCTAAATTTCTTTATCCAGGACTCATGCCTTTATTAGCTGATGTTTCTGTAAGGTAATTAGAAATGTATCAGCAGTATTGGAGGTCATTGAGGATGGATTTCTGCCTCATAATCAGCATCTTATAACACTAGGAGTTGACATTGCAAGAATCTGGTTAGTAGTCAGAAGATTGAATCTGAGTCAAACCTTGGGCTTGATTAGAGACATGAGATTCTGAATTACCTAAAAGGTGAGAAAGAGGTCAGAACTATCTAAACACTACATTATTACAACTCTTGCCCTTTTCTGTAAGAAACAGTTCAAACAAGTCTGTCAATCACATGGCCAAAGAAAAATCAAAACAACAAAATCAACCAACAAAACAAACAAAACCACCAAAACCCATACCCTTGTTTGTTCCAGAGATTTTGAAGTAGTGTAGAGGCTGCTTGAGATATAGATCAGTGTAAGGGTCCCTATAACAATGGACCCTATCCGTTGAGAGTGTGCCGTTGAGAGTGTGCTTTTGTTTTTTTCTAATCTGAAATAATAGAAGTTTCCCCTCCCCCCCTGAATTCCTTTGAGGAGAGCACAAGGACTCAAAACTCCAAGAGTGTCCAGAGTAAGATTTGAGAATTATTTCTTTTGATCTTCCAACTCTCAATCATATTTTCTTCATTTTCATCTAGAGATCAGAGAATGTCCTACTCGTTTTTGCTCTAATTTCACTTGCACATGTAGTGTTTGGCAACAACATCTCCTTTTTGCTGTCATACTTTTAGGACTACATACTATAGGTACTTGATACTGCTATACATGACCTTCTATTTCTATCTACGTGCGTTCTAACCTGAATCATATACCATTTTCAAATGCTTAGGGAGATGAGACTAAATTCTATATTCATGCAACATTTCCTGGGTGTGTATATCATTATTGCTATGTGATAAAGTAAATACTCTTCCATCATTGGACTAAGAAACTCATACCAAACCTCAAATTCTGAGATCTGTTTAAGCCATAAGTTTTTTGGATAATGTTCTGAACAGTGTATCAAAATCCCTCTGTGCTATTAGCAGATGATGGACAGAATATGTGGCAGTTTCTTTTTGGTTTTCAAAATAGCCTCCACTGATCAGATCAGGAAGAAAATTCCTGCTAAATATATTAGAAGAGCAATTATTTGCACACCAAACAAAACCCCTCAAAAGATGATGGGATTTGATACCCATCAACTAGGGCAAATTTAGAATGAAGAAAAGGATGATTTTTTGGAAACTTATGGGACTCAGGGTCCACTGTCCAGGGCAACCCTAGAATCAGGTAAGGTCTATCCAGGCTACTGTGTATCAGGGAGCATGACTTCCATCAATCAAGATAATTCCAGAATAGCATAAATCATGCTATACTTGATTCCCAAGTTCTCAAGTGAGAGGAGCCCACTTTTACAATTTCTTTGTTATTTTAATAAATCTCAAATAAAAGGAATCTTTTCTTCATGAGATGTTGGGTATAGACCTAGCAGACAGTGGGACAGTGCTGGCAGTCTGTAGGAAAGGGTTTTACTTAGGGTTCTGGATGCCTAGATGCTTGCTTGGCCTCTGGCAAAGCAGGGAGGGGGCTTCTTCCTGAATTGTGGGAAAGGATTAGATTAGGAGATGAGAAGGGCTCTTGGGAGCAAGCTGGGCAGGCACTGAACTTTACCAGAAGCCATGTTGGCTTCTAAAACCCCAATTAATCCCACTGCCTGAAGACTGTCAACATTCCCCTACAGTCTACCAAGCTTAGCCCATCAGCACCCTGTCCTTCTCACCATATTCCAACCAAGAACTTAGGCAGAAGCCCACTGCTTTACCAGAGGTCATGCTGGCACCCAGAATCCCAAGTAAGCCTATAACCTAAAGACCACCCACACTCCCTGCTTCACCAGAGGTCAGGCCAGCTCTCAAAACCACAGACAGGCTACCCTTAACAGGCCTTTCCCTTCTTATCACCATATCCTGACCTAACCCCAGTGAAGGCACCCTGATGGACCAGAGGAACTTTATCCAGAACTTCAGCACCCAACTTAGGTAGAGACCCTACACTCAACCACAGACCACTCCAGCTAGGTCAGAGAGGAACCAAAACCAAGTGAAGGAAAACAGAACAAGAAAACAAAACAAAACAACAACAACAACAACAACAACAACAACAACAACAAAACACCCATCCAACAAAGGCAAACTCATAAATAAGCACCTAAACCTATAATTACCCAAACCTAGTTGCTTACATGACAGGGTAAGAACACAATCAACAACAGCCCGAGTACCACCAGAGCCCAGCTATCCTACTACATTAAGCCTTGGATATCCTAATATAGTTGATACCCAAGAAAACAACCTTAAAACTAACTTTATAGAGATGATAGAGGTTCATAAATAAGAAATGAATAAACCCTTTAAAGAAATCCATCAAAACACAAACAATTGGAGGTCTTCAGCTGTCCTAATGGTGTGAACATTTTATAAATTTCTTCATGTAGTGGTGTCCCAACCATAAAATTATTTTCATTGCAACTCCATAACTATAACTTTGCTACTGTTCTGAATTGTGATGTAGGTTACTGTTTTCTAATGGTCTTAGGCGACCTCTAGGAAAGAATCATTAGACCCCAGATTGAGAGCCACTGCTCTCACAATCTGAAACATCCACCCCATGATCTTCCTTCCTTCTGTGTCCCATATGGTTGGATCTCATGCATTGTGATCTTTTGGGTTAGTGTCCACTTATTAGTGAGGACATATCATGTGAGTTCTTTTCTGTCTGGGTTACCTCACTCAGGATGATATTTTCTAGTTTCATCTATTTGCCTGCAAATTTCATGAAGTCATTGTTTTAAATCACTGCATAATACTCCATTTGTGTATATGCACCACATTTTCTGTATCCATTCTTCCATTGAGGGACATCTGGATTGTTTACAGCTTCTGGCTATTATAAATAAAGTTGCTATGAACATAGTGGAGCATGAGTCCTTATTATATGTTGTAGCATCTTTTAGGTATGCCCAGTAGTAGTATAGCTGAGTCCACAGCATTTCCTTATAGTGGGGGGTGTAGTAGTAGTAGGTGTAGTGGTGTGTGTATGGTGGAGACAGTAAAGAAGGCTTTACTACAGATCCTCTGGCTTGTCTCTATTCTTCACGTCTCTTCCCCTTCTTCCCCCCACACTCTCTCTTGCCAGACCCTGACTTGTGGAACAGAGCGGGCCACTATAGTTTGGCCCCCAAACATGGGCCAGAGTGGTCCTTTACAGTTTGGCCCCTAAGGTGGGGCAGCTCGGGTCTCTCACATGATAACATCTTGTTTTAGATACCCAGGATTTTCCCTTGGGTGTGTGAGACTTAAAGGTGTGATTTAGAGATAAGACCTAAAGGCATGATTTAAGACTTAAAGTTATGGCTTAGGAGTGAGACATATAAAATGTGAGAGGCAGACAGAGGAAATTATTAGACATTAGGTAGTAGGCATTAGACACTCAAGACTTGGAAAGAGAACCAGGAATTAAACAGTTGCATTTGGATGAGACTCGAGACTAGAACTTGGAACTGAAAACTTGGAACTTGGAGGCACTAGGGACTAGGAACTCAAGACTTGGGACTTGGAGAGAAGAAGAGAGACTGAAGAATAAATGGAATTGAATCACACTCTGTCTGGTCTCCATTCTTTGAGTCCGTCCTCTCTCTCTTGTTGAACCCCGACCCCTGAACCAGAGCAGCTTGGAGCAGTGTGGGTTCTAACAGTTTAGCCCCCAAGGCTTTTGGCAGGTTTCCAACACTGATAGAGCAGTCCTCGACATTTTGGCCCCCAAATGTGGGGTAATGTGGTCCTTAACATTTTTGGTGCCCAACGTGGGGCAGCTCGGGCCGCAACACCCACCCATCTCAATGTACTTTTAATTCAGAAATGTTTCTGTCCAAATGAAGGACAGGGACAAAAATGGAACAGAGACTGAAAGACGGGACAATAGGGAAACTGACCCACCTGAGGATACATCATGTTTCCAGACATCAAACCCAACACAGGTCATGGTAAAGAGGCACTTGCAGACAGGAACCAAGTGTGGCAGTTCCTGGGGAGGTCCAGCCAGCAACTGACCAATGCAGAGGTGGATGCTTAGAGCCAACTATCAGGCTGAACTCAGGGAACCTGGTGAGTGAGCTGGCAGAAGGACTAGAGGAGCGGAGGGGGATTGCGACTCCATACCCAGTTCTCCCAGAGACTAGACCCCCAACCAAGGAATGTACTGAAAGGGATCTTTGGCTCCAGATACATATTGAGTAGAGAATGGCTTTGCCTGACAGCAACGAGAGGGGAGGCCCTTGGTCCCAGGGAGGTTTGATGCCCCAGAGTAGTGGGATGCTGGAACGGTGAGGCAGGAGAGTGTGGGTGGGTGAGTGGGGGAGCACTCTCATACAAGCAAAAGGGAGGGAGGAGGGCAGATGTGGGAAGGGAGTGGGGGAGGGGTAACCAGGAAGTAGGATATCTTGGAATGGGGGTTGAGTAGAGGGGGTAACCTGGAATTGGGATATCATTTGAGATGTAATGAATGGAATGATTAATAAAAATTTAAAAAAAGAAAGAAAGAGAACCACTGCTCTAAATCTTTTCTTCTTGTCAACAGTTTTTCCAAGCTAGAGAGTTCTGAAGAGCTAAGGTGGTAATGATGAAGGCACATTTGAGCTTGCTAATTGCTAACACTCAAGATAAAGTAAACTTTCAGTTTCTGGAAGGCAGGAAGTAACTTTATAGCTTGGGGTACTTCCAGACAAAATTGAGCTCTCACTTTCCCACTGAAACTGACTTTCCCTTTCTTGATGATTACATTTCAAAAGTATGGCTCTTAATTTTGAGAAAGCCATTCCTATATTCTAAAGTTTGAACGAGGTGCATTTTTAAATTTACATCTCAAGGGAACAGAACAAAGATTTATTATGTCATGTTTTCTAAAGTAAATATCTCAGGAGGGTCAACAATATGGAGTTGGAAGAAGATCTAAGACATATAGTGAATGAAAACTTGGGCTGCCTTTGTCAACATCTATACTTTTGAGGTTAAAGCATCGAAATATGCTTTCCTATATTAGCTGACCAGACAGGAAAGGGATCTTTAGAGTTATTTTGCAGAATAGATTTTATAATTACAATGAATCTTACCTATCTGAGACCACAAAATAAATATTTTCCTTGAAGGAACAATGGCTGATTTTAAGCAACTTTCATTTATTTAAATCAATTTAGATTTTATAAAAATGGCTTCATCTCTCCCTTTATATTGCCCTTCCCAGTAAAGGCTAGAAGTAAATAGCTTTTATCATTTATACTAGCCTCCTTCTCACTTCTTTTTTTCCTATAAAATTTCCAGGCTTATTTAAGGTTTATAACCCTCCTACATGGAAATTCTACACCACCCATGATTGACATGTCAAGGCAGATTTTTATTAATACTCCCTAACAACCTTATTCTCTCTCAGTGTTTGCCTGTAGCAACCAATGGTCTGATTTTAATTCTTGAAGAAGGTTCTATAAGTGCTGTGTACTGTATATAACCTTTACAAATTCAGCATCATGCCCTTGAAATTTATTCACATAATTGTCTTAATCCATCATTTCTCAACTTTATAAAAGCCTTATTAAATTGCTTTGCTCTTTTCTTTTCAGTTTAAAATAACTTCAAACAGAATTTCACTAAATCCATTGAAAGTTATTCCTTCTTTGCCTAATATGAAGGTACTTTGAGGTCTATAACCCACATAAATACTATATAATATGAGATATTATAACTATCACAACTAGGAAATTACATTAATGTTTGCTAAGTTGAAAATCCCATCCAAGTTTCATCAATTATGTAATAATGTCCTTTAAAAAACATATTTAGTCTGAATAAGAAGAGTTACAATACCTGATGAACAATTTAAGTAAATATAGGTTTATCTAAAAAGGTAAGAAAATAAGAACATATTTGATTCAATGAGGTGATCATTTTTGAGAACAGGGCCAGTACCACTGTACAGAGTTAGTGTCCAAAGGCCATCTTCAACCTGAACGTCACAAAGTGCCAGGAACCATTTGGAAGAAGCTAAAAACCAGCAGGTGATTGCCCTAAGGTGGTTCCACTGTGGACTGTGAAGCTATGATGAATGTGCTCTTCTGGGCAAGGCCAAATAAACTACATTTGAGCAAAGATTCCTGCTATTAATATGATATATTAATAGCATAACAGTGAATAGAATAACAGTGAATCTCACCTATCTGAGACCACAACATAAATATTTTCCTTGAAGGAACAATGGCTGATTTTAAGCAACTTTCACTTATTTAAAATCAATTATATATATATATATATATATATAATCACTAGGTATTAGTTCATCTTTTGAGCAGACAACTGCAGAACAATGAAGATGTCCTGTCTTGTAATAATACTAAAAGATATATAGTAGTGATATATAGACAAATAGATTATTTCTTAATTCTTAATGATGATTTTTATAATAATTTCTAAAATTATACTAATAACTATTAAGCTCTTTATAATAAGAACTGCTACTAAGTACTCTCTGGTATCAAAATGGCAAAGAGAACTCAGCCAGTCTTCAAGTGTCATGAGTTAATTGCTTCTGAGATATAAAGGAGGCATTTGTAAATTAGACCACATTCTGAGAAGTTGTAAAATAGTTTTAGGACCAAAGGTCAAAGGTCATAAAAATGGAACTAATGATTTATTGTGGGTACAAAGACAGAAAATAAAATATTGATAAAATGTTTGTCTATACAAAACTGCAATGATAACTTAGTTATGATCTTTAATTTTCCATGAACCTGTAAAGCTCATGACAGATAATGAATGTCTAGACTTAACGAATACGTATGTAAACTTTCTCTGTTGTAAACTTCTTATTGAATTCATGATTTGAATTTATGTTTGAATTTCTAGTCAACTTTTGTTTAAAAAAATGATGATGCTTGGAAAAACCATGTGATCTACTACCCTAGAAGAGATACAAAAATCTAGGAATGATTATGCTCCAAGGGCATCATCACATCAGAGCAGGAGGAGAGAGCAAGATTAGAAAGAGGACTGCAGAGTAGACTATTTTAGGAATGCAAAAGGAACATAGAAATTAAGAGAGCAATATGCAGAATGCAGAGAGAAGAGGGACAAAGAAAATCTAGAGAAAGGAGAAAGAACACGCAGGCTTTTTCTCACGATGGGACAGAACAGGTCCTTTCTTAACAGCAAGACAGCAAGGCAGGTTTATTCTTACTAAAGAGGACAAAGCTTTTTTTTTTTTTTTTTTCTTACAGACTTGGATTTAATTAGTTTAGCAATAGAAAGGTAGAAGCTTTTTCTTTCTTGATGCAATAAATATTGCAGCTCATTTTTCATCCAGAATGAATGAGTTCTTCCTGCACTGGCACTTGGTTTTGCTTCATATGCATATGCAAGTGTGAATGTGTGTGTGTGTGTGTGTGTGTGTGTGTGTGTGTGTGTGTGTGTGTGAGAGAGAGAGAGAGAGAGAGAGAGAGAGAGAGAGAGAGAGAGAGAACACTGTAATTATGACATAACTATGTAGCTGGACCCAACAGGTTTGCATGGAGGTATATGTGTATGCAAGAAGTTGTATGTGACTATGTGTGAGTTTATCCATATTTGCCTGTGTAAAAGTTTCCCTTCTGCAAGCATGACTCTCTTCCTTTGGTTCAATAAAAGTTTATTGCTTCAAAGCAAGAGAGGAGGCTTCTGGGCAGGAATAAAAAAGCCCTATCAATTAATCCTTTACTTAACCTCACCTTTTTACTATAAGGTGCTAAGTGCCAGAGAATGCAGTTTCTGGCCTTAGAGGAATTCAGAAAAGCAGGTCAGTTACCGCTGCAAAGTAACTTAAACTTAAGGCAAGTACACATTTTATTATTTAAAGGCAACCTTAAATAAATCCCCAAACCAAGTATTGCCCTACCTATGCTCTTTCCCTCAGCTATCTTCAAGAGAACCAGAACTTCTCAAGCAGGCCTCCAGCAATACAGCACATTTGGATGCTCTGTGTCTTTCTTTTAACCTTCTTACTGTCTCTCTGTTTCTCTCTCTCTCTCTCTCTCTCTCTCTCTCTCTCTCTCTCTCTCCCTCCCTCCCTTACTTACTTACTTTCTTCCTTCTTTTCTTTCTTCCTTTCATTTTTTGACTCGAAGCAAGCTATTTAGAATATGGCTTTAAACTTAGGCTTATCTGATGTCTTCTCCAATTAAATAGCTTTGGCAGGAATATCACTGAGGTTATACTGTGTGATTATATCTTATATCTTATCAGGTGAAAAATGCTTTGCTTCACTTTATTTTGTGACTTTTTAATACATTTGAATAAGATGAAGTCTGCTAGTTCTCAACGTACAAATGTTCCTTTCTCTCAAGTCATGATTAGCAAGTGTAGTATATAAGAAAGTAAACTACAGATATTTTTATCTGGTCAATGTTTTACCATGCATAATATTTTTTTACTTAACTATTAAGATGATAAATGAAAACATGAGTTATTTTCTACAAATTATACTATTTCTTTTATTACATTATTTGGCAACACTTTTATTTATGCATTTTCATATATATTTATATTAGGGACAAATTGATTTCAACTTTGTTCAATAAGCTTAAATTAAAATCTCTTTGCATCATTGTTTGTTTAGCAACATTGTTTTTTTTGTTTGTTTATTTGTTTGTTTGTTTTTCAAGACAGGGTTTCTCTGTGTAGAACTGGCTGTCCTGGAACTCACTCTGTAGACCAGGCTGGCCTTGAACTCAGAAATCCTCCTGCCTCTGGCTCCCAAGTGCTGAGATTAAAGGCATGCGCCACCACTGCCCGGCTGACACATTGTTTTTTTATCTTGATAAAATTTATTCAAGTTAGATGTGTGCTTGTCTTTATGTGTGTGCTCATACACAGGTGAACTTTTAACATATCCCCATAATTATTTGATTGTTTAATCACTTTTGAAAGTAACATTATCATCATGACTTATTTTTCCACTTCCTTTCATTAGTCCTAAAATTCTCAATATAAGAATTTGTTTTTATCCATTAAAAATTGACACTTAGTAGAGAAAATTGGAGGTATATTTTTCACTACTATAGCAGATCTTCAGAGCTCTTATGATGAGCAGATCAAGAGAATCTGCGTATGCACACACATACACATGCCTATATAATGTCTGCATCATCTATATACACTAAAACTTTGAAATTTACATAATTATTTTGAATTCCAACTTAATAGCAACCTTAGAAGTTCAATTGCAGTTTTCTTCCTTTGATGTGCTAACTCCCTTGACCAAGCATGACTTTCACAATTTCTAGTATATTTACCTATTTCATAAAAACCCACTGTATGCAATCAATTTTCTTTCTTTTTTTTTACCTTATTATTAGGTCAAAATTTAACATCATTCAAGAGTGAACAAGAGTAAAGTGTTTAAGGCTGGTATAATGATGTTACAGCCTTCTGTGATGGTGCTTAATCCAATTGGGCTACATGACTCTAGGTCTGAAGTAGAAATATCCTGAACTTTGGACATAGTATCCTAATCCAGGAATGAACTGTGGATA
The DNA here is from genome assembly GCA_030674055.1 of Rhabdomys pumilio. Classification (NCBI taxonomy): domain Eukaryota; kingdom Metazoa; phylum Chordata; class Mammalia; order Rodentia; family Muridae; genus Rhabdomys; species Rhabdomys pumilio. Next base: position 56,055,503 of record JANHMN010000004.1, on the reverse strand, counting down.
AATTCTGGCTATGAAGAGACTCTGATCTCTGTATGCTGTTGCTATTACTTACAAAGACTGTGTTCTCACCCTCACATGCTGCTGCTGTATACTAAATCATATGGCATTGCTGTTTACCCTTTTCTACATAGACATGCATATTTTGGCTGTAAAAACTATGATGGAGAATTCATAATTACTATATATTCATGTATCCTCTTTACCTATTTAGATTTCTGATTCATCACATCAAGATGTTTCTACTGTGATAAGCCATATAGATGGTGTCCATCACCAACTACTTGAGATGATTACTCAGAGATTGGCCACAAAAGTGGTCCTCTCATCTTCAGGATTTTATACCCTATATCAGACCATAAGTGGCTTTCCAATCTTCTCTTCATTCTATACTACAGGGTTGCCTATAGTATAAATCCTCTTTAGCCTATCTCATCACCACCACATTTATCTTCTCCTATCTAGAACACATTCTACCTAATCTCTTTAGGCTAAATACTCATGAAGGAAAGAAAGAAGAGACAAGAAATTTATTCATTGTTTTTCAATACCCATAATTAAGTTTTTCAAAAGTAGCTGTTTTCCATAATATGGAAAAATAATCTTCCATATAATGTAGCAGCTTAGCAAACTATGGTTTATGATTGTATTAGTCAGGGTTCTCTAGAGTCACAAACTTATGGATAGACTCTATATTAAGGGAATTTGTTTTTACAACTTATAGTCCAACTAACCCAACAATGGACAGCTGTGGATGGAAAGTGCAAGAATTTAGTATTCAGTCCCACAAGGCTAGTTGTTTCAACTGGTGTTCTGTATGAGCTAGAATCCTGAAGAAGTAGGTTCCAACAGATGTGGGGCAAGTAAATGCAAGCAGGTAAAGAAGAGTGAATCTTCCTTCTTCCAATGACCTTATGTAGGTCTCCAGCAGAAGGTGTGGCCCAGATTAAAACTGTGTGCCACAATGTCTAGAGTTGAGACTTGTTTTGCCCCAAGCTGACCTCGAACTCAGAAATCTTCTTCCTTGCCTTAGTCTACTGGGATTAAGCTTTTCATAGCCACTATGCCTCAAGATCTCCATGTTATGATCCAGGTCAGAAACTTGAGTCTTCCAACCTCAAGATCCGGATTACAGGTGAGCCCTCCAATTCTGTACTGTAGTTCATTACAGTTATAGTCAACTTGACACCCAGGAATAGCCATTACAATGATTATTTTAGAAAATGACATAATGACTTCCTTAGTCATATGTAAGCCAGTAGATACAGGCAAAATGATGCCTCTCCTCCCAAGTGTATTCACATCATGATTCCCTAAACTGCTTATATGTTACCTTACCTGACAAAATGGACTCTTCAGATATGATTAAACTAAAAGACCCTGCTTAATAGGTTCATACAGGATCATCTAGGTGGGTCTAATCCAATTTCATGAGTCATTAAAAATAAAGACTCCTTTTTGGATACATTCAGAAAGACATGTGATCATGAAACAAGAGCCAAGGTGTTGGAAACACTACTGTCTTTCTAGATAGATTATAGATATCTTCTTGAAACTGGAAAATTCAAGAAAACAGTTTTTTGTCTGGAACCCAAAGAAAGTACCAAAACTCTGACAATATCCCATTGAGTCATGAATTAACTGTTGACAAGCAGAATTGCATAACAGGTTTATGACAAGTTATGAATCATGGGGAAAAAAAAACAAATACTCAAAGGATTTGTTGAGGCCCACACTGCCTGGCTTGGGGGCCACTGTGTCCCGGCCCGAGTTGTTGCTCCTGTCTATGGATCAGGGTCTAGCAAGAGAGAGATTGGGGATGGAGGGGAAAGAGATGCAAAGAATGGAGACAAGACAGAGGGTCTGATCAAGTGTCTAGTCTTGTACTAAAAGAAAATCCTGGGTATTTATATGCTTTGTCACATGCCTTGTAGGTGTGGATACCACGTGCACCTTGTAGCAGGGGTCACTAAACAGCAAAACAAGATATGTGGGATAAAGAAGATGTTTATCAGAGTGCACTCAGCTGTTGTAGGCTGTTGAAAAACAAGTCTCTTGTCAGGGTATATGGTTCGAGATGGCTGTAAAGATGATAGCTGCTTTCTGCTAGGAGTCTGCTCTCAACAGGGAGTTAGTATGAGAAAATATTTACAGTATGTAGAATAGATGACTTGTGAGATCATTTGAGGAGAGCTATTTTTCTCTTTTTAATTTTTGTAAGTGCTCAACATCAAAACAACTCTTGTTTCATGCTTGTTCTCTCTACTTTAAATACCACAATTTAAAAGATCAAAGCATCCCTATCTTAACATAATAAATCATTTCTATAATGCATTTTATTCCTTTCTTTAGTTAAATATATTTAACACAACTGCACTGATATAGCAGTTATTATTAGATATTAATTATTAGATATTAATTTTTCTTTCAAACTTCATAGTAAGTTTTCTATGTGTGTATAACCTCTTTGTAACTACTATTTTAGTTTAATGAATAGCTCATTGAGCTAATAGAAAATATTGATCAATCAATCCTGTTGCTGAATTTTGGTTTATTTACAATTTTATTATTAAAAGCATGTTAGTGGATATTTGAAACTATAGTTTTTTAAAATTTTATTTATTTATGAAAGTGAGTCTGTCAAGGTAAAATTACTGACATGTATTTTGAGTTCTTTTAGAACTTTTGCTATTTTTTTTTTAAAACAGGGATTGTCTGGTTTCTCAAGTTATTTTAAAGCCTTTGGTTACTCTTCACATGAAGACAGTAGTTTGGCTGACACTAAATGAACTGCAAAGATGTTTATATTTGGTCAAGAAATTCTTAACTAGTACAAGAACAAATGTCTTAAAATGATCAAATTATATTTGAATAGATTATAATTGGCAAGGAAAATACAAGAAAAATAAAGGTAGAGTTGTGATCTCAAGAACACACATCTGATACATCTGTAAAGCCAGCAGTACACCTAAGGCTCAAAGAAAATCATGGAATAGGTGAAAACTTAATTGTAAGACAAAGAATACCAGGGCATGTGCTACAAAATAGTGTCTTCTACTTATGACAAGAAAACCACATCTATGGACTCTCAACAACTTGGTTGCCTGAACAAGATCAGCATTATGATAGTGGTACTTTATATGTCCCCAACATAAAAATGCTACTCTTGCACCACTGTGGATATCTTGATGGACTAGTCATTGTATGGTTCAAAGGATTTATATATGGGCAAGAGTATTAATTGTTTATCCCAAGTTGCCTCAGCATCGCACCTAGTGATATGATGAGAACCAGTTCTCAGAAAGTAAGTGCCCAGGTCAGTTTCACCTTAATTCTTTGAAGAAAATAAAAACACAAGTACTCTGACAGAGAAAATAGAAAAAGATTGGGAGTCTCTGGGAAAAAAAACATTGAGGGAGAAGAAGGGCAGGGGGATAGAAATATATCTCTATCTATCTATGTATTTATCATCTATCTGTCAATAATCTAATCAATAAATGTATTGATACCTTAATTTCAATGAAGTTATTCCACATAGAGTGACAATGCTCTTCTCATGAGTCAAAGACTATTTAACAAAAGCCTGGTGGTACCAGGCATAGAAAATCTCCCTTTGAGTTCTTGGACATAGGGGTCCAACAGATTTCTAAACAATCTACTCTATTGGGCTCTCCCTTGTTTACCAACCAGAAGCTAAAGGTAAGTCTTTATTGCTGAAGACACAACACACTGTGGACACAGGACTGAAAGGAATTTAGTGTTTTTATAAGAGGAAGTAAGGAAAATAAAATTGGAGCAATGGAAAGCACAAAAATAAATATTAACAAGCAACTTAATGAAAAGTTATATGATATTTTCCTACTATTTTTCTTTATCTTTATAAAAATTGAATTTCTGAAAGAAACTAAGGTGCTAGGGAAATAATAGTGCTTTTCCATAGAAACAAAGCATTGAGAAATAGCAAAAAGAAATTAGTAGCTGGTTACCAACTGTTTTGTAGTGCTTTTTCATTATTTTCTCTTGTGTCTGAGGCTCGGAAGTAGAAAGTTAATTAAGTAGGAGCAATTCTGTTTCAGTAGATATTTTCATAAAAGATGCTTAGAGAAAAATGTCTTTGTTTCTAGGGAAAGGTTTGAGATGAAGCAGGCTACATGTGCTCATGTGATAGTGACCATGCCATTGTTACATGTCCCCAAATGTGTTAGTAATTGGGCCAGAGCACTGTATGCATTAAGGACTGTGTAATCAAGCAAGGAATTCCTTCTTTTTTACTAGAAAGCTTTTATGCAACTGAAAGAAAATTAAATAGATGAGAGTTGTCTGTAACATACATAACCTCAGCAGAGGGCCACATAAAGTGTAGCAGAGTAGCAAGTGGGATCAAGAGGTCTGAGAGTTCAAGACAGATGAAAAATGGTGCCTATATAAAAGTATTTATTTATTTTAATACTGGTTGAAAGATGCTATATCCTCTCTGCACTACACTAGATTTAATGCACAAAAGAAAGTTGCTATACCACTAATCATACCTGGGTTCCTGACTTAAAAGAAATGTAGCAGACATGCAGCTTAGTCTCCATGGCTGTCTTCTCTGGCCTCAGTGGGAGAGGACACACCTAATCTGGTCGAGACTTGATGGGCCATGGTGGGGGAGGAAAAAAGGAAGGAGAATGGGGGAGGGGAATCAGCATTTGGAGTGTAAATAAATAAATAAACTTTTAAAAAGAAACAAAGATACATAGATTTTTATATCTAAAATAAATCAAGGGAGAATTATGTCATATTCTAAATTAATAATTCTAATAATTCTAATCCAAAGGAATTTAAACTGTGGCTGATAGGACATATGTAATTGTTGTGTTAAAGGCAGTGTTTTCTTTCTCTTTGCAACTCTCTAAACCATGTCACTGATAGGGATCTTACCCGTTGCATGATGTAAGTGGAAGCTTCTGTGAAAGTCAGGGGAGAAGACTAGGGATCTGGAAGGAATTGCTGCATACAAACCATAATTCTTCCCTCAGTCCCATCAGCCTTCAAAGCTCATACATGAATGTTGGGAGCTGACTTTTAACAGAAAGCAAATATCAACTTTGCAGCCATCTCAAGCCATAAACCCTGACAAGAGACTTGTTTTTCAACAGCCTAAAACAGCTGAAGCACACTCTGATAAACATTTTGTTTATCCCACATATCTTGTTTTGCTGTTTAGTGACTCCAGCTGCATGGTGCATGTGGTAAAGTGTCTTCAGCTGTGTTCCCCTGCTTGTGCTTATAAATACCCAGAATTTTCTTGCAAGGGAGTCAATGGGAGACAGTAAAGGAGACTTGACTACAGACCCCCTGGCTTGTCTCTATTCTTCGAGTCTCTTTCCCTTCTTCCCTCCACTCTCTCTCTTGCTAGACCCTGACCCGAGGACCAGAGCAGCAGAGTGGTTCGGAATACTTTGGCCCCCACGCTTCGGGCTGGGACACATGAACACCTGCAATGTGTGTATTTGTTAATGTTTGTGATGCACTTTATTCTCATCATTACAAGAAACATAGGTGGCTAAAAATCTGGTGTCCTAATTTTAGTCCAAAATCGAAGGAAACAATGGCTATGTAAACTGGTCAGAGGTGTGTTCCTTTGTTTTCAAGGCCACTAGCATTCAGGTTGATGACTCCTTCCTTAGACTAGCCCCAGGTATTTGAATGTCCGTGCTGAGAATATTCTTTTTGATAAGGAGTAATAGAGATAAACTGTAACTCAGAAATCTGCACCAAGTTGTTTGGAGTTCTGTGCACATAGTAGAGGACAGAAAGAGTGTTGGGACCAGAAAACAGGGAGAGGGCTTTAAGACGTTATCTTTCAGGCGTGGCACAACCATTCAAATCATGATCACAGAACAGCAGTTGCAGCCTACATAAAACTGGACTTGTAAACTATTATAAGTCATAAATCAAGGCGGAGCTCATAGGGCCCTATCACTTCTTGCTGAAGAGTTAGCTGCTGATAGATCCTGAAAGTGGGCAGTTATTATCTTCCATCGTAGACCTTCTTCTGAGTCACCAGACTCCAAAGGTTAGTCCCAAATCGAACTTGTTCCAAACACAGATGATCTTGGTTAAACTCTGTGAGTCATGAAACAAAACAAAAAAGTCATAAATGTAAGCAGAACTGTAGGAAGAAATGGGATTGACAGGGTGAAAAACAATGGAGGGGAATACAGGAGAACAATCAGAATGTGTTATACTCGTGCATGGAACTGGCAAAAAAATTAATTTTAAAAAGCCTAAAATATAACAATAGACCCTGGGGAAATGCCTAAGCTATTTTTTAATAATTAAAACAAAGAACTACAACATTATGATCTCTGGAAGAACGGTGAAAGTGTAAATGTTTCAGAGTGTTCAGGTCTAAACTATTTTATGCCCAAGATAACATAATTGTCTGTGTAAAAAATATAATAGGATGTGCAAAAGAACTGCTGAAATCCATAAGGGAATTGGTAGGATTTACTAGATGCGAGGCCACTATCTTTATCTATCTATATCTATCTATATCTATCTGTATCTATCTGTATCTATCTGTATCTATCTGTATCTATCTGTATCTATCTGTTTCTATCTGTATCTATCTATATCTATCTATATCTATCTATATCTATCTATATCTATCTATATCTATCTATATCTATCTAATCTATATCTATATCTATATCTATATCTATATCTATATCTATATCTA
>JANHMN010000004.1:56005626-56041914 GCA_030674055.1 Rhabdomys pumilio | reverse complement strand
AAGAAAGAAAGAAAGAAAGAAAGAAAGAAAGAAAGAAAGAAAGAAAGGCTTAGAAAGAATAAGCAGAAAAAAAGCAGAAGACTTCTTTCTCTAATGTTCTTTGAACACAGCAGAAAGGGAGGCCCAGATTAAAATTGGATCTTTCCACATCAAACATCTGGATCAAAGATGTGCCTTCCCCACTCAAATATACAGATTAGAAGTGGATTTTCAACTTCAAACTATTTAATTAAACAAAAAGCCCTCACATGTGTGCACAGGCGGTTTTAGTTGATTCTAGATGTAGTTATGTTGACAACCAAAATAGTACCTACAAAATCATCCTTTGTCAACTTGACAGCCAACCATGTCTCCTTAAGTCATGGTTAATTCCTAACCAGGTCACAGTTATGCCGAAACACAATATAAATAACTACCACTTTTACTAAGAAAAAGACATTATGTAAATTCAGAAGAGGCAGCAATGCCCATTGACAAACATTCCTTTTCTTTCTCACACTTAAATATGATAACCATGATAGAATCTTAATTGATGTCACATAAAAGAATTTGAGGAAAAGAAACACATTTGTAACAAAATATAAACAAATAATTATGTTAATATTAAGCCTTGCTTATGCTACTGATAAGATGGCTTTAGCTGGTATGTTGGTCACAGCTTTTTTTTTTTTTTATTAAAAGTTTTCCTCCTGTTTATTTTAGATTTGTTACATTTTTTTAGAGATTTTTTTAAAATTTATTTTCATTGGATATTATATTTACAATTCAGATTTTATTCCCTTACCCCCATTCCTCACCACCACCCAGGGAACTCCTATTCCATCCCCCCTCCTCATGCTGCTAAGAGAATGTGCTCCCAACTACCCCCCCACTCTCACCTCCCCACCCTCGAATTCACCCCCACTCAGTGTTCATTCTTCATGGGACCAAGAATCTCCTCTCCCACCTATGCCCAACAAGGCCATCCTCACCTTCATGTACAGATGGAGTCATAGGTCCCTATGTGCTCCCAGGCTGGTGGTTTAGACCTTGGGGAGCTCTGGTTGGTTGGTATTGTTACTCTCCTCATGGGGCCACAAACCCTTTCTGCTCCTTCAGTCTTTTCTCTAGCTTCTCCATTGGGAGACCCTTGATCAGATCAGTGGTTAACTGTGAGAAAATGGAGAAAATATGTAATAGTATTTATTCATGGGCTCAACAAACCCTTGTTGAAAATGTCTATTTTTCTCTAGGTACCCAAAATACAAAGGAAGATTCACATTGTTCGTCCTAAGAATAATGTATAATCTAAGAGAAGGGAGTGGAGATTAAAAGTACAGAACATAAAAGCAAGAGTCAGCTATTTCTGTATCCTACAAAGTATATTTATATAAGCAGTCTTTCTTTCTTTCCTTCCTTCTTTATTTCTTCCTTTTTCTTTCTTTCTTTCTTTCTTTCTTTCTTTCTTTCTTTCTTTCTTTCTTTTTTTCTTTTTTCTTTTTTCATCCTTCCTTCCCTCCCTTTCTCCTTTCTTTTTCTTTCTTTCTTTCCTTCTTTCTTTTTTTCTTTCTTCCCTTCCTTCTTCCCTCCCCCTCCCCCTCCCTCCCTTCCCCTCCCTTGTTCCTTCCCTCCCTCCCTCCCTTCCCCTCCTCTCTCTCTCTCTTTCTTTCTTTCTCTCTTTCATTTTTTTGGGGTGGTGACTAGACAGATTTTTTTTTTCTGTGTAGTCCTGGCTGTCCTGGAAACAGCTTTGTAAACTAGGCTGGCCTTGAATTTACAGAGATCCACCTGCTTCTGCCTCCTGAGTGCTAGTATGAAAGCTGTGGTTACCATACCCAGCTCAGCAGTTGCTTCTTAATCACACACAGACACACACACACACACACACACACACACACACACACACAAATCCAGATATGCTATTAAAATACACTACAACTACAGGAACACATAAGACTGTAGAGATGAGACAAACTTAAATTTTGAATTACAGGAAAGTGAGACAAAGTTGCACAGGAACCCTTAAGACATGCCTAGTGAGAAAACATCAACAGAAATAGCTAAAACTCAAGAGACTTTTGATGAAAACTATCACTTACAGAAGTAATCACTTTTAAATTGCAACAAGTAATAGAAAACCCACCAAAATAAGAACAAATACTGATGCTCAGGAATGGTATTTCTAGCACTAATAACATTATGTTGTAGTTATTCATTGGTCATGGAAACTAGAAAACATCAGGGAACTAGGTAAACAGCACCAGACAAAGGTCTCAAACAGGCAGTGAAGATTTTTCTTTGGTAAGATTTTGTCAATGGGTTTTGTAACAGGCACATTGGAGGAGTGGAGGCTTTTTAACAGTGATGAATGAGGGTCATTGTTGTTGTTATTCTTGAGTTGTAAAAGGGTGGTAAGCTACAAATGTGCACACTTTTGTTTTATTATGATTTACAACTATATCAAAAGCTGAAGATGCTTAGCCTAGAACATGGGGAGGCAGGTTAGCTGTGAGTGTCGGTCTCTGAATGTGTCTGCCTTTGGCAGACCTCTAAGAAGACAGCTATATCAGGCTCTTTTCAGCATGCACTACCTGCCATCCACATCAGTGTCTACCATTGGTGACTGTACCTGGGATGGATACCCAGGTAGAATTGTCTCCAGACGGCTCCTCCTTCAGTTTCTGTCCCACATTTTGTTTTCATATTTGCTCCCTTGAGTATTTTTATTACTCTTTCTAAGTAGGACCGAGGCATCCACACTTGGTCTTCCTTCTTCATGAGCTTCATGTGGTCTGTGAGTTGAGTCTTGGCTATTTCAAGCTTTTGGGCTAACATCCGACTATCAGTGATTAAATACCATGTGTGTTCTTTTGTGATTGGGTTAACTCACTCAGGATAATTTCTAGTTCCATCCATTTACCTAAGAATTTCTCAAATTCATTATTGTTGTAGCTGAGTAATACTCCATTGTGTAAATATACCATATTTTTTGTATCCATTCCTCTGTTGAGGGACATCTTGGTTCTTTCCAGCTTCTAGCTATTATAAATAAGGTTGCTATGAACATAGTGGAGCATATGTCCTTGTTATATGTTGGAGCAACACCTGGTATATGCCCAGACGTGCTATAGCTGGATCCACAGGTAATGCTATGTCCAATTTTCTGAGGAACCACCATACTGATTTCCAGAGTGGTTGTACCAGCTGGCAATCCCACCAACAATGGAGGAGTGTTCCTCTTCCTCCACATCTTCACCAGCATCTATTATCACCTGAGTTTTTGATCTTAGTCATTCTGACTGGTGTGAGGTGGAATCTCAGGGTTGTTTTGATTTGCATTTCCCTGATGACTAAGGATGTTGAGCAATTCTTAAGGGGCTTCTCAGCCACTCAAGTTTCCTCAGTTGAGAATTCTTTGTTTAGCTCTGTACCCCATTTTTAATAGGATTATTTGGTTTTCTGGAGTATAATTTCTTGAATTCTTTGTATAGATTGGATATTAGCCCTCTATCAGATGTAGGATTGGTAAAGATCTTTTCCCATTCTGTTGGTTGCCATTTTGTCTTATTGACAATGTCCTTTGCCTTACAGAAGCTTTGCAGTTTTATGAGGTTCCATTTGTCAACTCTTGATATTAGCGCATAAGCCATTGGTGTTCTGTTCAGGAACTTAACCTCTGTGCCTAAGTATTCGAAGGTCTTGGCCACCTTCTCTTCTATTAGTTTCAGTGTATCTGGTTTTATGTGAAGGTCCTTTATCCACTTGGACTTGAGCTTTGTACAAGGAGATGAGAATGGATTGATTTGCATGCTTCTACATAGTGACCTCCAGTTGAACCAGCACCATTTGCTGAAAATGCTGTCCTTTTACCATTGGATGGTTTTAGCTCCTTTGTCAAAAATCAAGTGATCATAGGTGTGTGGGTTCATTTCTGGATCTTCAATTCTATTCCACTGATCTTCCTGCCTGTCTCTGTACTAATACCATGCAGTTTTTATCACTATTGCTCTGTAGTACAGTTTGAGGTCTGGAATGGTGATTCCCCCAGAAGTTCTTTTATTGTTGAGAATAGTTCTCGCTATCCTGGGTTTATTGTTGTTCCACATAAATTTGCAAATTGCTCTTTCTATCTCTTTGAAGAATTGATCTAGAATTTTGATGGGGATTGCATTGAATCCGTAAATTGCTTTTGGCAAGAAGGCCATTTTTACTAAATTAATCCTGCCAATCCAGGAGCATGGGAGAGCTATCCATCTTCTGAGATCTTCTTAGATTTCTTTCTTCAGAGACTTGAATTTCTTGTTATACAGATCTTTTACTTGCTTGGTTAGATTCACTCCATGCTATTTTATATTGTTTGTGACTATTGTGAAGGGTGTCATTTTCATAATTTCTTTCTCAGCCTGTTTATCCTTTGAGTAGAGGAAGGCTACTGATTTGTTTGAGTTTATTTTATATCCAGCCACTTTGCTGAAGTTGTTTATCAGGTTTAGGAGTTCTCTGGTGGAAGTTTTAGAGTCACTTAGGTATACTATTATATCATCTGCAAATAGTGAAATTTTGACTTCTTCCTTTCCTATTTGTATCCCTTTGACTTCCTTTTGTTGTGTAATTGCTCTGGCTAGGACTTCCAGTACTATATTGAATAGGTAGGCTGAGAGTGGGCAGCCTTGTCTAATCCCTTAAATCAGGAGCAGATAAACCATCTAAACAGTCCCATAACCCCTAAAGAAATAGAAGCAGTCATTAAAAGCCTCCCCACCAAAAAAAGTCCAGGACCAGATGGTTTTAGTGCAGAATTCTATCAGATCTTCCTGGAAGACCTAATACCAATTTTCTTCAAACTGTTCCACAGAATAGAAACAGAAGGAACAATACCCAATTTGTTCTATGAAGCTACAATTACACTCATACCTAAGCCTCACAAAGACCCACCAAAGAAGAACCAATCTCACTTATGAATATTGATGCAAAAATACTCAATAAAATAAAATTCTTGCAAACTAAATCTAAGAACACATCAAAACAATCATCCATCATGATCAAGTAAGCTTTATCCCAAAAATGCATGGATGGTTCAGTATTCGGAAATCCATCAATGTAATCTACTACATAAATAAACTCAAAGAAAAAAACACATGATCATCTCACTAGATGCTGAGAAAGCATTTGACAAAATTTAACATCCCTTCATGTTAAAAGTCTTGGAAAGATTAGGAATTCAAGGCCCATACCTAAACATAGTAAAAGCAATATACAGCAATCCAGTAGCCAACATCAAACTAAATTAGTCACAGTTCTTACAGAATGAATCTCTTTATTTATTTATTTATTTATTTATTTATTTATTTATTTATCTATCTATGTATCTATCTATCTATTTATTTGGAATGACTTATTGAACTTTATTTGGAATTTATTGCAATTAGTTACAGGCTTCAGTTCCAACCAATTAATTAAACAATGGCTAGCTATGAAAAGAAAGTCCAAGAATCTAGTTTTTGCTTAATCCCACAAACCTGGGTATCTCAGTTGGCCTTCTACATAAGCTGAAATCTCAAAAGTATAGACTTCAATGCCAGTGAAAATGGGCAAGTGTGGAAAGAGAAAAACCTTTGTTATTCCATGTTCTTATATAGCCTTCCAGCAGAATGTGTGGCCCATGTTACAGACTTGAGTCCTCCTATCTCAAAATATGGATTAAAGGCATATGGACTCACCTACTTCAAACAAGGCAAACTATTGCTCACAGGCACACTATCCATAACCTTGATTGCAGTTCATTCAAGATGTATTTCACTTAAAATAAACATATCAATCACAGTTGGTATTCATGGTTGATCAGACTGAGATCCCAGTAGTTACTCAATTACATGAAGCTGAACGGGTCAGGTCAGCTCATCTTGAGTATGGACTGGAACAACAACAACAACAACAACAACAACAACAACAACAACAACAACGAGTTAGCTGTAATGCCAGAAAAACCAGACACTTGATAGTGAGAATAGGAATAAGCCGGGAGAGAGAGAGAGAGAGAGAGAGAGAGAGAGAGAGAGAGAGAGAGAGAACACACACTTCCATGTGGTTCATATAGGCCACAAGCAGGTGTGTCTGAGATTAAAAGTAGGTATTCCCTGCTCAATTGATCTCGTTTAAAGAAGTAGTTTCCCAACTCAAATTATGCTTAGGCATGAATTTTCCCAATTCAAATATTTAAGCAAAAATTTCTCACCATTGTACCCCATGATTTGCTGGTTTTTGTTAACTCCAAATGTATTCATGTTTATACAGAAAATAGGTACTGCAAGTCTACTGCTTGGCAGTTACATAAACAGATCCTTACTCCGTATATCCTGCTTAATTTCCAAATGAAATACTACAAAAAGGAAGTTTGCCTGTGGAAATTACGCTGCCCATAAGTTTATGATGGGCAGCAATGTTCATTAAGAGACATGATTTACTACCTCAAATTTAAACATGATGAGTGTGAGGGTATGCATGAAAATACTCTCTGCCTTAAACTCACAGTGGGTTGGCAATATTAGGAATTGTGGCATTGTTGGCAGAGGTGTGGAATTATTGGAGTAAGCACTAAACTGACGGTGAACTTTGTGGTTTCAGATGCCCAAGCCAGGGTCATAATGTTTTTCAGCTGTTTGACTTCTTGTGTTGGAGTTTTCCTTCTAGACTCCTCTGGTGGGCTGAATTGGTAGATAGATATTGTTTAAATTTGGGGTTGCTCTGGAATAGTTTGGTTTCTATGTATGTTGATTGAGGGTTTTGCTGGGTATAGTAGCCTGGATTGGCATTTGTGTTCTCTTAGGGTCTGCATGACCTTTGTCCAGCTCTTCTGGCTTTTAGTGTCTCTGTTGAGAAGTCTGGTGTAATTCTGATAGGGCTGCCTTTATAAGTTACTTGGCCGTTTCCCCTTGCAGCTTTTAATATTCTTTCTTTGTTCTGTGCATTTACTGTTTTGATTATTATATAATGAGAGGATTTTCTATTTATCTATTTGGTGTTCTATAGGCTTCTTGTGCATCTATGGTTATCTCTTTAGCTTGAGGAAGTTTTCTTCTATGATTTTGTTGAAGACGTTTTTTGGGTCTTTTGTGCTGGGAATCTTCACGTACCTCTATTCCAATTATTCTTAGATTCGGCCACTTCATTGTATCCTGGATTTCCAGAATGTTTGGGGTAGGAGTTTTCTATGTTGTGAATTGTCTTTGACAGTTATGTCAGTATCTTCTAAGGTATTTTCAACACCTGAGACTATCTTTTCTATGTCTTATATTTCTTTTTTAAAGATTTATTTATTTTATACGTATAAGTATACTGTACCCATCTTCAGACACACCAGTAGAGGGCATCAGATCACATTAGAGATGGTTGTAAGCCACTATGTGGTTGCTGGGAATTGAACTCAGGTCCTCTGGAAGAGCAGTCAGTACTCTTAACTGCTGAGCCATTTCTCCAGCCTATCTCTTATATTCTGTTGGTAATGCTTACATATGAAACTCCTGGCCTTTTTCCTAGGTTTTCCATTTCCAGGCTTGCCTCCATTTGTGTTTTCTTTATTGTTTCTACTTCCAATTTTAGGTCTTGGACCACTTTGTTCAATTCCTTCACCTGTTTGATTGTGTTTTCCTGTATTTCTTCAAGGGATTTATTTGTTTTCTCTTTCAGGGCTTCTACCTATACACTTGTGTTTTCCTATATTTTTTTCACTGAGTTATTTATTTATATCCTCCTTAACGGACTCTATTATCTTCATGAGATAGGATTTTGGGTCAGCTTCCTGATTTTCAGGTGTGTTGATGTATCCAGTGCTTGCTGTGGTCGAAGAACTAGGTTCTAATGATACCAAAGTATTTTGGCTTCTGTTGCTTATGGTCTTGTGCTTACCTCTCTGGTTATCTTTGGTGTTAGCTGGTCTGGGTGTCTCTGTCTGGAGCCTGTCTCCTGTATTTCTGTGTTGCTGCAGGTCTCCTGGGAGGTTTGTTGCCCTGGCTTTAGCAGACTTCCTGTAAGGCCTTCAGACTGTGGGGTCTTCAGAGGGTCACACAAGCTGGTGATCTGTTACAATGCAAGGTGCAGGCCAGAAGGGGAGTGGAATTTAGGGGCGGCATTGTTGAGGGATGATGCGTCCCAAGTCTGCTGGACTCCTTTGGGTTCCTAGCTGCTGCAGTTGTTTGGCAGGGTCCCATACCTGTTGCCCTGCAAGCAGCAAAACTCCTGGGAGGCCTTCAGAATGCAATGTCTTCAGAGAAGCAGACAAGCTGGTGATCTCCGTCAAGTTCTAGTAATACACTCTAAATATCACATGTCCTCAACAGGTCTTGCCTCACCGCTACATGTCTTGCTTCAGCCTGTATGTCTGACTTAGCAAAAGTTCAAGTTAGTCTGTTTCAACTGATATCACTCTTCCAATCAGCCTATGTTCTCTGAAGCAGCAAGAAATTCAGCACAGCACCAGAAGTTTTTGGCATGATTCCCTTTATGGAGTCCTGACAAATGCAGCTCAACTATCCAATGTAGGTGGACCAATACATTTGTGTAGTTTGCAAAGAATTCTTCATTATGTGTCCTTTCACATCCTATAACAGACTGGATCTGCTTCAGCAAATCTTTCCTTCAAGAGTCTACCTTACTCTTTCACCTCTTTCCACTTCAACTAAACATTCTTTTACATGTTTGACACAGCAAAACACCATCCAACCAACTTTCCAAACAATCATTAAATTTCTACCTCAACAGTATGTACTCATTGATAAGTGGATATTAGCCAAAAAGTATAAAATACCCATAATACAACTTATACAGTATATGAAATTTAACATGAAAGAAGGCCTAGGTGAGGACATTTAAATCCCAAGTAGAAGAGGGAAGAAAATAATCACATGAGGCAGAGGAAGAAAGGGACCTGGGTGAAAGATGGGAAAGGTAAGAGGCAGGATCTGGTATTGGGATAGACAGGAGAAAAGCCCAGATGGGACTATTCAGTTGTGGGCAGTTGGGGAAGAGTGAACTTCTAGGAAGTCCCAGAGACCTGGGATGTGAGAGGCTCCCAGGACTCAATGAGAATGAACTTGGTTGAAATGCCCAACAGTGGAGAGATAGAACCTGAAGACACTACCTCTAGTAGATAAATCAGAGTCCACAGTTGAAGGGATGAGACCTCCAACATATCTTCAAATTTTTTGACCCAGAATTGTTCCTGACTTAAAGAAATTCATGGAGAAAACAGCAGAGACTAAAGCAAAGGCCATCTTGGGATCTATACCACGGGGGAGGGGAGTCACACAAAAAGCTGACACTACTAGTTATGCCATGTTGTCCTTGAAGACAGGAACCTAGTATGGCTGTGCTCTGAAAGGATCTACCAGAAACTGACTGAGACAAATGCAGATACTTACAGCCAACCATTGAACTTAGTTCTGAGATTCCAGTGGGAGAGTTAGGGGAAGGACTGAAGGAACAGAAGAGGATGGCAACTCCATAGGAAGAACAACAGAATCAACTAAGCCAGACCTATCAGAGCTCCCAGAGTCTAAGGCACCAACCAAAGATCATACATTGTTTGGTCTATGACCCCTGTCACATAAGTAGCAGAGGACTCCATTGTCTGGCCTCAGTAAGAGAGGATGTGCCGTATCCTGTAGAGACTTGATGCTCCAGGAAACAGGGATTCTGGTGAGGGAGGTTAGATGGTGTGGGTGGGAGAAGGGAAAACCCTCTCAGAAGCACATGGGAGGTAGAATGGGGTCAGGAACTCTGGAAGGAGGGGGCTGTGAGGTGAGGCAATATCTGGAATGTAAAGAAATAAAATAATTTAATAATTAAAAAAAACCCTTTGGATGGCTATAAAGCCAGAGAGGCCAAATCTTGCCAGCTTGAGCAGGAACAAATTAGGAGGGAGAGAGAGAGAGAGAAAGAGGTGTGCAGAGACGGACAGACAGAGACAGACAGAGACAAACAGAGACAGAGTGTTTCTCTTTGCCATGTGGTACATATTGGTTGCAAGGAGAAAGTGTGTCCCTGATTACAAGTTGGTGTTCCCACCTCAAAAGAAATGGTGTGAAGTTGTGTATTCCCAACTCAAAGATTCTAATTAGGCGTTGTTCTTCCCTCTTCAAATTTTTTAATCAAGCAAAAATTTCCCATCATTGTACACAGATATTTGGTGGCTTTCCTTTCTTCCAGAAATTGTCATATTTACAAGTAAAATAGCCACTAGAAGTATAATAATAATAATATATATTATTGTACAATAATACTTTCAACAATGTCTCAATATTTATGTCAACTCTATGTCAACTACATATACACAATCTCTCAATGTCTCAATATTTATGTCAACTCTATGTCAACTACATATACACAATCCTATCTCATTATGTTGTACTTAATTTTTAAGTGCAACAATAACATGGGAAGAGTAATCCCTAAGCAAGATATAACTATCCCCTATCTATAGATATAACTATTTCAAAAGGCATTATAAGTTTATAACAATCATCATTGTTCATTAAAGTACATGTTTTTGTATCACAATATAACTGTGGTTTGCATTAAATTGCCCTCCCATTGCCATTCAATTATGAGGAGTTGTAACCTTGTGGGCATAGATATGACATTGTTGGTATTACTGGTGGTGAGCTTTGAGGTTTCTGGTGCCTAAGCCAGGCCCAGGGTCACAATTTCTTCCTGCTGCTTACTGATCCAGATGAAGAAAATCCTGGCTAGCTCTCCAGCACCATGTATTCTTGCTTGCCTCCATGCTTCCCACCCTGAAATTAATGGACTTAGCTCCTATCTTTAAATTAGCATAAATAGAACGTTCTTCTATATTAGAGATGCAATGATCATGGAGTCACTTTACAGCAAAAGAAACCCTGATTAAGACAAAAAACATTATCAGTCTCTTCCTTGATATCACACACAGAGATTAAGAGGAAAACACAAGTGTTCTTACACATTCTCAATCCAATATAACAGTATCAGTGATGCCAGTAATCCTCATCTATGCAGTGGTCATATACCCTTAAATGGCACACATAACTAAAAATGTTAAAAGGTTCTAGAGTAAAGATAACAATGGGAAAAATATTGATCCCGATTCAGTGTACAGTAATACTTTCAACAATGTCTCAATATTTATATTTCTAAACCACCCTAGTCCAAACTACAATAAGCCAAATTTTTAAAAGAAATGTGGTTAAACTCTCATTAAAAAAGGGAGAGTTAAGAAGATTTCTCCATGCAAAATAAGAGGTCTGAGAATCACATGGCATAGTTTCTTTTTATTTTTTATTTTATTATTAGATATTTTATTTACATTTCAGATGATATTCCCTTACCCCATTTCCCCCCAGACCCAGGAACTCCCATCCCATCTCCCCTCCCCCTGCTTCTACTAGGATGTGCTCCCACCCACCTACCTACTCCTACCTCCCCACCCTCAAATTCTCCCATACTGGACATCCAGCTTTCATTGGACTAAGGATCTCCTCTCCCATTTATGTCTGAAAAGGACAAGGCCATCCTCTCCTACATATACAGCTGGAGCCATGGGTCCCTCCCTATGTGCTCTCAGGCTGGTGATTTAGACCCTGAAAGCTCTGGTTGGTTGGTATTGTTGCTCTCCCCATGGGACTGCAAACCCCTTCAGCTCCTTCAGTCTTCTCTCTAACTCCTCCATTGGGAAACCCCTGATCAGTTCAATGGGTTCTGATTATGCCAGGTAACATTGGTTTTTGTTGCTTATGTTCTTGAGCGTGCCTTTCGCCATCTACTTACCTAGTGCTACCTGTACTCACTGTCTCTGTCTGTCTTTCCATTTATCTTGCTTGTGTCAGAACTCCTCAGAGTCCAGCTGTCTCTGTAATTTTGTGATCCTGAGCTCCTGGGTGGAAGAGCTCCTGGGACACAGGATGTTTTGGGTATCCTGAAATTCTGCTGCTCTAGGGTGGTTCAGGATAGGATGTCTTCATGGGAGCAGACATGGTACAGCTTCTTACTCTAGTTGTTTCTTTGTTTTGTTTTTTGGCATATACAAACAACATTAAAATCTATTTGCTGTTGACAGAGTTGTAGGTAGTGTTAGTTGGAAGATGGCTTTTTTTCCAGACAGATCACACCATGACAGCACAATACCTTGGGAAGAAATTTTTTTTATTGAATTGGGGGAGGGGAGGGAAAGCGAGGAAGAGAAGAATAGAAAAAAGGGGTGAATGGTCAGGGCCTCTGTCATTTATTTGGGCTGTGACATAGATGCCAGGTAATAAATAAGAGGAACCACTGTACACAGGTGAGGAATACTTTAGGATTGTGTGGCAGTTTCCATGGCAACAGACATAAGATAGTCCTTGTTCCCTAGGGATAACATTATCCCTGAATTCAGAGGCTATCTATAGACCTCCTCAGATGATAACAGGTAGGACACAAGGAAGTTGTGTTAGGGAAGATATTATTTGTGGAAAGTCAGGTTGTAGTGGTAAGTGATGATGGAATATGACGCTTCACATGCTGTTTGAGGTACTCCAATCTGGAAAAGCTTTTGATACACATGGGACATGGGTAGTGCCTCACACCACTGTGCTTTATTTGGTGTCTCTTGAGATCACAAAAGCGGTAGAATTCCCATGTGCACCCAGGCTCATTGCATGCATAAGCCTTCTCACCAGTGTGTTTCTTCATGTGGTCTTTGAGGTAATAAGACTTTGTGTAAGATTTGTTACAATTCTGGTAAGTACAGTAGTAGCGCTTCAAAGAATGAGGGGTCTTCTGGGACACAGGGCTCTGGGTCTTGAGCTCTAAATTCATCTCTGGATGCTGTCCCTGGACCAAACTGGAAGCTAAAGAGTTTTCCTGAGCTTGTCTTTGGATCAAAGGGGAGCTTGAATAATATGAGGATTCACCCACATATGGGGCTTTGTTACTAAGTAAAGTCACCTGAGGATCAAGGCTTGCTTCAATATTGGGTGTTCCACTTTGACATGGGTAGACACTCTGATTAACAGAGGTCTTCACCTCACCCAAGTAGAATGTCTCTTCAGAACTGGAACTTATCTCTGAATGCCAATCCAAGTTGTCTTCTGCACTGGATGTTCTCCTCTTAGTTCTATGAAGAGTTGGGTCAAAACTGGAGGTTGGTATTTGAAAGACATAGAGAGGCTGGCCATCAATTGGACTTGTCACTTGGTGATTCCCAATCAAATCCTGGTCATATCTGTAGCCTGATGTCTGATACCCAGAGAGGGAGTACTCATCACTGAGGAGATTCTCCTGATCTTTGCAGACATTATGACCACTGAAGGATGTCACCTGATAGGGATCCCTATCAGCTACTAGGTTCCTCAGTGAATCCCTCAAAGGATTCCATTCAGAAAAGATTATGATTTGATTGGAATGAAGGGCCTGGCTACAACTGGGTGCTGTCTTCTGACTCCCATAAAGAGTCGGATGCCCTCCATTCCTGGTTCTTGTCTGACTGTAGTTGGAGATTTGGTCACCATTGAAAGCCTTCTCAACGTATTCTTTGAAAGTCTGGTTACATACAGAAGCAATGAATTGATCCACATTTGAGTCCTGGTCAGCATGGCTTCCAGAGAGAGCAATTTGATGATTACCACAGGCAATCTTCCGACTCTTACACATGGCTGTATTTTGGGTCAAGCGAGTCTTGTCAGGGCTCAGTGTCCTCATCCAGTAGTCTTCATTGTAGAGAGTATCCTTACTGTCAAGTACTGCTGTCTTCTGGGGATGAGGGAGGCAAGTCTCTGGGGTGCTGTTGAGATCCATAAGCTGAGAGCCTGCAGGAGATTTTTTCTGCTCAGCAGACACATCTTGCTGGTTTACAGAAGCAGTCTCACATGGCTCTCCACAATGGAAATCAATGGCTTCTGCTGGGTTTCCTGTTGAGTTCTGACTACAAGCTGTTTCATGTGTGCTACAGGATGTAGATGCCATTTCTATGTATTCGAAGGTAGACATTTCTGAGCTCTGGCCTGAAACAACCTCGCTGGATTCCACAGAGGAAGGCTGAGTATTACAGGGTTCTGGCTGGGAAACACCTGTGATTTCTGCCATGTCCATATAGGATTCACAGAAGGCCTGGGAACTCGAAGCTCCTCCAACTGTTGGGAGAACGGAGAACAACTGGCTGAACTATTCAGTTGTGAGAGCTTAAATTACTTAAGAATACTTACATTCAGGAGACAGAAGAAGTTAGGTGGTAGACAGGAGCAGGCAGAGAATGTGTGATGGAGGCCAGGGCTTCACACCTGTATTAGCTCTGATGAAGGTGGAATGGGCAAGAAAAACTTAGCTCCATACCTCTGAGGTCTACTTTGATAAAGCTCAGCCTGATGTGGTAAGAGCTTCTGAGTAGATGATTTTGGAGGACATATATTTCAGAGGATAGAACCCCATAACATGAGGATTTGCTTAAATATCTTATTTCTGGCTCTTAGAATTCAGAAGGTGCTCCTGTTTAGCTAACTTCTTAGGTCTTTAGGGTGTTAGCTTGCCTATGATTTACTTAATAGATAATATACACTTACAAGGTTGCATTCATTCATCTTGGAAGAGATTGTGGAACAGGATTTGGACAGGAACAGTAGAGTTTAGGTGAGCTAGTATTGGATGGAGAGAATGAATTGAAGAGACAATTGTATGGTGTTGTTGAAACCTCTTGCACTGGAGACTTAGAGATTACATGAGGGTAATATTTAGTATTAGTGGATACAGAATCTGGTATGGCCATTTTTATAGCCAGGCACGTCTCCCTGGGGAAGGACTCTTCTGCATCCTGTTGTGTCCTGTGCTATGGGGGTCCCATCAAGTTTCTCAAATAACATAGACTAATGTTAATAGAGAGGTTCACTCTCAGCATACTGACAACAGAACCCCATTGTCTAGGACGATATCCACACAGCTCATGAAACCTGGCGAGATCCAGCTGGTGGTAAGGATGGACTAAATGTGAGAAAAACCTAATGTTAAATTTAAAAAGTGGGAATGGTGAAAGCAAATATTTAAGAAAGAAGAAATGAAAGAAAGGAAAAGAAAAAATTAAATATATCACATCATCCTCATCATCATCATCCTCACCATCATTTTCCACATGTAGAACTGAAAAAAAATGTGAAGTTTTGATTGAAATACATACTCTAGAAATTAATTCAGAAACCAGTAATAGAGATTAAAACTTGGCAAGTGCCAGTAATAGCTTCCACTTTTTCACCATTTAGAAAAACTCTCCAAAAAGTATTCTCTGGTGTTTTTGTGAAGGTATTATTGCATAGGCATCAATTATTAAAACATTTATCAGGTGTTGAGTTCAACATTCAGCCTGTCTCCTCTCCCTGGAACCTCCTCCCACCATGAAGATTTTCCGGATATTATAGGACAACTCATTTTTACAAAAGACTTTAACTACTTCAATCTGGTCTCAAATCCCTATGTTTTTGCCCCTAACTCCTGAATGCAAAGATTAAAAACACTTGCCTGAAAGCTGCCCAAGGTCTCTATTTTTTTTAAAGCATTTTTATTAGATATTTTCTTTATTTACATTTCAAATGTTATCCCTTTTCCTGGTTCCCCCACCAGGAATCCCACTACCTCCTATCCCCTCCTCCTGCTTTTATGAAAGTGTTTCCTCACCCACCCAGCCATCCACTCCTGCCTCCCTGCCCTGGCTTTTCCTTACATTGGAGTATCAAGCCTTCACAGAACCAAGGGCCTCTTCTCCAATTAATGCCCAACAAGGTCTCCATTTTTTAGTATTATCATACAGTACAGCTGCAGGCTCCTTTTTAATTGATAACCATCCTCCCTTTCTCAGATTTTAAATACTTTATATTTTGATGTTTAAAATGTTAACTAACAATACAATATATCAATGGAAAAGAGTAAATGTATCCATAGATTGATTCAATCACCTGGCAAAGAAACCAGGGATTCCTTGAAGTCATTTCCATAAGTCCAAACAAAAGAAAACTGGTATTTTTCTGTATATGTGTGTCCTAAGTATCACCATAGTAGCTGGTAGCATTTACCCTGATCTTTCTGAAAGATATAGTGGAAGGTGCAGAACCAGGAAAACTTTGGGGCCCAAGAATTCACTGGGGACCCAAGTTTTAAGATTAAGAGGTTTGCATTCAGGAGCTGAGTCCCAGTGTATTCATCCAGGATGGGATTTCTAGTTCTTATCAGCACCTGGGTTCTTTGCTACATGTTCCAGCCATTCACCTCTATTCTGAGCAAATACTGGCATATATTTGAAATCCTTCCCTCAACCAAACTATTTGATTCCACTAGGGAATGGCTCTTTTGGATTCAAAAGTATGTCTTCTGACCCCAGTGCAACAGCTCTAACTCTCTATGTGTTGCCCACAGATGATGCCCATCAACTCCACAGGAACAGTATTCTAAAATGCTGTATGGACACCTGTTTTCCTCATGTTTTCACCAAAAGTACTCCAAATGTTTCTTCCTTCAGGACCCAGGCACTGTGGTAATTGTTGATGACTTGGAGTTGTGCAGCTCCTTTCCTCCTTCCCAGGGAGTGCTGGGCCCTTTAGGAATATGGATTTTTAAGCATTCCAAGAACATGAGATGGGCCAAATCCTTTAAGTTCAGCCTCCCTTTTAGAGAACCTGACCTATGTTTGAATTCAGGTAAACTAACAGGTTTGTACCTAGTATTAGTTTCCAAGTTTCCGCTCCCCAACAAAACCTGAGCCTAGCTCCAGTCTCTAGAATAATCCTCAACAAGACCAGTGTCTCCAGGTTATTCCAACAAACCTGAACCCCCAGGTTACAAGCCCATCCCGGTCAGAAAGACCACCAATGCAGAGGGGAGAAGAAATTAAGTTTATGTTATGACTCCCAGCCAATTATGTTAAAGGCCACAGTAGCTTCAGAATTAGATGCTTGTGCACCCCCCCCCCACTTGCTGCTTACTATAAAGTCTTGCCCTGATAGACATCCGGGGATCCCCTACCACCAAATTCCTCCTGCATGATGATGATGCTTTGGAGGGGCCTGAGCTTGCTTGAATGGAATAAAAGCCTACTGTGAATTGCATCAGATTGGCTACTGCTTGTTCTTTTTTGGGGTGAGGGGTGAGGGTGGCTATTAACTTTTCCCTGGCACTACAGTTCCTATATCAAGCTCCTATATGCCCACCCAAATACAAAGAAAAGATAAATCATGTGGTTTTGAATGCTGTGTCCAAATAATTAAAGTTACATACAAATTGTATAACATGGCTTTTTCATGAACATTTCACTCTACTCCATAGCATAAGTTAAATTTGTGATTTTTAAATAAACTTATAGAATCAACATTTAGAAATGACACTTAAATTCTGTTGAAGGCAACATACCCCTGTAATAATCATGGTTTTCTAGATTCATAGAAATTATGGAATGAATCTTTCTCTATTTACATGTCAAAAGGGGAAATTTTGCAAGAACTTACAGGCTGCAGTCCTGCTAATCCAACAATAGTTAACTAAAAATTAGAAGTTCAGTAGTCTTTTAGCTTCTCAGTCACAAGACAGATCGTCTCAGCTGGTCTTCTCTATAGGCTGGAACCTGGAAACAATCGGTTCCAATGCCAGTGTAGGAATGGATGTGTGAAAAAGCTGAGGACAAGCTGATGAAGAGGAAAAACTTTCTGCTTCTACCTCCAGCAAAAGTCGCGTCCAAGATTAAAGGTGTGTCTTCCTGGCTCAGGATCCAGATTAAAAGTGTGTGTCTTCCGTCCTCAACGAGCTTGGCTAGAAGTGGAATAACACAATCCAATCAATCCCTCACAGGTGTGTCCCCCTTTTTTAAATAGATCTTTGCTCGTTCCAGGTATTTTCAATTGAACAACCAAGCGTACACATCAAAAGCTTGGGCTCAACAAAAAATGTGGTTTTAGCTCCCTAGAAACCTTAAAAGTAAACTGCAACCCAGTATATTATATTTTAAATTCAGAAGATATCTATCAGGTGGACAGGATCACAATCTCTTCCTTCTCCCTGGTTGTCCAGATGTAGAACTCTTGGCTACCAGAGTTCAAGTTTGGCTGCTTGCCCCACGCTCCCCCTAAGGTTTATGGAATTATATCCTATCTTTATGCAAGTTTAAATTAAGTGATTCTCCTATGTAAGAGTTGCTATGGTCATAGAGTCTCTTTAAAGCAATGCCAACCCATTTATAACTAAAAATGTTGACAAAATTCAGGGATAAAGATAAATTTTGGGAGAAATATTGATCTTGTTCCACTGTACAGTGGTACTTTGAGAAATGTCTTAATATTTGTAATTCTTCACTACCTTAGTTGGAAATAATAACAATAAAGCCAACTTTTGTCACAGAAATGTTTCTATATTCTCATTAAGAAAGGGTCAATTAAGTAGATTTCCCCATGCAAAATAAGAGGTCTATAGATCAGAAGGTATAGTTTTTAATCTAGATATTAATTTGTTTGTTTGTTTTGTCATCTACAAACAATATTAACATTTATTTGATATTGATAGAGTTGTGGATAGGAAACAATAAAACTTTATTAGGGAGGATGTTGTTTGTGGGCACACAGGTTCCAGTGGAGAGTGAAGACTGATTATGGCCTCTCTCATGCTGTTTGAGGTAATATAATCTGGTAAAGGTTTGTTGCACTTGGTAGAGGGATAGGAACTCTCCCCACTGCTTTCTTTTGTATCTGCAGAAATCCATTGAGCAGGAGAATTTTCATGGGCAGCCAGGAGCATTGCACACCTAGGAGTGCTCACAGTATGCTTCCTCCTCACGTGGAACTTCAGATGTTGTGATGAGGGTAGAACAAGAAAAATTCTCTCAGCTGGAGCTCTAAAGCCTACATTTCTACATTTTTCCTGGAAGTATGTATGCGTTCAGAGTAATAGGCTTTAGTTGTCTCCTTTCTTTGGCACTAAAATTCATAGTTCTTGTTCATGCTTCTCCTATGCTCTTAAAATCTTGAAGTTGATTGAATTTTCCTACAAAGTAGCCAGGAATTCCTTGATCTCATTAAGTTTCAGTAGGAAAATTTGTATCATTCCATCCATTTCACACTAGAAGTTTGAAGGGTTTTGTCAGATCTTCCTTGATGAGGAAGTTTCAGGTGCTGAAACAACACAGTTGGGCCAAATACATTTACTACAGACCCAGGCTGTAAGGCAATAAAATTTGTTCTCTGGAACCAAGTCCTTATATAAACAGAGAGAAAGAGAGAGAGGGAACATAGAGGCAGATGTTCACGTGTCTCCACCAGTCAAAGATAGTTGATATATCTATGTTGGGTATTGGGTTACACTTCTGATTGAGCATTACCAAACTTATAAAGTCTTTGATTAACATTTAAAAAAATTGTATAAAAGCAAAAAGGAAAAGGGGGCATGGGATAGGGGTTTTCTAGGAAGGGGAAATGGGGAAAGGGGATGACATCTGAAATGTAAATAAAATATCCAATAAAAAAAGAATTTCTATAACTTATCAGCTGCTTGGTTATGGAGATTCATCTCCTTTACAGTTCTAATCTAACCTCTTATGGGGGGGAGTGCTTAGCATCTAGATTACTCACTTAATCTTGTGTTCCCAGACCCTTGAAAAGCAGAGGGAGTTTGAGTCTCCAAGCCAAGGCTGCAGGAGTTCAGTTAAACCATTTTCTGTAATGCTTAGTGAGGGGAAACACTACATTGGACATTCCATCCATACCGTGATTCATAGTGCTGGGCTTCCTGTGCTTGACCTGTATGTGAGAGTTGAGGCTGCAGAAACTGAAGTCAGTTGGGCCTATGGAGTTAGCAACTGTTGCAGATTTTATCCCTAAATGTTTTGCTCTTATGAGCTGAATAATAATGTTAACAGACAACACTTGATTTCTAGTTGAAAGAATAATTTAAATATAGAGATTCCATATCTTTGAGAGATTTAATTTAATCAAATTATCAGGATTCAAAAGGATTACTTTTGCATTAATAATAGTATTTTTACTTCTCACCTGATATTTTTGTTTATTTTGTTTTAATTTAATTTTCTTTTTTTACTTATTCACTTTACATTCCACTCACTGCCCACTTCTTGTCACCCCCTTCCACAAGCTTTCCCCTATCCCCTTTCTCCTTCTCTTTGAGTGGGTGGGAACCCTCTTTTTTCTTTCCTCCCTGGCACTTCAAGGCTCTGTAAGGCTAAGTGTTTCCTCTCCCATTGAGGCTAGACAAGGCAGCCCAGGTAGAAGAACATGTTGTCTCTATGGAGAGACAACAGCTTTTATGATAGGTCCCTTTCCAGTTGTTTCAGACCCACATGAAGATCAAGCTACATAACTGCTACATATGTGCAGGGTGGCCTAGGTCCAACCCTTATATGTGCTTTGCTTTGTGGTTCAGATTCTGAGAGTCCCTAAGGGTCCAGGTTAGTTGACTCTGCTGGTCTTCCTGTGGAGTTCCTATCTCCTTTAAGGACTGGCAATTCTTCCTCCTATTCTTTCATAGTAGTCCCCAATCTCCCTCCAATTTTTGGCTTGTGAGCATCTGTCTGAGTTAACTGCTGGTTGTTTTTGTGTTTTGTTTTATTCTTTAATCTTGTTTTTGCAGTCTAGTTGTTGTCTCCCTTCTTGTCTCTTCCCTCTGACTGATTCCCATTCCATTCCTCCTTGCCCCCCATCTCTAAGAGGATGTCCCCACCTCCCCACCCACACTTCACCAGACTTCTCCACTCCCTGGGGCCCCAAGTCTCTAGAGGGTTAGGTGCTTTTTCTCTCACTGAGGCCAGAGAGCAATAAGAGAACAGAAGGAGATCATTGGGATACAAATGGGCAAAGAAGTAAAGGTATCACTATTTGCAGATGATATGACAGTATACATAAGTGGCCTAAAAATTTTTACTAGAGGAATTCTTCAGCTGATAAAGAACTTCAGCAAAGTGGCTAGATATAAAATTAACTCAAAGAAAACAATAACCTTCCTTTATACAAGTGATAAACAGGCTGAGAAATAAATTAGGGAAACAACATCCCTCATAATAGTCACTAATAATATAAAATATCTTGTGGTAACTCTAACCAACAAGTAAAAGATCTGTATGACAATAGCTTCAAATCTCTCAAGAAATAAATTGAAGAAGACCTCAGAAAATAGAGAGATCTCTCATGCTCAAGGATTGGTAGAATTAATATAGTAAAAATGACCATCCTACCAAAAGCAGTCTACAGATTCAATGCAATCTCCATCAAAATTCAAAGACATAGAAAGAACAATTCTCAATTTCATATGGAAAAACAAAAATTCAGGATAGTGAAAACAATTCTTAACAGTAAAAGAACTTCTGGGGTAATCACCACCCCTGACCTCAAGCTATAGCTACAGATCAATATTGATAAAACCTGCATGGTTTTGGTACAGAGACAGACAAGTTCATCAATGGAATAGAACTGAAGATCCAGAAGTAAAGCCACATGCTTATGAACACTTGATCTTTGACAAAGAAGCCAAAAATAAACAATGGACAAAAGAAATAATCCTCAATAAATGGTGCTGGTCTAATGGGCAGTCTGTACGTAGAAAAATGAAAATAGATCCAGATTTGTCGCTTTGTGCAAACCTCAAGTCCAAGTGGATCAGGGACCTCAATGTACAACCAGATACACTGAATCTATTTAGAAGAGAAAGTGGGAAAGAGCCTCAGACTCACTAGTTGTTTGTTTTGGATACATGAGCTCTCTCTTTAGTCAGGCTCAACTCAAATTCTGAAAATTCTGGCCTCATCATAGGATTATAGGTGAGACCCAATTAGTCTTGTGTTTTAATTTGTTTTGTTTACTCTTGTTTGTTTATTTTGCATTTTAAATTGTTTGTTTGTTTACTTATTTTCCATTTTAAAAGTTTTAAACTTTAGTTTTTCAATGGGATCTCATTGTGTTCTGCAGGCTGATCAAGTTGCCTCAATGCTTTGTAGAGGGAAAGTTGGAGTTCCTGTTTTGACTCCATGTTTTTTCTCAAGTATTTGATTGCCTCTCTCTTTCTCCATAAACTCCTCCCTGCATTTCATCTGTAGGTGTTATTTTAATCTTAAGATATTGTTTCATGTTACAGCCCTATTGCATTTAATAATATCAACAATCATATATTTTCACTCTTCTGCTTTTTTGTCTTCACTACTCCTGATGACAGCATCAGAAACCCAAGACTAGATTCTGGTGTCAGCACACAGGTGATCTTGGAGACTCCAGTGAGTCTGTATAAAGCAAAATAATTTTTGTTTTTCATTGACCACATCTTCATCTAAACACATTGTTGTTAATGTTCTCTTTATGCCGCTTTTCTGAATATCCATTTTGCTGTACATTTGAGCACTTTTCTATTATTTTCTCAGAGGAAAATACAAACCATGAGTTCAGTCAACTAACTGATTAGAAAGAAAATGTTCATTTTAGAGAATTATTCCAGTTTCCAAAGCTGCAAATGCTTAGCTGTGTGTGATGATGCAGCAGAGAGAACCTATCAGTACAGATAAGAGCCCATTTCTGTTGTTATTGATAGGAAGAGGATGGGAAATGAATTCCTTCCACCTTTTTATCCCTCTTAGTAATCTAGTTTTCTTCTTCTAATGACTCTCAATGCCCTTTCGATGGGTTTCAACTCGTCAACTTGATTGCGCTCCTGCTCCTCTTCGATTTCTCTGTTCACAAATGCATCCTCATTTGGTTTTCTTTTTAATTTTGTGAAACATAATTTCTTCCTTAAATTTAGTCCTTATACCATTAGATTTTTTCTCTGTAATTGGCTGTCCTCACAATGTAACTCACTGATGGTTTTACTTGTGACTCTGCAATAGGTAGGTATGGAGGTCTATAGTACCGGAATTAATCAAAGTGTTTATCTACAAAGCCACCTGCAGCCAGAGATTGAGATAACAATATCACAAAAGGAATCTAAATATGAGGTCCTCTCACAAAAATCTCATTTTATTTTATGTTTTTCTATTACAGATATCACCTCATCACATCAGCAAAAAGATGGTTTTATATAGGAAACAAACGAGCTCATTATAAGGATATAAAAACCAATGGCATTCAAAGCAGTATTAATGCTCAGCAGACTAAAAGAAAACCATCCACTGTAAGGAAATGGTTAGGTCAGATTCTCTTAACAGATAATAATTGGTAGGAATTGAATCATAGGTGAAATATTCCCCCCTGTATGAAGTAAACATTGAACACAATTTTAAAACACAGAGTTCTCAATAGTAAAAAGAGAAACACCTCCTATTCCATTGAATTATGAATTAAGAGTGAATAAAATGAATATTAGTAAGCCACCTTTCTTTCTTCTATGTGCTTTCCTATAATAAACTGGAAGTAAAATTAATTCATATTACTTTGCTGAATGATCCAGAGAATGAAGTTACACTGTAAACATTGTTCCAGTTTTGAAAAGCAATTGTTTCCTTTATAGAAGAGTAATTCCGGTTGTTTCTGCTTTTGTACTTTGGTGCAGCTAGCGAAGGGCAGTAATAATAGCAGAAGAGGCATAACACATTCCAGGACATAGACTTTGTGTCAGGAAAACTTGGCTTTGACTGCCAACATTGTTATACACTAAATAGGTCAACTTGGAAACGCCATTTACCTTTTTGCTGTGTAATCTATAAACTGCTGGTAACAATACTTCATACCTTTTTAACAGAATTTTTCAGAATTGAAATGAGATAATGCAAATAAAGTCTTATCTAATACACAGTAATTACTTTTATTTAAATGATATGTATTATTTTATTCATAAAGATGGAGGAAAACAAAATATACATCTGGATGTTCTAGTCACACATAATATTTATTTAGAAAATGACTTTTCCTCTGTGAAGCTGCTAAGATTTCTGAATTTGCTGCTGACAATCTCTAGGCATCTACAGAACACTCCTGTCATGAGCCAAAGTTTCTTCTCTCCTTACAGCAGATGTGGAATAAACATTGCTATGGATTTCTAGCCTGTTCCTCCATGCCTCCTTTTACTTCCTGTCAATTGATGTTTTATGGGCAAAGGGAATCCTGATCTACCATTGTGGTCTCAATTCCAGACACACCTGCTTCTAATCCAGTTCTAGATTTTGGCCCACTTCCAAACCAATAGATAGACTTCTAGGCTGTAGGTGTTACACATTGGAATGCTTCTCTTCTGATTATCTGTGTGTAGAGAAATGTGTTTATATTATTACATGATCCTAAAGGATTTCAGAGTCAAATGTGATACTCTCCATTGGGCATTGAAGAATCATTTAAGGCACGTTAGTATAGGAATGGAGGAGTATTAACAAACTCAGATGAACTGAATGGAGTAGCGGTAAAATTGTGGTTGGAAAGCTGCTTTAAAAATTCCAAGTGTAACTTCAGAAGGATAACAACTACAAATGAAAACATTAGAAACATCAGAGGAATTTTAAATTATCTTTGAAGTATAATAATTTTTGAAAAAAATAGCTTCTAGCATCACTTTACACAATACAAATTGTATGGCATAATAAAATCTAGTATTAGAATAAAATTATTTCCAAATAGGGAATACAGTGGCTTTTGTTAAAGCCTTATCTATTTCTTTTTTAATTTGATTAAAGAAAAGATTCAGAATTTACCCAAAGTAAAATATTAAAATCACTTGTTAAAGTGTTTCACAGATTTGTTGTGTTTTACAGTCTTCTTCTAACAATATACATCTTTCAATTTGTAGTTATAACATTTATAGATTTCATGGAAAAAAAATGAAAGATTGTAAATTAGCTTCATAAATATATATGACAACCAATTTTACCTCAATTCTTAGTGTATCAAATTAGGGATGGGGTCACCCACGCATCTCAAAAATATTAACCCAGAATTGCTCCTGTCTAAAGGAAATACGGGAACAAAGAATGGAGCAGAGACTAAAGGAAAGGCTATCCAGAGACTGCCCCACCTAGGGATCCATCCAATATGCAGACACTAAACCTAGACACTATTGCTGATGCCAAGAAGTACTTGCTGACAAGAGCCTGATATAGCTGTCTCCTGAGAGGCTCTGCCAGAGCCTGACCAATACAGATGTGGATGCTTGCAGCCAACCATTGGACTGAGCCTGGTGACCCCAATGAAGAAGTTAGAGAAAGGACTGAAGGAGCTAAAGGGAATTGTAACCCCATAGGAAGAGCAACAATATCAACCAATCAGATTCCCTAAAGCTCCCAGAGACTAAACCACCAACCAAAGAGTACACATGGAGGGACCCATGGTTCCAGCTGCATATTTAGCAGAGGATTACCTTATCTGGCATCAATGGGAAATGAGTCCCTTGGTCCTATGGAGGCTGGATAACTCAGCTTAGGGGAATGCTCAGGCACTGAGGTGGGAATAGCTGGGTGGGTGGAGGAGCACCCTCAACTGATTTCAGACTAATCTGATTTATACAAAACTTGTCATGTGAGACTTGATTTGAATTTCCTTTCTTTCATTATTCTCTGTAGGCTGACATTGTACACCCTCTCTGAGGTTAATGTAGTCAAATTTCTGTGCCCTCCTCAGCCTGGCCAAGGTCCATAATGACCATCTAGGTTTCCTCCCTCTTGTTCCCTCTTTCCCTAGCACTGAGCAGATAGGAGGAGAAAGCATTGAAATCAATCCTCACATTATAAAATAATACCTATTTGTAATAAAATTGATATTGATAATAAAATACCTGTAATAAAATAACTACCTATTTGTGATTTCCATAAACTACAGAAGAATAGACATATTATATTTTAAACTATTTTTCTCTCTTCTCTTGGTCACATTTCATAACAAAGTTATGAATGCACTTTACTCTTTATAAATAAATAAAATTCAATATACTATTATTTGATGTTCAGTTATTTGTACAGTTTCATCCTTAAGTATATATTTTGGTTGTTTTTATTTTTATACCAGTTACTAACAGTTCTAAAATTCGCGTATATTTATGCATTAGTGTGAATATATTAGTTGAATGAATCTTAGATTTATAACTTCCTTGCTGCAAGGCAAAAGATTGAGATTGAATCAGGAGCTCTAAGTATCATTATCTAAGAAACTTTAGATTTTTTTCACTTCTGTATCAAAACTCAATCTTTTTATTATAATAAACAGAAACATATTACTCCTTTTGATAAACACTCCAATAGGCTCAATCTTTTTATTATAATAAACAGAAACATATTACTTCTACTGACAAACACTCCAATAGGCTCAATAAAATTTACAATAGATGAATATATGGTAAATAACACCACAGGAGGTAGTAATAGTGCAATAGAAGCTACAAACACAGATGGGAACAGAGTGACAAGGGTGCTAATGTAGCAATTCTGATCAGTAGTGAAACTGCTGAACAAACTGGAGAGCAGAAAAACATAGATGAGAGGCCGCATTGTGTGTATATGTGGAAGAAGCCTGTTCTACTTTAAGCAGCCACATCTGGATGCTGTAAGAAGGAAGGGTATCTAGAATGTTTGGGGATAACAGGGACTATAAGAAGAGAGGAAAAAGGAGGCACACAAGTGATAAAAAAATTAATGCTGGCCTTATTCAGCTCATACTCAAGTAGTCATGTTCTGAGATTTTTATGAGATGTAATCACATAGAAAACTCCTTGTTCCTCTGATTCTTACACTTTTTCTGTTCCCTCTTCTGAAATGATCTGTGAGCTTACTTACATGTAGTAGTTGTTTTATAGATATACTCATTGAGATGGTCTCTACAGCTCTGTGTTTTAATAGGTTGTGGTTTTCTAAAATGCTCTTTGTCCCTTGCAAAAAGAAATTTCATTGATGCAGGGTGAAGACTACACTTAAATGTGTGTTTAAGGCCAAATATTTAGAATGCAGTTAAGTTATATGTTGGAGCATCTTTTAGGTATATTCCCAGGAGTGGTGTAGCTGAGTCTTCAGGTAGAACTATTTCCAATTATCTGAGGAACTGCCAGATTGTTTTTCAAAGTGGTTTTATCAGCTTGCAATCCAAATAGCAAAGGAGGAGTGTTCCTATTTGTTTAAATCCTCGACAGCATCTGATGTCACCTAAGTTTTTGATTTAACCATTCTGATCGGTGTAAGGTAGAATCTCAGGGTCATTTGGATTTGCATCTCCCTAATGACTGAGGATGTTAAACATTTCTTTAGGTGGTTCCTCAGTTGAGAATTCTTATTTGGTTCTCTGGAGTCTAACTTCTTAAGTTCTTTGCATATTTTGGATATTAGCCCTCTATAGGATGTATGATTGGAAAAGATCTTTTCCCAGTGTATAGATTGCCATTTGTTCTATTGACAGTGTCCTTTGCCTTACAGAAGCTTTTCAATTTTGTGAGGTCCCATTTATCATCCTGAGTGAGGTAATCAAGAAACAAAAGAACACACATGGTACATACTCACTGATAAGTGGGTATTAGCCCCAAACCTCAGAATACCCAAGATACAACCCACAAACCATATGAAGCTTAAGAAGGAAGAACAAAGTGTGGATGGTTCAAGCCTACATAGAATGGGGAACAAAATAATAGCAAAAAGTAGAGAGAGGGAGCAACTTGGGAGGTAGAGAGGAAGGGTAGAAAAAAAAGGAGGAGCAGTATCAGGCATGGGACAAGACAAAAGAGAAATACAGAGGGTCAGTCAGGAAATTGAATAGAAATACATAACAGTGGGGGATGGGGAATGGGGGAATGCCACTAAAAAAGTTCAGACTTCAGGAAAGGGGGAGGCTCCTAGGAACCAACAGGGATGATTTTAGCCAAAATATCCAACAAAGGGTAGATAGAACCTATAGAGACCACTTCCAGTAGATAGGTACTGTTCCCATTTGAGAGATGGGGCCACCCACCCATCTCAAATTTTTTAACCCAGAATTGTTCTTGTCCAAAGGAAAGACAGTGATAAAAACTGGAACAGAGACAGAAGGAAAGCAATCCAGAGACTGCCCTACCTAGAGATCCATCCCATCTGCAGACCCCAAACCCTGACACTATTGCTGATGTACAGAAGTGCTTGCTCGTATGGCTGTTCCCTGAGAGGTTCTTTCAGAACTTGACAAATACTGATGCAGAAACTCACAGACAACCATCAGACTGAGCCCGGGACCTCAATGGAAGAGCTAGGGAAAAGGTCTAAAGGAGGTTGAAGGATTGCAACCCCATAGAAAGAACCATATCAACTGTCCTGGACCCCCCCCCCCCCCCCAGAGCTCTCAGAGACTAAACCACCAACCAAAGAGTATACATGAACAGATCTATGGCTTCAGATACATATGTAGCAGAGGATGGCTTTATCTGGCATCAATGGGAGGGGAGGCCCTTGGTCCTGTGGAGGCTTGATGCCCCTGGTTTTTGGGAAGCTAGAGAGATGAAGTGAGAGTGAGTGGGTGGGTGGGGGAACACCCTCTTTGAGGCAGGAGGAAGGGGGAGAGGGGAGATGGGATAGGGAGTTTATGGAGAGTAAATGAGGAAGGGGGATACCATTTGAAATGTAAACAGATAAAATGATTTAAAAAAAATGCAGTTATGCGTTATAGTGTTTTAGTAAATGTTGGGCCATGGAAGGGTATTCTGGTTCTTGGGATGTGGGTTCTGCCATGTCCCCAGAACCCAGGCTCCTGACATGAGGCCTAATCTCTGGTTCCACCTTTACCATTCAGTCACATTCAGTCACTACACAGGTGGGTGTGATAAACAGCCCCCAGGCCCTTGAGAGATTTACATACTAATGAGGTACCTGAAGACCAGAGGGTGGAGCCAACTAAGCATTCCTCCCCAGCCCCTCCCCCCTTTTCCCCTTCCCTTTTTCACTCAGGCATGGCCTGGGTTTTGTGGGGTATGGATCCAGATCCATCCACCATCCGCCATGCCAATAAACCGGTTTTGGAAACCCAAGGACTTCCTCATGTGTTGGGGCCATGCCATGAGGAACAGTGAGGAACCGTGGAGAGGCTTTTAGTTAATGAGCAGCCGGGCCTAACTTCCAGCTGGAGGAACCCAGATCGTTCCCAGCTGGAAGTTAGGCTCAGCCAACTACCCACAGCATGGTGGGAGGAACCCTGGGTTCCCCAGCCATATTTTTCCCACAAGTAAAGTGACAATTGCAGGTTCTCCTTTAATATCCATGATTTTGCTAGCTCTAGAATTTGTCTAGAATTTCAGTACATGAATTCTCTCTTCTTGAGGCAATCCTTAAGTTTCCTGAGATCTATTGGCCAGTCCAATGATAGGCATACCACCACTGCACACTTAGGGTTATCATATTATGCTAGTTATTTTGGCTCATAGCTCTCATATCTGGGTAGAACTCCTGGTTCTCATCTGCTTCCAGGAGCAGGTCCCGAGCTACAGCCCTCTCCACCGCAATCACACTCAGATACAGCTTGACTTTCAGGAATTCTGACACATCCAGGCTCTCAGGTGAGTCTACCACTATAGCCCCAACACCTGGCCTAAATGGGATCCAACCAGGGCCCAGGGATCAGGAGCCTTCCCCCAGCCGGTGACACAATCCTTCTGGTTTGGATCTGCTCCCAGGAATGGACTCTAGGATATAACTCTCTCCACCCCAATCACACCCAGAGACAACTTACCTCCAGAAGTTCTGACATACCCAGGCTCACAGGCTCACAGGAGGGACAGGCTCCAGTCAGAGACAGCAAGGCCAGCTAACACCAGAAATAACCAGATGACAAGAGGCAGTCACAAGAACATAATCAACAAAAATCAATGGTACTTGCAACATCAGAACCTAGTACTCCCACCACAGCAAGCCCAGAAACCAGGGAAGCAAGAGATTCCCAGAACTGAACAATGATGACATTAGCCAAAATACTCAACAAAGGGGAGATAGAAACCCGTAGAGACCATATCCAGTGGATAGGCATGGCCCCCGGGTGAAGGATGTGGTCACCCACCTATCTTAAAAATTTTTAACCCAGAATTGTTCCTGTCTAAAAGAAATGTAGAGACAAAGAGTGGGGTAGAGACTGAAGGAAAGACCATTAAGAGACTGCCCCTGCTTGGGATCCAACCCATCTGTAGACACTGTTGCTGATGCCTTGAAGTGCTCACAGACAGGAGACTAGTACGGCTGTACTGAAAGGCTTCAACCAGCATCTGACTAAGACAAATGCAGATACTCACAGCCAAGCACTGGACTGAGCCAAGGGACACCAATGGAAGAGTTAGGGGAAGGACTGAAGGAGCTGAAGGAGATTGCAACCCCATAGGAAGAACAACAATATCAACTGACCAGACATCCCCCACACCCCAGAGCATTTAGTACCAGGGAGTAAACCTCCAACCAAAGAGTACACATGGAGGCACCCATGGCTCCAGCTGCATATGTAGCAGAGAATTGTCTTATCAGACATCAATGGGACAAAAGCCCTTTGGTCCTGTGAAGGCTCAATGTCCCATCATAGGGGGACGCTAGGACAGTGAGATGCAAGTGCATGGGTGGGTGGGTGAGTGAGCACCCTCGTAGAAGCAGAGAGAAGGAGGATAGGATGGAGATGGGGTGTGGGGGTTGTGGAGGAGAAACCAGGAAGGAAGACAACATTTGTAATGTAAATAAATAAAATAACCAGTTAAAGAAAAGAAAAAAAAAAAAGAAAATTTGCAAGGTTTCTTTTTGGATCAGGAACAGTAGTCCTCAGGTTGGAGGATTGCAGGTCAGTTCCAGCTAATGAGCCTCTAGACCATATGTCTGAAGTACATGGTGTGTTCAGCTATAGAAATTTACCTTCCAGTTCTATGAGATAACCAAGGTCACTAGCAACAGCCAGTAATGTTTTGGGAGTCTCTTATATAACCACCACCAACAACTCAAAGGAAGGATTTTCATGTCTGGTGTCTTTGGCTCTTGGAGGAAGCATTGTCTACATAAATATGAATTTGTTTTTAGTCATATTAGGTATTTTTATACACGACTTATATGTGTTAGAGATATGTATAGGTAGTTAATAATATGATTCCTTATAACTTTTTCGCAATCCTGACTGTTAATTTACCTCTCCTCCTATTTCTGTATTTATTTCCCCACTCCCTAATTAAAGCCCATGCCTAATTTTTCTCATTTATCCCATATAATATGGATGCAGGTAGGGGTGGACAGGAATGGAGATGAACAAAGGAGGAGTTGTAGGGGAGCGAGAAGTGCCTAGGAGAACTCAGCTCCTTACAATGGATAACAGGCAACTATGGAATTCGAAAGAGGAAGAAATAGTCTTTCTGTGGGAGTAGGGTACAAGTTGATTATGCTATACCAAATGATCATTCGTAAAAACATAGAACCATGTTAAATTATACAGACATGGAAATGTGGGCTTATGTGTTTAAAAATATATAAATACACATATAACAACAATTAATGAAAAAAGAAGCCATGAATTTGAAAAAGTGTAAGGAGGGGAATATGGGGGCTCTTGGAGGGAGAAAAAGAAAGGGACAAATAATGTTGTAATTATAGCTTTAAAAAATAAAAAGGAATAATTTAAGAAAACTAATGCTGGCAGGAAGTTCTGTCTTATACCACAAATGATTTTTTTTCCAGAATAGGAATTATTTACCTATAAAATGCTTTAAAAGCAATTTTCATGCATTCTCTTCTGCTTTGTTCTTGAATACTTTGCTACACAGAAGTATTTGATGCCTATTTATAAGTCATTGATGGCACTCTGAAGGATGCTGGGATAGACAGGGCATCAATGGTTTTACCCCACTATGGATCTTGCTTATTACGATAATGACTTGCCAGGCAGTTTGAACGCACACATGTGCACGCGCACATCCACACCTATGTACAAGTTCTAGGATACAGTGATCCATTACACTCTGTTCTTATACTCAGATTTAGTTTATTTACTTCATACGTTTATGTCTTTATGCTTTCTTGGGCTTATTTTGTCATAATTGTCTATCTTTCAATTCAGCACCTAATTTCTTTTTGTTTGATAACTTAAGTGTTAAGGCAATGGGTTGTAATTTCTTTTCCTGTTGTGATAAAATCCTCTGGGAAAAGCAACTTAGGGTAGAAAGACTTATAGGTCATAGATTCATACAAACAGTCTTACCTGGCAAGGAAAACACAATGCCAGGAGTTCAAGGTGGCTGGTCATATTATACCTAAAGTTCAAAGATGAGAAAACAAGGCATTCATCCTCCTTAGTGCTCACCTTGAATTTTCCACTTTTAAACAACCCAACATCCTCTGCCTAGGAAATGGTTCCAACCACAGTTGGTCGATCTTCCCCACTCAATTAACAAAGAAAACAAGATATTCTCAGAGGCCCATCTCCCAAGTGATGCTAAATTATGCCAAAATCGATCACTATGGAATCAATTTCTTTTTTTTTCATTCTTTATTTTTTTTTACAGTCCAGTCTTCATCTCCCTCCCAGTCTGCCCTCTGACTCTTACACATCTCATACCTCTTCCTTCCATCTCCAAGAGGATGTCCCTAACCCCCATGCCCACCCCACCAGACCTCCCCACTCCCTGGGGCCTCCAGTCTCTTGAGGGTTAAGTGTATCTTCTCTCACTGAGTCAAGACTTTGCAGTCCTCTGCTGTATACGTGTTGGGGGGCCTCATATCAGTTGGTGTATGCTGCCTGGTTGTTGGCTCAGTGTGTGAGAGATCTTGGGGGTCTAGGTTAGTTGGTCTTCCTATAGGGTTGCCCTCTTCCTCAGCTTCTTTCAGCTTTTCCCTAATTCAACCACAGGGGTCATCAGCTTCTGTCTATTGATTGTAAATTGTAAATTACACATATTGTGTAAATATGTGCATCTGATTCTTTTAGCTGCTTGTTGGGGCTTTTGGAGGTCAGTCAATCAAGGCTCCTGTTTGTAAGCACACCATAGTATCAGTAATAGTCTTAGGCCTTGGGGCCTTCCGTTGAGATGGACACAATTTGGGCTTGTCATTGAACCTCATTTCTCTCAGGCACTTCTACATTTTTGACCCTGTAGTTCTTTCATTCAGGAACAATTCTAGTTCAGTGTTTTTGACTATGGGATGGCAACCCCATCCCTCACTTGATGCCTTGTGTTTCTAGGTGGACTCTACATGTTCCCTCTCCCCACTGTTGGGCATTTCATCTAAGGTCCCTCCCTTTGAGTCCTGAGAGTCTCTCACCTCCCAGGTCTCTGGTAAATTTTAGGGGGTCTCCACACCTCCTACCTCCTGAGGTTGCCTGTTGCCATTCTTTCTGCTGGCTCTGAGGGCTTCAGCCCTGTTCCCTGCCCCCAGTGCTTCATGTTCCCCTCTTTCCCTCCCTGTCTCCTTTCCCACCCAGGTCCCTCCCTCCTATCCCTCATCCTTGCTTGCTTTATTCTTCCTCCTAAGTGGATTGAGGCTTCCTTGCTTGGGCCCTTCAGCTTGTTAACCTTCTTGAATTCTATGAATTGTATCCTAGGTACTCTGCACTTTTTTGGCTAATGTCCACTTATTAATGAGTACATATTTCAAAGCATATTTAAAGGAGTTTTCTAAACATGCTCATTTTAACCACGTCAAAAGCAAATTATTGCTCCAACATTCAATTGGCTATTGTTGTACACTACATTTACTTTTCTAAGAACTCTTTCCCATTAATACTCCTTTTCAAACCAATATATATGAGTTCTTTGTTTAGGTTATTTTCCTCATTGTTTTAAGGATCATATAGTTTACTAAACAATTTTTTTTCAAAACAGAACCCAATGTTAGAGCATTTTCCAGAGTTGTTAAGGGAAATAAAACTTTACTTTTTAAAAACTATCACTTTGAATGTTGAAGCTTTACTGTGTTTTCATTTGATTTTATAAATTTTGGCTTCACTAACGAAAAGGTGTTGTACTAGTTAGCTTCCAGGTTTTGTGGTTGTTTCAGGGTGTTGTTGGTTTTGGTGTTGGTGTTGTTTTGCCAACTGACACAGGCTATATTTATCTGAGAATAGGTAAACTCAGTTGAGAAAATGCTTTCAGTAAGATGACCTATAGAGAGTTTTCTTCATTAATGATTGATTTAGGAGAGTCCAGTGCAGTGTGGCAGTGTTACTCTTGGACAAGTGACCCTACAACATACAAGAAAGGAACCTGAACTAAAAACTGAAGAGCAGGCCAGTGAGTTCCTCGATGACCTCTGATCATGACCTCTTCCTCTAGAGTCTACTTCTCTTTGATTTTCTGCTTCTGCTTCTTTCAATGATGGACTCTGATTGCAATATATAAGCCAAATAAATCCTTTCCTAACCAACTCGTTTTTCGTCTGAAAAAGAGGTATAAAGACAGGTATAAAGCATAAAACCTTGTAGAACACTGAAAAGATAATCTTATGAGAAAGATCCACAACATACTCAATATCACATTTATCTTTTGATATTTATAAATGTGATCATTTGGAAGAAAATCAATTCATTTTCAATTGTAAAAATAGTTTGAAAAGGTTTTTCATGCTACTCCCCTGCTCCTCCACAGGATATAATATGCCCTATACACTATTGCTATTATTTAAGCAGTACCTATGTCTAGAAACATCACAAAGAAATATTTAACTAACTGTAGTTTTGCAGGCTTAAAATCTGAGACCATGTGGCTCTGTCTGCTTGGCTTTTGGTGAGGGTTCCCTTGACTATATAACGATGTGATAGAGGAATAGAAAAAGACCTGGCTATATATAAAGGGGAATGATTAAAGAATGAGAGAGGCAACTATAGAGAGTTAGGCATTAGGTTTGGTCTTTTATAAGTCCATAAGGTCTTTGCTCCAGTGACTCTTCGAAATTCTACCACCTCTGAATACTGGCCCTCTCTTGGCCAAGACATTAACATCTGGAGCAATAAGGGACAAACCACATCCAGAGCACAGCCTTATCACAAAAGATGCTTATAAATCAGGAAAAAATTTAATTAGAATAGCAAGTGTAATAATGACAAATGCATTCTCATATTTTCTGAATTATATATCTTAAATTAAATTATACTATTTATTTTAATGTTTTGACTTTAAAAATGAGAGATCTGGTTGTATTTCTAGAGATAAATTCTCCATAATTATTCCTTGTTGCTATAGTTTTTTGTTGGTTTGTCTGTTTTCATTTTATTGTTTTGACTAAATATAAAAGTCATTACCCAGGATATGGAGGGTTTTTTGTTTTGTTTTGTTTTGGTTTTTTTGTATGTGATTTGATTTACTACATAACTTAACATATCAAGGGGATTAAGCATATTCTATTTTCCTTTCCTCCCATATAGTATAACTTAAAGTCTCTTAAAAATAGCAAACAATTACCCACCTAGCATCAAATGGTTGAGATGGATAATATGGCAATATAATTTAAAAATTTATTTTAGTGCCACCCAGCTGAGCATAAAAGAGAATATATGGCCTGCTAAAGAGCCCTTGTGAGCCCACAGCACACAGTCCATCAATGCCACAGCAAGAAGAGGCACACAAAAAAACTTTTCTGCTAATAACATAGTTTGCTATTTGCTGTGTAATCCTAGCTAGAATTTTCCTTGACCTTGAAAACATTCAAAGCATGATCAATTATCATCTAATCACTGTGGCTCAGGTTCTATTTGCGTGTGCTTCCTGC
This sequence comes from Rhabdomys pumilio, assembly GCA_030674055.1. Taxonomy (NCBI): domain Eukaryota; kingdom Metazoa; phylum Chordata; class Mammalia; order Rodentia; family Muridae; genus Rhabdomys; species Rhabdomys pumilio. The sequence goes on along the minus strand of JANHMN010000004.1, from coordinate 56,006,333 downwards.
TGAACCACAAATGTTTATCTTTTCAGAAAGCAATATTTGTCACCCTGATAAATGTCTCAAACTATAAATAATATACTGACCATCCTTGGATATTTAAGAGTCCATTAAATTAAAAAAATATAATCTAACTAGAAATTCTGCCCATTATTGATTATGTAGCCAATAATAGAATTATGATTAAAAAATAAATTTACTCATGATTAACCAGAAGTAAATAAGACTACATCCAACATTCTGTGTACAATTTCCAGAAAGGTCATCCAGAAGGGAAAATAACAACCTTTGTGATTCTGAAGGACAGAATCATTTGAATCAGTATGCAAAATGCTGAGCTCAATATTGAGCAGAATATTTGTATGCATATTGGTGACTAAGATATGCATAGAGTCATGGAACCAGACACCCAGAAAAAGAAATCTGCAAAGCTTATCTGATCCAACCACTTGTCTTCAGGTTGGGTGATTATAAAGCCCACACAAAAATGGAGAAAATATTTAATAGTATTTATTCATGGGCTCAACAAACCCTTGTTGAAAATGCCTATTTTTTTCTAGGTACCCAAAATACAAAGGAAGATTCACATTGTGCTTCCTACGAGTGGTGTATAATCTAAGGGAAGGGAATGGAGATTAAAAGTACAGAACGTAAAAGCAAGAGTCAGCTATTTCTGTATCCTACAAGGTATATTTATATAAGCAGTCTTTCTT
>JANHMN010000004.1:55973742-56005616 GCA_030674055.1 Rhabdomys pumilio | reverse complement strand
TTAAAATACACTACAACTACAGGAACACATAAGACTGTAGAGATGAGACAAACTTAAATTTTGAATTACAGGAAAGTGAGACAAAGTTGCACAGGAACCCTTGTGAAGACATGCCTAGTGAGAAAACATCAACAGAAATAGCTAAAACTCAAGAGACTTTTGATGAAAACTATCACTTACAGAAGTAATCACTTTTAAATTGCAACAAGTAATGGAAAACCCACCAAAGTAAGAACAAATACTGATGCTCAGGAATGGTATTTCTAGCACTAATGACATTATGTTGTAGTTATTCATTGGTCATGGAAACTAGAAAACATCAGGGAACTAGGTAAACAGCACCAGACAAAGGTCTCAAACAGGCAGTGAAGATTTTTCTTTGGTAAGATTTTGTCAATGGGTTTTGTAACAGGCACATTGGAGGAGCGGAGGCTTTTTAACAGTGATGGATGAGGGTCATTGTTGTTGTTATTCTTGAATTGTAAAAGGGCGGTAAGCTACAAATGTGCACACTTTTGTTTGATTATGATTTACAACTATATCAAGAGCTGAAGATGCTTAGCCTAGAACATGGGGAGGCAGGAAATAAGATGATTATGTAGAGTTCAGAAGAAAAGGCACCTTGAAAAGTTATCTCGAGGGTAGACTACTAGAGAGTTGAAAACTCAGAGTAATATCCCGTGAAGCACTTCTAAAAGCCAGAGCACTATCAAACATTGTCTTTGTCCTTTCCTTCTATAGAACAACTAGGAAAAAAAAATAGTTTGAAATATACAACGTTAAAACATAGTAATAACCAACCAACCAACAACACTAGAAACACTAAACTTCTTTAGAGTCTACAAAACATAAGGGATTTTTCTTCAAGTTTCTTCAGGCCATAGAGTTTGATCATAGTCCTAGAAACCTAACTAAGTTAACTTTAAAATGTCTAGCCATTGTAATAAAATCAACATACTTAATATGATATTGTACTGAAAATCTAATAAATCAGGCCAAGTTGTATAGGTTGCTATGAAGAACTAGGACTGCAAATATGGGACTAGAGAGACGTGGTTAAGGATAAGGGCAGTGGCCCTTTTCCACAGCTTCTGAGTTCAATTCCCAGCACTCACCTTGTGGCTCAGTTACATATTTAATGAAATGTAGTGGTATTTGATGCTATCTTCTGATGTGCATGTAGACAAAACTCTAAAATACAAAAGTAAATACATCTTAAAATAATAGAGCTGCACATGCAGATTCATTCCCTTACTCAGGGTGCAAAGACAGGGAGAGCTTTGTGAGTCTGAGGCTACTGTGTTCTACAAACTGAGTTCCAGGACAGCAAAGGATGTCCTGTCTCAAATAAAGAGAAACCCTGTCTCAAATAAATAAATAAATAAATAAATAAATAAATAAATAAATAAATAAGCTATACATATTCTTCTCTAAAATACAATTTACATGATTAAGCCTTGTCCTAGAATTAAACAACTGCTCTTCCCACAACACCAAAATAGTTCTTTTTTTTTTTTTATTTTTTTTATTCTTTGCAATAGTATTTATTTTTATTTTTGTGTTTGTACTGTGAATACGTGTGGATGTCTGTTCAGGAGGTCAATGGTGGATATTGTATCTCTCCTCGGTTGCTCTCTGTTATTATTATTATTATTATTATTATTATTATTATTATTATTATTATATTTCAAGACAAATCTCTCACTGAACATGAGGCTCCTCAATTTGACTAAGAATAGTTAATGAGCATTAAGATAGGCCTATCTCCATCTAATCCCTCATTCCTCGCAGGCTGAGGTCAGTGGCATGTTCTGCAATACTTGAATATTTTACACAGTTTTTTTAAGATCAAATTTAAGTCTTTATGCTGACAGACAAAACACTGTACTAACAGAGGTATCTCCCTGTGTCCCTTAGTTCTTAGTGTGCTGATTTATGATGGCTGTTTGTTCAATTATACTAGCTTTGCATTACTGGAGAAATCTCTAATTTTAATAATATATACAATTAAAATATTCAATGCATAGCAAAAATTAGTGTTTTGCATAAAATATTTTACATTTGATTTTGAGAGCAATTCACCATGAATTTTCGTTTTAGCCATGCTCAAGCGGTTGGGATTTTCGTTATTGGTTTTATTCATATGTTGTGTGTGTGTGTGTGTGTGTGTGTGTGTGTGTGTGTGTGTGTGTAAAAGAGAGAAGGAGAAAATGCTTTTGAAAAGTGCTTTTTTAATTTTCTGAAAATATTTTAAAAGCAACTATATGTAAAATTATTGTTAAAACTATTCATAGTTGACATTTCTTTCGGAAAAAGCTCTTTATTTATGTCAGTTTTCAAAATCACATACTCCATCTCTTTAACACATACAAAACTATTCAGAGTTCTGAAATTTTTTTAATAAGGTTGCTTTTGTCTATTAAATTGGCCCCATCATTTAAATAAACAGATTTACTCTCATAAAATTTCTCATAATCATGCATTAGTTTTATACATCTTTAACTACTGTGGAGATACTTTTTTTTAACTCATGACTCCAAGATACATCTATCCCCTATCTTTCTCTCTGTGTTGTTCTTGTTTAATTTTTAGATTTTATTTTAATTATTACATTTCTCTCTTTTCTTCCTTTACTCTCAACTCTTCCCTGTTCTTCATATCTTTGGCCTCCTTTGTCATCAATTATTATTGCATATGTGTGTGTGTCTGTGTGTGTGCTTAAATATAATCTGTTACAACTTGTGGTGGTTTGAATATGCTTGGAGTGGTACTATTGGGATATGTGGCCTCACTAGAGGAAGTGTGTCACTCTTGGTTGGGCTTTGAGACCCTCCTACTAACTATGAGGGTGCCAGTCTTTTCCTAGCTGCCTTCAGAACAAGAGGTAGAACTTTCAGCTCTTCTTATGCTCTCACGCTTCCTGCTTTGATGATAATGGACTGAACCTATGAACCTGTAAGTTAGCCCCAGTTAAATGTTTTCCTTTATAAAAGGTGCCTTGGACGTAGTGTCTCTTCACACAATGGAAACTCTAAGACACAACCATATAGTGTGACTTTTATGTATGTTTTCAGGGTTGACAGTTTGACACTGGAGAATTAGTTGGTGTGCTTCTGGCTGGGGAGGGCCATCTTCCTTGCTCCTACCTTTACTCAAGTTTTACATTATTTCTTGTTGTTCTTTCTGTAGAGTAGAAGCCTCATGTCCAGTTTGAAGTGTTTATTGGTGTCATTCTTGTTCAGCTCATGCTTGGGTGCTCATTTTGTTGAAACTTTGCAGGTATAAATTCTTTTTTTTTTTTAATCTTTCTTTTTAAAATTTTTTTATTTGATATTATATTTACATTTCAAATTTTATCCCCTTACACCATTTCCCCCTCACCACCCAGGAACCTCCTATCCCATTCCCCTTCCTCCAGATTCTATGAGGATGTACCCCTACCTACCCCCTCCACTCCCACCTCCCTACCCTTGAATTCACCCTACTCAGTGTTCAGCCTTCATGGGACCAAGGACTTCCTCTCCCACCTATGCCTGACAAGGCCATCCTCCCCTACATATACAGATGGAGTCATGGGTCTCTCCCTATGTGCTCCCAGGCTGGTGGTTTAGACCCTGGGGAGCTCTGGTTGGTTATCCTACAAAAGACACAATCTTGCAGCAAAGTCCCTGATTCTATGGCTCTTACATTATGCCTGACCCACTCCTGTGGGATGTTACCTGAGCCTTGCAGTAGTATGAGAGTGTTTTGTAGATATATCCACTGGGTCTGGGTTCCAAATGTCTGCATTTTGATTGTCTGTGGTTTTCTATAATACTCTCTGCCTACTGCAAAAAGAAGTTTGCTTAATGGGGGGCAAAGACTACATTTATTTGTGAGCCTAAGGGCAAATGTTTATAGACTATTTTTAAGAATTGTCAGTTTTGTGGTTGTAGATTCTTTTCTAATAACCATAACCTCACTAGCACTGAGTAATTAGCTAGGTTTCTAGTACCAAGCATAGTAACCTTGTTGTTGAATAAATTCTTAAGTCAAATTAGAATCTCCTTTGCTTGTTATCTCTCTCTGCCTCACTCTGTATGTCTCTGTCTCTCTGTCTCTCTGACTCTGTCTCTCTGTCTCTCTCTGTCTCTCTGTCTCTCTGTCTTTGTCTGTCTGTCTGTCAGTCTTCCTGCCTCCCCCCCCCTCTCTCTCTCTCTCTCTCTCTCTCTCTCTCGTCATGCTCTACTTCATTACCATTTCCAAATTTTGGTAAGTTAGAAAAATAACTACATTAATTTCTCTTAGATTTAGATTACCCTTGTCCTGTAAAGATCTTCAGATGGCATTAATGAATGCAGAAGATGAAGGGATCAGTAATAGAAAAGGAGAGACATGAAAGACGAAGCGTATCTTGCTAAGCTGTGAGTGAGAATGCTCAATTCTCTTAAGAAATGCTGTAAACCTCATTTCACTGACTCTCTTACTCCCATAAAAATGAGAAAAGAAGCTTTGAAATTTATATACAAACTCACATAGTTATTGATTGAGAGCTTGTGGTAAATTGTACAGAGCAGAAAAATCAATTGCATGGTAAGAGATGTTCAGTTTCACACATAGTGTTAAGGAAAGACTTCTCTGTGGATTATATTCAAATGGTGTGAAGAGAACATTTTGAAAAAGCATTCTGGAAAGAGGAGGCCAGCGCAAAGGCCCTGAGCAGGACTGGTCAAATACAGAAAGAAGGACAGAATGATTAGAGCTAAGTGATCAAGAAATAAAGCAAATGGCACTGTAAAGGGAGCACAAAATCAGATTATATACTAGTTCCTGGTCAAGATAAGGTCTTCGTAATTTTGTAAATGTCATGGGAGGTGATTAAAGCATCCTTAGTGGACAATGATATGACATGATATACAAATAAGGCCGAGACAGCCGTAAAGAGACAAGAAATGTAAAAATCAACTAAAAGTTTGTTAATTCTGTCAAACTAGGCAGTTTATATGAAAATAAATATTGGTTAGACTATGGTACAAGTATAAAAACTGTAACATACATCTTCACTTATGGAAGAATAGGAGGAAGGATTACATGACCTGAAAGGGATAGGAACTCCACAGGAAGACCATCAGCCTAAGCTGTCAACTAACCTGGACCCTTGGGGCTCTCAGAGTCTGAACCACCAAGCAAAGAACATACACAGGCTGGACCTAGGCCTCCGGAACACATCTAGCTGATACTCAGCCTGCTCTTCATGTGGGTCCAGAAAATCTGGACATTTTTTCAGAATATTTTTTATAATATTCAGTCAGTTTTGTTTAGAATTTTAAAATTTAATTTCTAAGAGTCATGAGAAATATTCTTAGTATGTTTATAAGCACTGAGGAACATTTTAAACAACTTGGAAAAACTGATGTGTTTTATAATTTGACTATTTTTACATATATTCTTATATGTAATTTATTTTTATATTGTATATTTTATATTTTTATAAGATATATGAACATATAAAAATTATATATATTCTTATATAAATGTTCTCATACTCTGAAAAATAATGATTATATAGGCGTTGATTCCTGGCCACTTTCCTTGCTGGTTTGTCATTGGACTCACTAAGGAGAAAATCATTTTGCTTAAAAATATTAAAAATGTTACTAATTTTAAAACTTGCATTTTATATTATATCCTTGCTACATGGTATTGAAAGGGGTATTTGATGAATTGTTAGAAATAATATGTATTTCTAATTTTGTTTGAAACAGTTTTGATATTTAACATTAGGCTTGTTTCTTTATTCTTTGTATTTATCAAGTTTAGAAATTTTTTTGTAAGCCCAGGTAGCTATGGGCACTTTACAAATAGTTATTTTGTATTGTCAACATTATTTCAACACTTAAATTCTTGAATTAAATAGAAAGGAATATTATCTCTGTTCCTTTTGTTCATTTTTCAATATTAGAATAATTTGAAATATTCTTTATTGAGTTGTAATGTGTTAGATAAATATCAAAAAAGAAATCAAGATATTTTATGCACCTTTTCACTAATTCTTTTATGGATTCTTTGAAAATTTCACACTTATATACAATGCACTTTGATTTTATTGACTCCATCATACATGTTGTTCAATAACCCATATCATCATCATCATCACCACTTTGAGTACATTAAAAATGGATGTGAATATAACTGTAGGATCATCTACTGGTTCGTGGAAAATGCCCTAATCCCCAGAGTAAAATGACTCTCGCTCCTTCAAAAGCTCTTCAGCTGGGATGGTGTGTCCTGAGTTTTACATCCATTCATTTGGGAATTTTGATGGAATATTACATGTCAGGTTTTGTGTAGGTAACCACAGTTTATGTAAGTTGATGTAAGCACAGCCACATCATGACCAAAGTTAGAAATTAACAGCTTTTGTCTTTATCTATCAAACAATTAGATTTTTTCTACTTATTTTTTTCTGGATGTTCCCTAAGTCTTCCATATGCAGATGTGGATATATATGCGATCTATGGCTAAGACTCATAGTCACTCTTTTAAAACTCTTACTAGTTATGAATCTTTATTCACCACTACCCATAGCAAAAAGAAACTTCCGTTACCAAGGTTGAGAGCAGATATGGGTCTAAACATAACAAAGTAGTTGGCAACATGGAAATTTAGTGGAAAAATAACAGAATGTTTTCCCGTGGACCTGTGATTTTCCTGCATTTGGGGCTTTGAGCAGGTTATGGTAACAGACATAAAACCTGTTCTGTGCACCAGGTCTCAAATACAACAATGTGGTTGATTGTTTCCATGGCCACTATGACACCAATGGGCACAACTTATCAGTCAGAACACTGTTGTAATATTTAGGGTCAAGCACTGGCTAAGACTACTGATGCCCACATTCCTCCACCCACTGCAGCCTATGTAGCACCTTGCTGCATAACCGAAAATAAGTCAGTAAAGAACAACATCTCTGGTTAATTGAGACTCATTTATTTTTGATGTCCCACTTCAGCAAGAGAGTTCAGCCATGTATTTTTGGTTGACAAGAAGAGCAACAGCAATCACCGGTGTTGGTGTTGTTTTGCATGCCTCTCAGCCCTTCCTGACCTGTATGAATCCATAGTGAAGTAATCAGTTGCACAGATTAGCACATAGATTTCTAATAAATAACTGATGCTCTCTGGAGAAATATTGTCTACCCGTACAGGACACCTGCAAGCAAACTCCTTGTATAGTACATTTTTAATTAGCTTACAAAGTAGATGTATGTAAGATTAATTAATACAAAATTTGTTTTGTTGAACTATTCCCCCACTTCATGTTCTCCCTTATCCCCTTATTCCATGCCCATTTAAATCTTTAACACAAGGAATTCCCCTATTTAATTTCATGTTAATTATTTTCTGTTAACTCTTCTTTTGTAGTGTTTACTTGGGTGTAAAGAATAGCTTGCCACTAGGTTGGGCGGTGGTGGCACACGCCTTTAATCCCAGCACTTGGGAGGCAGAGGCAGGCAGATTTCTGAGTTTGAGGCCAGTCTGGTTTACAGAGTGAGTTCCAGGACAGCCAGGGCTACACAGAGAAACCTTGTCTCGAAAAACCAAAAAGAGAGAGAGAGAGAGAGAGAGAGAGAGAGAGAGAGAGAGAGAGAGAGAGAGAGAGAGAGAAAGAATAGCTTGAAACATAGCTTTTCCAAACAACTTTTATTTTGGTCAAACCTTTCTAAGTATCCAAATTCCTCCACCCATACTACCCTTCATACCCTTGAATGTTTATATTCTTATTTTCTCTTTTTAGTATCATTTTGCCTATATTTTACTATCTCACCTCCCATTTATCTTTCTGAAATGGGAGTTATTCTAGTTTCAGTCATACTTAATTTTAAAAATTTGCTTTTCTTTACAGAGGAATGTTATTCTATTTTTATGTATACAATTCATATTCCTTAAGCATGAATGAGTAGATAGATATCTAGGGTGATTCCATTTCCTAGCAAGCATGACTACAGCATTAATGAAAATAAAAGTATCTCCAGTAAGATGGATAGTTCTCTGAGTACAGTTACAGAGATGGTATATCTAGGTCATATAGTTATTCAATTTCTAGTATTTTATTTTTACTTTTTGAAGAAGCCTCCAGATTGCTTACCAAACCAGTTGTATCATTTTACATTCCTACCAGTTATTTACAAGGATATCTCTTTGTGTGCATCTGTATCAACATTTGCTATTTTAAGACTTGGATGAAATGGCATCTTAAATTACTATCAGTGTATTTCCCAAAGAGCAAAGGATGTTGAAAACATTTTAAGTGTCACATTTTTTTTTATTTAATAAGAACATATAATTACATATTCCTCACCTTTTCATATCTAACTGCTCCCATGTCCATTTCCTTTCAACATCAAGCTCTTACACTCATATAAACATGTGCCCACACACGTGTGCGCATGCACACACAAACACACACACATCCTTTGTAAATTCCAGACACAAATTCCATATCAGATGTTTTGTCATACAAATCTTTCTCTTGCTTGGTTAGATTCACACCAAGGTATTTTATAGTATTTGTGACTATTGTGAAGGGTGTCATTTCCCTAATTTCTTGCTCAGTCTCTTTATCCTTCGAGTAGAGGAAAGCTACTGATTGGTTTGATTTGATTTTATATCCAGCCTCTTTGCTGAAGTTGTTTATCCGATTTAGGAGTTCTCTTGTGGAAGTTTTGGGGTCACTTAAGCATATTATAATATCATGTGCAAATAGTGAAATTTTGACTTTTTTTTTCCTGTTTGTATCTCTTTGACTTCCTTTAGTTGCCTAATTGTTCTGGCTAGGACTTCCAGTACTATATTGAATAGGTAGAGAGAGACTGGGCAGCCTTGTCTAGTCCCTGATTTTAGTGAGATTGCTTCAAGTTTCTCTCCGTTTAGTGTAATGTTGGCTACTAGTTTGCTGTATATTGCTTTTACTATGTTAAGTATGGGCCTTGAATTTTTGATCTTTCTACCTCTATGCTCCTATCTTGAGTTCCTGCCCTGACTTAACTAAATGAAGCACTACAATCTGTAGGACCAAATAAATCCTTTCCTTCTCACTATGGTCTTGTTTAATTACAGCAATGGAAATCCTAACTTTAGTCTCTGAAGAAAGAAATAGAAGAAGATCTCAGAAGATGGAAATATCTCCCATGCTCCTGGATTGGCAGGACTAATATAGTAAAAATGGCCGTCTTGTCAAAAGCAATCTATAGATTCAATGCAATCTCCATCAAAATTCCAAATCAATTCTTCACAGAGTTAGAAAGAGAAATTCTCAATTTCATTTGGAATAACAAAAACCCAGGATAGCAAGAACTATTCTCAACAATAGAACTTCTGGGGAATCACCATCCTTGACCTCAAGCTGTACTACAAAGAAATAGTGATTAAAAAAAAAAATGCTTGGTATTGCTACAGAGACAGGGAAGAAGATTAATGGAATACAATTGGAGACCTGGAAGTAAACCTACACACCTATGGTCACTTGACAATGGAGCTAAAACTGTCCAGTGGAAAAAAGACAGCATTTTCAACTCGAATGGCCTAGAAGTACCTAAAGAAATGTTCAACATCCTTAGTCATCAGAGAAATGCAAATCAAAACAACCATGAGATTCCATTTCACCCCAGTCAGTATGACTAAAATTAAAATATCAGGTGATAGCCGATGCTGGCAAGGATGTGGAAAAAGAGGGACACTCCTCCATTGTTGGTGGGATTGCACGCTGGTACAACCACTCTGGAAATCATTCTGGTAGTTCCTCAGAAAATTGCATATAGCATTACCTGAGGACCCAGCTATACTACCCCTGGGCGTATACCCAGAAGATGCTTCAACATATAACAAGGACACATGCTCCACTATGTTCATAGCAGATTTCTTTATAATAGCCAGAAGCTGGAAAGAATCCAGATGCCCTTCCACAGAGGAATGGCAATGGAGTATTACTCAGCTATTAAAAATAATGAATTAGAGATCCACCCACAAAGTACTCAACCTTCCCACATTAATGATCAATTAAGAAAATGCACCATCATTTTGATCATGGGACAATATGATAGGGATATTTTATCAATTGAGATTTCATTTTCCCAATGACTTTAGCTTATATCAAGTGACATAAAACTAGCTGGCATAGATGTATGGCTTGGAAAAACTTTCTCCTGTTTTGTGAGAAGGCTCTTCATTGTATGAACCATTTTTTTTAGAAGCTTTTAATTTCTTTAGGATCCATTTGTCAAATGTCAGTCTGATTTCTTGCAATGTTAAGAATCATTCAGAAAGTTCAAACCTGTGTCTAAAGCTGAAATATATTTCCTACTTTATCTTCAGGCAGTTTTAGAATATTAGGCTTTATGTTGTTATATTGGGGTTGAGTTCTTTGCTGGAGAGAGATAAGAATTTAGCTTTATTTTTCTGTATTTGAAATCCAATTTTCTCAGTGTTATATGTTACAGATCCTGTATTTTGTTTGATTGTTTGTTTTTTAGAAATTAGGTATTTGTGTTTATGTGAACTGATACCTGGATCAACCATGCTAATATGTTTTAGTGCAAACAGAATGTTTCTGTTAATGTGCTGGCTCCATTGTATAATTGGGAATCAGGTATGATATTACCTCCCACAATATTCTTTTTGTTCAGGATTGCTTTGGGTGTCATCTTGTTTTCATGGCTTTTGCTGTGTGTGTGTGTGTGTGTGTGTGTGTGTGTGTGTGTGTGTGTATGTGTGTGTGTGTGTGTGTGTATTTATATTTTGAATTGTTCTTTCAATGTTTGAGAAGAATTGACCTTTAATTGTGATTGAGATTGCATTAAATCTGTAGATTGTTTTTGAAATCTACATAAAATGCCATCGCAATATGTCTCTTCCCTCCTTCCTCCTGAAGAGATATTGGGTTTTGTCAAAAAGCCTTTTATTTATCTGTGGAGATGACCATGTGCTTTTCCCAAAGTTTTATTTGATGAATAACCTTTATTAATTTATGTGTATTAAGCCACCCCTGAGCTACTGGAGTGAAACCATTGTTATAATTAATGACCTTTTAAAGTGATTTTGAATTTAATATGGTAGCATTTAACCTGTATTTTTTACATCTATGCTGTTCAGAGATATACATCTATAATTTGTTTTTTGTTGTGTCTATCTGGTTTGAATGTCAGAAAAATACTGGTAAAATTTACACACTATCCAAATATCTTCAAGTTGGTATTAGCATATTACATTTTTCCTTTTAATCTCAGACTAGATTTTTATTTCTCAGTCAACTAAGCATAGGACATTTGACTCTACTTCATAATTATTTCCACTAATATGCTATATTTTAAGTATTTTTAAATGGTATTGGATTGGCAGTTTTTGCTACTGAATAATGTATTATAAGGGATTTCAATTTTCTAATATTTTATGTAAAACAAAATTTTCTGTGACACCCACCAAAGTTTACCAACAATGTTAAAATATCAAACATATGGCCTTAAAAATGTATACTAGCTAAAATCCCATCCACTAATATGTGCCAATATGTTTAAAAGCAATTCACATTCTAAATTGTATTTATCTCTTAGGTTTTAGATTTTCTTTGGAGATTTTAGTGGTTTTTTTTTTTGTTTGTTTGTTTTTTTTTTTGTCTCCAGATACAGTAGCTTATTAAACTGAAATGTGTGGTGAGTTATAATAAATAATACAATGAGGAATCTCCTGCCTTCTGAGGTTAGCAACTTGCTGTCAACACTACCCAAGAAGACATTAGTGCCCCACCACCGTGCTGCACTAACACATGGCATAGCAAAGCCCAAGTCACAGAGCTTCAGCCAAGTCAACCATTCAGTAACTGTCAGTGGTATCAGTGGGGGTTATTTATTCAATATTTTCCATCTGTCAGAATTCTATATGAATTATATGGCTACTTAAGAACATTTTTTTCAATGTTCCAAAGGCTGTGTTGTATTTTTATTTTCTCTTATAGTTCCATTTATTTGAGACTCTTATAAACTCACTCGAATGTTTCTTAATGTTACTACGTCTTTCCTGAAATCATTTCTCAAATGAGCATTGTTAAAAGCCAGGAAATCTTTTTTTTTTTTTTCAGTAATTATAATTAGATCTGAAAATAAAGCTACCAGGTTAGGGCTAAAATCATTGTTTTCAGGTGAATTTAATTATGAGTCAAGTTTTCACCTTCATAATAGTTGTTTGTTTGTTTTTGTCACTCCCTTCCCTTTTGAGCATCTAGCAAGGACCTATCTGCTTTGGTTAAATAGTTGCTTTCTTAAAGAGAAGGATTACATGCAAAATGGCAAACTGCTTACTGAACTAGTCCTTAGCTATTTGTCCCAATGGGAGGTCGAATAAAAATCAAAGGCAATATTGATAAACTTTAGGTTAAAATAACATTGCAAGAAAAGTTGAGGCATGACTACCGCCTCAATTGTTAATGATGGCCACGAAAGAGCCAACTCATAAACAGTGTAATATAAATAAACAATGAAAACTACTTACGTTGAAGGAGACAAAATACAATATTTTACACATTTTCTTAGAACAGTTATTTATAAAACAAATTATTTGAATATGCTTACATTATAATTTTTTTTCTGTACAACTCTTCTGCAAGTCTCTGTATTCATTCTTGAAAGAGGACCATATATTTATTCTCACATCCATGCAGTTTCCTTTGAGATCTAACAAAAACTGCAAGTAATCTTAACTTTGTTTCACCATCTTGTTAGAAAAATCAGACTATTGTATTTGAAATGAAGTTGATTTTATATTCATACAGTTACATTGTATACAAAACATAAAGGCAATCAGCCAATATTTATTAATAATCCCTGTCTTTTTGCATATTTTGACATAGTTTGAGTATGGAAAGCTGATATAGTTGAAATTCATAAAGATATATATTTTGAATCAGATCATAAGGTTTTGCTATTAATTTCTCATTTAGACAGTTTCAAGAGGGGCAACTCAAGAGCAAAATATCTACTTGTATGTAGCAATTTCTGGTGATTCTGAAACAGATTTTGGGCATTTGAAGCCAGAGTAGGAGGATCTATTTCACAAATTACATTAGCATACTTATTACAAACCAAGTTTTGACTTATTCATATGGTGAAGATAATTTGAAGGAGTCTTTTAAATGCATAGAGTATTCATAGTCCTTGATAGAGACAATAGTTACCTTTGATTCTGAATGGTTTTAGCTAGTCTTTCTCCATAGGCGACCAAATAATCAAGAGAGCTCTAGAATTTTGTTCTCTAATAAAGCATGTAAGTAAGGAACAGAAAGCTTACTCTGTCTTTAAATTACCATTAAGAGCATCTGAGGAAGCATCCCTGTCTCAATCATCATGTGTACAGCAGTTAGAGCTCAGAAAGTTATCTAGCAAGATGGAACAGAGAAGGGAAACCTATCATTGGCAAATGGCAATCAGAGTAGGTATAGTGCTTGCATGCAAGAAAACTTGGTATGTTTCATGAATTCTTTACTGATAAGCGTATTTCAGTCACAACTGAAGATAATGGACATGAAGATTGATAGCATGTGTATATTTTTACTTGAGGAGCTCAGAGTTTATAGAGATAACCTCAAGAATAAGTATCTCTATAAAAGTAAACGTAGTTTTTCAAACACAGAGGAGTGGGATTTGACTCTGTCTAAAGGAAGGTTATCAGAGAATTCTTCCTGGAAGAAATGTCACATGAATTTACCTTTGACATATTTGTAGGAGATAGTCACATGTAGAACTAGAAGATTAGGAGATGGCAAGTAAAACTTTCACAGCACAGATAAAAGGAAGTAAAATGGCAGAGGCCATAAAGGTTTTCATAGTTAAAATAAAGTCTAACATAGGATGTGGCCATGGAGGAAGGACAGAATTAGAGCAGTTTCAATGTAGAGAAGATGTTACAATATTCTAAGAACAATAAACAAACAAACAAACAAACAATAAAATAAAACTCCTGGATTTCATCTTTTAGGTAAAAGAAACCATTTAGTAAGATCATGTCATGGTTTCTAGTTTGAGTCCTCATGTGGCTAAGAAATTGTGATAGAGGAGGTAAAGTCATAGTACAGGGATAAATCATATATATTCAAGAAACATTTCAAAATTAGTCTTATGGGGCATTAATCTGGATATGGGAAATGAGAGATTAAAATAAGTCAAGAATTTTGCCAAGAGGTGAAATACATATCTAAAGGGGAGCAAAGTTTTTCATTCAACCCAATAGATTTAAAGATGGACTACTCAACAAATGTCAAACCATCCTAGGAAGCCTTAAGAACAAGAAGTGATGCCTATCAGAGAAGGTTACTTTGTATGGCTGGGAGAAGGTTTTCTGACACTAGGCTTTTGGATCCTTACTAAAATGATTTATTACAAGAAAGGTAAGTAATTGATTCTGGAAATCAAGAATCTACTTTATTTTTGACTGTTAGATATAGTTCAAGATGATATAAAATATTAGTATAAAGCATAATGATTTTGATAAATGATGGAAAGTAATCTTACAAGTTTGTGTAAAAGTACTGTATCTCAAGAGTTCACTGTTAAAAACACCGTTACAAACATACGAACTAGATGTGAGATTTTTGAGAGAATCATCCTTCAGCTGTAACACCTCATATTATATTTTGTAGAAATACAAGTTAATAAATGTAGATTTAATTAAATGACTGAAATAAAGTTGTTTGTCTGACTGATTTATAGAATAAACTCTACAAAATATGTTCTTAAACCTTTCAGTAGAGTATAATTGTGTTTGGAATTTGTTGCTTAAATTGTCCATGACTTGAATAAGCAAAGTATTTTTAACTAATTGAACTATAACATGAAGATAAGAGAATAAACTGATATGAACAGTTTTCGACACTAACGGACAAAATTACTTATCAAGGAAACTGCCACTCTGCTCCTGTCCTTCTCACAGGTCTAAGAGATTAATGCTGCTAAATTACCTCATACTTCACAATAAGTGGCTTTCCCTACAGCTCAATCTCCAGCTATTTTATTTTCTGTGATAACTTATAACTCTCTGATAATCTTGTTAATTTTCTTCAGTACAAGTCTTTTGAAAATATTCTTTAAGAGGCAAACATGTAGAGTTGCCACATAGAGGAAGATTAATATTTGTTACATATTTAATTTTTGCTGTGAACTGTCAGACATTTTATATAAATTTAGTTAAAACGTAAAATATTGTAAAGAATATATGGTATTCGTGAGGTTATTCAGATCATAGTTCCATAAACAGAACAGAAACAGACGAGCTATCGATGATGCCTTCAGGATTCAAAAGTCATGAACTGTACAGAACAATGTAGCCTATCAAATGAGTATTTGAGGAACATCTTCAAAGTCCCTGTGTTACGATCCAAAAGGATGGCCTAGTTTCATTTCTGTTTCTAATTTAATATCCTAAAATAGAAGACTTTACCTATTCAAAACTTCACTTTGAACACTATTATCAGTGTTCCTTTGTATTACTGTACCCTTTGAGTCCCTCACAGCTCATTCCTAGGTAGATATCCATTGCTTTCAGAGCTTCTTTCTTTTGGGTCTGTCTCAATATCATGTTATTCCCCTTGGACTTGGAATATGATTTCCATATACTACTTTTTTCATCAGTCTCCATATTTAATAAGCCAAATTAAGTTGTGTAACTATGTAACAGTATCATTGTCCTTGTTCCCTTTCACTATCCTTTGGTGAGTTACCTCAGTATTTATTCAATGTATTACCTATTCTGAAATAGATATAACTTCCCAAATATACTAAGATTTTACTCCATATCATTCTTCACCATCTTAGGTAATAGTTTTCATTTCTGCACTGTAGAGAATACTTGTATCTCACTCATCCACCTCAAGTAAAAATACTTTTAAAACATACCATGGCTCATCTAGAAGAAAAAATAGTACATTCAAATCATATAAAGACTGTGTTAAATATAAGATGTCTATCACCAAGGTCTTGGAAGCACAGATAGAAATAAGAATAAGTGGAAAGTACTTCCATGTTTTCAAGACACTGGCTCTTTCAACAGATGATACATTCTACTTTACAATCAATTTATTGAAGGAACTCTGTGTTACCTTCTACTTCTGCTCCTTAAGGTTATTTGGTGGGTAATCATTATGCTTTGATAACCCAGTTTTCAACACATAAGAGTGCACTAATTTTAGGACAGTTTCAGATTCATGTGCCTTCTGTCACTTATTTTTTTCTCTATTTGATTTAATCATAATTATTATCATGTTAATAAAAATGTATAAAACAAAACCTCATCAAAAGCACCCTGGGTACAATTAGCTATGAGTCTAATTGCTCATGATAACAATGCTTGCAGAGACAGAAAACTTTATGCAAGCTGACTTTGAAGACAAAGAACCCCCCTGATGTACTCTGCATATGTTAGAAGTGCTTGGGGGTTGGTAGGAATCTTCTTCAGATTTAAATTTTGTAAAAAATTCTAGCTAAGGGTGATAAACTTATTCCAATTTAGCTTCTTTAAACAGAATCCAAGCACATAAATGAAGCCAGCCACACCTTTGAAGTGTTGAACATGATAACTGAGTCGGGGTGGTAAGAAGCAGGAAGAGAGGTGAGGATTAAGCTGAGTTTTCAAAGAACCACATAACGTTGGTCACATTTGCTCAGCCTCTGGTTTGCTAAGGTAAATAAAAATATTATTTAAAATGTTTTGGAGATCACAAACACAGTTTAAACATGCATC
Organism: Rhabdomys pumilio; assembly: GCA_030674055.1. Taxonomy (NCBI): domain Eukaryota; kingdom Metazoa; phylum Chordata; class Mammalia; order Rodentia; family Muridae; genus Rhabdomys; species Rhabdomys pumilio. The sequence goes on along the minus strand of JANHMN010000004.1, from coordinate 55,988,856 downwards.
ATGGGATTTTCTTTGCTAGACTATGTAGGACCATGAAAGGCAGCCTGGTTTCTGGTTGAGCACAGGCTGGAAGCCCCATTGACCCAAGGTAACCCTGAAGGACAACAGGCACTTCGCTGTACCCCCAGACTCCAGGCTCCTGACAAGAGGCTGCAACCCTCCATAGATTTGTTTCTTTCAGTCACTTAGCCTCAAGACAGCTATCCATATTAATGAGGTACCTAAAGGCCAGAAGGGCTTAGCCAATTAAACTTTCTTTTCCAGACCCTCCTCCCAGAAAAGGTATTTAACCTCAGGCCCACCCTGAGAAAAGGGATACGATTTCGTATCTACTTTCCGCCATGACAATAAACATCTCAAAACTATGGACTGTTTCTTTTCATCAGGATCTGCCATGAGGAACAATGGAACAGGCCTTCGCCTACAGAGCTACTGTCTAATGTCCCACAGAAGACCTCTCTGCATTCCCAGCCACAGTGACCACCAACCCTAGCAAGCCGCCCATGACCAAGCCAAGCCAAGCCAAGCCAAGCCAAGCCACGACAAGCTAACGATGTAGCCAGAGCTTCTCTCCCCCTCTCATCTTCGGCCATGGACCTGTCCTGCCCAAGCGCCCTCACTTCATTCTCAGTTCTTCTGCAGAGGCACCTGGGTGCCCATGAGACTGAGAACCAGATGGTACCTGGCTGCTCTGCAGGCCCGGGATACACCCCCCCTCCCCCCCCCCCCCCCCCCCGCCCTGCTAATTCTGATCCCTGTGTGACCTCAGACTGTGCTCTCTTACTCCCAGAGTGGTGTCACCACAGAGGCTTCTCACAGCCAGACACCCGCCCAGCGCCAGCATGGGGTGAGCGGAGTCAAACTCCCAGTGGCCCACCTCCCTGAGCCCCCACTCTCATCAGGAACTCCACAGGCATACTTGCATAAGGTCCAGACTGAGCAACAACAAACAAAGAACAAATAACCCACTGAGAAAAGATAAAATGAGATATTAATGCCAGGAAGCACCTCAAATACCATAATTTTAGATGCCTATGTTCCAGTACAGAAACAAAAGCACAAACAAAATAATATGCTTCTTCCAGAAGCCAGGAACCTCAATGCTATAAGACATGAGACATGCACTTTATCTGAAGCACAGGACAAGGATTTCAAAATAGCCATTATGAGTATATTTAAGGACTTTGAAGTGCATGTGAATACATAAGTTAATGAAAGCCAGGGACCTTCCCAGCATCACAGGGTTGCTGAGGAAAGCAGCAATGGTGATGTTGGTGATTGCAGTGGCAAAGCTGAAATTGCTAGGGCAATTTACTTACTTACTTTTGGTAAATTTTTTATCTTTCTCAACTCTTCGCTAAAAGTTTTGGAGTCAGAAACCACTGGCTTCTGGTGATCAACACCTGCTGTTTAAAAGCAGAGGAGACAGTAAAGAAGTTAGCTTATTTGGGGGTCTTTCTTCTTGTACTCATGAACCACTCACTGATCAGCAAGAGGGTCATAGTTTCATTAACTCTGAGAGCCAGCAAAGAAAGAAAGAAAGAAAGAAAGAAAGAAAGAAAGAAAGAAAGAAAGAAAGAAAGAGAAAGCCACACACACATAAAGAAAATCTTTTACACAGACATATATACATTCATACACCCATATACTCTGGTCATATCAGCTCCATAAGTGTTCATGCATACTTAAATACATACACAAATACCTACATACTTATGTATAAGCAAACATACATTTACATATACACATTTGGTTGTATGACTCAGAGTCCTCCCAAGCCACACACGTATATTTGTTGGGTTTATGAAGCAGAGCCCAGATGCCATCACCTCATTCTTTTATTCTGGCCTTTTTATATTTTCTAAGACAAAAGTTCTTTATAAAATTACATCATAAAGAAAATGCTACATAAAAGAGGAATTACAGAAGGGTGTTGATAGTTAAGTTCAAAGCATTGTCTTATTCTATAAGTTCATTATAAGTTCAAAGCAACAGTTTCATATGCATTTCTCCTTATCATAGTCAACACCTGTGGCTTTGTCCTTGTGTCTGACTTAGAATGAATTTTTTTTTCTTGATTATAAATTTGTCCTAAGCCTATTTTTCTTTTTAGTGTAATTATGAAAGGTTAAGTCTTCCTCGTTATGTAACCTTTATGAGAAGCAGGCCCATTCTATTCTTGACTCTGACTTTATTACATCTTTTTTTTTAAATTTTGGTGAAATAGCTAAAACTATCTGCCAAAGACTTTCTAAAATTATGAAATCAGAAATTCAATAATGTCATTTATTCATTTAATAGCATTAATTCATAAAAGTACGTCTGCATGTTGATCTTCAAGAAATTTGCTCAATAGGATAAGCTGATGCCCAAAAATCATTAAGCTATGTAATAGTGACAGGAAAAAGACATATCAGCAGTTGAACCAATCCTGGCATGAGGTCTCTTTGAACCTTGCCTCTCATAGCTTACCCATCATAGGCCATGCAAAAACGGTGCTCCATCTCCAAAAAATGTACTTGTTTGCCTTTAGCATTTCCAAGCTGGCTCCTGACAAATGAAAACTCCTGACAAATGAAAACAAATCAAAGAAAACATTTAAAGACATAAAATTAGAAATTATCAAACAATTTGAATCAGTAGAGAAACAGAAAATTGAAATAAAACTGGAATAAAAAATTAGTCCCCTGAATTTTCATCCAGCCGATACCCTGTTCTGGAAGATATCTGTACTCCCCCTGAACACCTATGCTCCTGTGTCATCCCCTTCCCCACAACCTACCTTTTTGTGTTTATAACCCCTGTGTGAAAAAGTAAAAATTACAATTTGTTAAAAAACAAACAAACAAACAAAAAAAAAAAACAAACAAAAAAAGAAAATTCAGCAAGTCAAGCAAAAACCTCCGAGGTAAACCTCACCAATAGAATTAGTAAAGTGAAAGAGACAATTTCTGGCCTTGAACACTACACAGAAGAAATGGATACAATATTTAATCCATGCACAAAACTTCAGGAAATCTGAGGCACTATGAAAAGACCAGTCTTATATTTAATAAATATAGCTCAAGGAGAAACATTCCAGGTCAAAGGCACAGAAACTAATTGCTATTATGGTTTGTATATGTTTGGCCCAGAGAGTGGCACTATTAGAAGATGTGGCCCAGTTGGAGGAGATGTGGCCTTGTTGGAGTAGGTGTGTCACTGTACGTTAGGCTTTAATACCATTGTCCTAGCCGCCTGGAAGCCAGTCTTCCACTAGAAGCCTTCAGATGATTATGTAGAACTCCTAGCTCTGCCTGCACCATGCCTGCCTAGCTGCTGCCATGCTCTCACCTTGATGATAATAAACTAAACCTTTGAACTTGTAAGTCAGTCTCAGTTAAATGTTGCCCTTATAAGAGTTGCCTTGGTCATGGTTCCTGTTCACAGCAGTAAAACTCTAACTGAGACAATAATGTTGCCAAAATCATAGAGAAAATTTGTAATCTAAAGAAAGGTAGCCGTCAAGAAACAAGAAACATACAGAACACACAATAAACAGGACTAGAAAAGAAATTACACATAACAATCCATAACAATCAAAACATTAACTATACAGAATAAACAAGTGGTATTTAAAGGTTCATGGGACAAAGAGACAAAGACAAAGTAAAAATAAATGTATACCAGTTATAATTGACTTTTCAATGGATAGTCTAAAAGACAGAAGTACCTGAATGGATGTTTTACTAACTCTGAGAGACTACAAATGCAAGCCCAGACAACTATACTCAAGAAAAATATCAATCACAATCAACAAAGAAAAAAATTCTATCAGAATCCAAATTTAAGTAATTTCTTATTGCCAATGCTGTTCTACAAAAGACAGTAGATGAAAAACACCAGTTGGAAGCAGTTAACTACACCCAAGAGGATACAAGGAATAAATATTCCCAGAACAGCACATCAAAAAAGGAGCACAAAACCCACACCACAAGAACAAAATAACAGGAATTGAGAAACACTGCTTATTAATAATTATCAATATTAATGGCCTAAAATCTCCCTACAGAAAGATACAAATTAGGTTATAAAACAGAATACGTATTTTTGCTGCACCCAAAACTACACTTCTTCATGTAGGAGGATAAGAAAACACCTCAGGGAAAAGATATTCCAAGAAATGGATTCAAGAAACAAGCAGGTATATTTATTTTAATATCTGAAACAATAAACTTTAAACCAAAGCTAATCAGAAATAAGGAAGGATAATAAATACACATTAAAGAAAAAATCCAAAACAATATTTCAATTCTAAACATTTATTTATCAATTACAAAGAAACACTACTCTAGTTAAATCACATATTAACCAACAAACGGAGATAGTGAGTGATTTCAGTAGTCTGAACAATGGAGAGGTCATTCAGACAAGGGATAGCCAGAGAAAGAGTGAAGTTAGAGAACACACAAATCAAATGGACCTAGCAGACATCTATAGAATATTTCGTTCAAATACAAAGCAAAAACCTTTTTATCAGTTTGTGAAACTTTCTCTGAAATTGACCATAAATTAGGACATATAGCAAGTCTCAGCCAATATATTAATATTGAAATAACTCCCTATATCGTATCTGACAACCATAGAGTAAGGCTGACATCAACTACAACAAAACACCCAAAAGTATACAAACACATGAAAACTGAGCTAATCAATAAAAAAATTTATCAAGTAAGAAATCAAAACTACTTTAGAATTGATGAAAATAAAAACACAGCATACCCAGAGCTATTGGATACAAAAAGATAAATCTTAGTAATATAATCACATACCTGAAAGCTATAGAATGAGAAGAAAAAAATACTCCAAAAGAAAGACAGGAAAGAATAATCTGAGGCACAAAATAATATAATGGAAACAAACAAAATCAGTAAAAATTTTATGAAGAGGGTATTCTTTGAGAAAACTAATAAGATTGACAAGCCCTTAGCAAATTAAAATATATAGACAAAAATTTTTAAACTTAAGAGACAAAAATATGCAAGTTACATCACATATTAAGAACTTTCATAGAACCATGAGAACATGGATAAAATTCTCTTCCACACAACTGAAAAACTTAAAGGAAATAGATTGACTTATTTATATATATGACATGCCAAAGTTAAGTCAAGGTCAAATGAATAGTTTAAGCAGATCTTTCTATTCCTAATGAAATAGAAAAAGTAATTGAAAGCCTCCCATCCAAAGAATGCCCAAGACCAGATGGATTCATCACAGAATTTTACCAGACTTTCAAAAGATCAATGTCAATTAATCCTCAAATCACACAGCTCCTCTTCCATTTCCCCTTCCCCTTCTCCTCTGTTAGTGGGGAACTGGGAGGAAGGGGGCTAATAGTGGGATGTAAGGTGAAAATATAAAACAATCCTCAAATCAGTCCACAAATAGAAACTGAATATGTTTTCTAATTTCTTTTGCTTTTCCTTTTTTTTTTTTTTATTATTTCTCATACAGTATTTCCCAAACACTGCTGCCCCTCTCTCCACTCCTCCCAGTCCCTTGCACAGTTCTCCATGTCCTCAGATTCACTGATCTTTCAGTGAATAGATTTTTTTGGTCAGTAAAGAATGGGCATCCCAGGGCTATCAATTGAATACAGCATATCATCATGTATAAGACTAGGCAGAGAATGCTCATATGAAGGCTTGGTGAGACAAAACATTAGGAGGAAAATGGTAGCGAGAGTGGACAAAAGTGTCAGAAACATCTCCAATCCCATTGTTAGTAGTCCCACTAAAACCTCAAGCTAAACAGTATCTATGTAGATGGCCTATTACAGTCCTACGCAGGCTCCATGACTGCTATTTCAGTCTCAGATCCTGTATAAGACCGGCTTAGTAGATTCTGTAGGTTCCTGGTGTCCTTGACCCCTCTGACTCCTACAATCCTTCCCTTATTTCCATGGAATTCCTAATTCTTTCTATAAAGCCACCATTATCATGATACCAAAATTACACAGATCCAACAACAGCAAAAAATTGTAGCCCAGTATCATTAACTATTAAGAAAATGTAAATGAAAAATACTTTGACATTTTATTTTACACTAATCAGAATGTCCAAAAGCAATAATTAAAGTTTTAAAATAAGACAGCACATATTTGTGAGAATATGGGAAAGAGAGAATACTAAGTCATTTATGGTACAAGTATATACTTGCACAGCCACAAAAGGGATACTGAGGGTCTCCTAAGTAAGGGAAAATATTTTACAGTCTTACGGAGAGATACAGGGAAAAGTAGAATAGAAGATTAAACGAGTGTGGATATAGGATAAAATAGTGAATACAGAGAGGGTCAACAAACACTAAATGGCTTTTGGAAATCTATATTGAAACCTATTTTTATAGAATGAATATATATGGAATATATATATAATAAATCTAAATAATAAAATGATATAATTGCAGAGACAATGCCCCAAGAAGATGAAGATACCTTATGGTACCAAATTAAACCTCCAGTTTCAAGAATTGGTTACATCTATTGAATCATGAACTAAAACAGTCCTATGGAAACATTCAGATATTACATATCATTGCCTAGCTCTCTATAACGTGATGATAAGTCCCTGTTATAGAACAACACTTACGTAACTTACAGAGAAATCAAGCTGGTGACTTCTGACTAGCTTTCATGGTACTTGAAGGTAATTTGTATTCCCCTAGAGTAAAAAGATAATTGACAATATCATCGAACTTCAAACACTTTAACTTACAATAGTGAACTTGATGCAAGATGTACACAATTTGCCTAAGAGTAGCACAAACATTGTGGTTGTAACCAACCTCTTTAAAACTTTTGATTTAGCCCTCTTCCACAGGAAGCCTACACACTGCCGTCTGTGCTGCCGCCATGTCTCTAGTGATCCCCGAGAAGTTCCAGCACATTCTGCGAGTACTCAACACAAACATCGACAGGCGGCAGAAAATAGCCTTTGCCATCACTGCCATTACGGGCGTGGGTTGGAGGTATTCCCACATGGTGTTGAGGAAAGCGGACATTGACCTCACCAAGAGGGCTGGAGAACTCACAGAGGATGAGGTGGAGCGTGTGATCACCATCATGCAGAACCCACGATAATGCAAGATCCCAGAGTGGTTCTTGAACAGACAGAAGAATGTAAAGGATGAGAAGTACAGCCAGGTTCTGGCCAACGGTCTAAACAACAAGCTTAGTGAGGACCTTGAGCCGCTGAAGAAAATCCGAGCCCATAGAGGGCTGCGTCACTTGTGGGGCTTTCATGTCCACGGTCAGCACACCAAGACCACTGGCTGCAGGGGCCGTACTGTGGGTGTATCCAACAAGAAATGAGTCTCTGGGCCTTTGCTGTTAATAAATAGTTTATATACCTATGAAAAAAATTGATTTAATGCCCACTTGATGAGATGGAACCCATGCATGAGACTGCTAAAGAGAACAAGATGCCAAGATTAGACAATTTATGGGTCTAGAGCAAAAGCTACTGTCAATATTATTCCCAAAGGGCATAGAATTAAGTATGCTAAAGACATATTGCTCTACGCATAGATGCCTCATCCTTCATCAGAAATGCTTCTTATTGTATAAAATGAAATTAACACAGAGATCCACAACCAGTCAGGACTCCATCCTAAATAGGATGTCTTCATCAGTTCCTCTCTAGCGCTCTAGTCTGAGGCATTTATGCAGAAGAGAGACAGCAATACTGTAATGGCCAGAATGTGGTGAGTTCAGACAAACAGGACTAACGAACATAGGAAGAGAGTGTGGTAGCAGAAAAATGCCTACACATGTTCGACCAGCCAATCTCCCAGTACTGAAATGGAAACAGTGAATTCCACCCCTAATGAAGATACTATCTATAAATTTTCTGCCCTTCACTGTAGATTTTCTTTCACAATATATAATACAACAGTGCTTCTTCAATCCCAGTAATGCAGTTTATGATCACTTTGGGAGTATATATTCCCAATTTGAGAGCCTTCAATCTAGTTAATCAATACAGACCCAAGATTATCTCCCTGTTGATTAATTAAAAAATCATTCAATTATAGACTTTTACACTATCTCCAAAGTCCTTTATTCGTTGTCATCCATTGGCTAGAAGCAGTTACAGTTCCTACCCACATATAAGGGAAGAGAGGACACACAAAGACGGAAACTGAGATTTATTGGGAAGCTCACAGAACTCATTGACCATAAAAAGTACTTCTGTTCTATTTGTTTGAAAAAATAGTGCTCGTTATTGAGTGATTAATAAATATTTTGCTTTTTCATAAACTATTATAACTGTAATTGTTGTATAAGAGATAGAAGCGGATGTGAAAACTCAATGGAGATGTCACAGATTGTGTTTAATCTTATCTCAGTTCCTAAGGCTTCCTAACTAAAGAACATTATTGAATGAACTGATGTCCTTTGATTAATAGCTCTTTTGTTCATATTGTGAGTGTTTTATATAATCATTTTATCCTTCAGTTTTACTGTGAATGAGCACATTTGACTCCAGTGATAGCTTGTCAAGGAAAAGCAAAACAGTAGTTTAACAAGATGTACAAAATTAAAATGACGTGTGTACATAAATTTAGTAATGTATTGCAAAATCAGTATATTCTGGTGAGTATTTTTCTAGTCATGATTCCATAGCTTTTCTGTGTATGAGAGGTACAGTAGTATATTTTCTGTATTAGCACATTAACTTCATACAATAAGCATTTCAAGGAAACATTGCTATATCTAATTACATACACAAAGTAATAAATCTCAAAGAATAATTTCTGTAGAATCAGTATCCAACTGAACACTCTCCGATTCTTACCAGTACCTTCATTTTTTATTACTTTACTAGAGTAAATTCTGAGGCATATGATATTTCCCCATTTCAAGAAAAAAAATGACCTGCTCTGCTCGTCTATACATAAAGTAATTCTCATACTTTCTATGAACTATGTCAAGGCCTTCTCTACTTTATATCCTTGTGCTAACAACTAATAGTTATCATATAGACTGAAGCTGACCTTGGTCAAACTTCAATCTATCTCCCTTCATTTCACCAGCTTTCTTTCTCCTTATAATCAGTATCTTTTCAGACATAGACTTTAATATAATAAAATGTCACATTGAATAATCTGTAATTTTATCTACTGGATCAGTATTCAAATCTTTTTAACATACTTGCTTTGCAAGCATGTTAAAAGAATTAATGAGTTAGGGATAGAGACTTTTTCTGAGCGAATAAACTATTTTGTGATCACTTTAGTAAGCACATTAACCCCTTGAGCCTGTGTGAATAGTACTTCAGTGAGCAAATGGTACCCTGGTGGCCTCCAATTTAATGAATTTTTCAAAGATGATTGACTCACCTCATCTGCCAAGATCATTTGGTAAGATGATTTCAGCCACTCTGAGGAAGAATTGATAAAAATGCAAAGTGATGGAAATGTTAGAAAAGCATTTTGAAGTCACGGATGTGACCTTCCATGAACCCCAAGTTCTACACAGAGAAAATTTTGCTATTAACATAAGATTGCTCTACATGTAACTAAAAGAACTACATTGATCTGTTGCTTAAGAAAAGAGACGTGATTATCTTGAGACAAATAACAGCCATCTATTTTCTTTAAATTTTAAGTTTCTGTTTACTTTAATATTCTTTATTGTAATTGCAGAAGATATTGGTCCTAAAGAAGAGGGGTCAGGAATCAACTAATTAGTAAAACTGTTTCCAAACATGCCAAATTATTTATCCATCTTCAACTGTATGCCAAAAATGCTAATTAAGAAATTAAAACATTGTATGAGATCTATATTGCATAACCTTCTGGTACCACAATGATATTTGGGCTATTGCACCTTGTAAACTTACATTCCATCACACAAGTAGTACTTATTTACATGATATCTGATACCCACCTGCAAGTGTCATGATATCTCTATGCTTATAACTTCTCAGTTACACAGCTTTATTCTATCTTGCTGTTCATTTTGATATTCTGTTATTATTCATAGTTATTAATTCAATTTCTTCATAATGATAGTAAATAGGAGAAAATTGCATTTATATTGAAAATTCTGTTATACTACAGAATATTCATGCTGTTAACATACCTTCTAAATATTTATTTATAAGCACAGAATGGGGTTTCTCTCAATCTTTGTTAGAGAAACTTATTTGTGTATTAGTAGGTAGAGGTCACTGAAAAGATGCTTATCTGAACATAATGATGAAAATAATAGATTGCGTGCTCAGCTCAAAATGATGCGCATATGTTAACACAACCAAGACTCAGAACAGGAGGTATAAAGAACATAAGTGCTTGTGGTAGGAGAAAAGTCTGTGAAACTCTTGTCTTCTTGACATGACACAGCTATTGTACTAATGAACTCAAAGTTTAGGGAAGAATGAAATAAGACATACATAGTATCAAACTAACTAAAACTCTAGCAGCATAGATGGGTTATATATAACCTAGACCTCTTTTTAATGATAACTTATTGGCAGTTGATTGATTCTGAAAGAAGGAGGATCATTTGTTTTGGTGAAAGCAAGTACTGAGTGTGTTTTCATGGTCCAGTGAATAATTCCAAACCCACAAACATATGGAGAAAACAAAACAGATTAAGTGGATTATGTATTTAAAAGAACAAACAAAGAACAGAAAACATTTGGGTGAAAGAATATAGAGAGAGTTAGAGAAGGAAAATAAGATCATAAGATCATATGTCATTGTAGACTTGTATGAAATACTGAAGAATAATGACATATTAAACAAAAAAAGCAGCATCAGCATATTAGGTTTCTAGTGATAGATGATTTCTTCACACTTTGGTAGGCAGAGCCTGCAAGGATTTGCCCTCTAAACTCTTAACAGATTGGAAACATCTTCCTTTCAAGGCTGTGTAAGCAGTAAAGACTTATTTTGTAAGAACGATGAGACACTATTTTTTATCTTAAATAGGTAAGACTATATTTGTTGTTGCAACCTGCAAAGGAGCGTAACTCTCACCCCAGGAAATTGAGCCATCTGCTCATAGAACACTTTTCAACTATCCCTCACACTTCCCTAAACTCTTAGATTTGATTCTTTAAAATTGATAAGAAAACTAAAACCATTTCAGACTATTGTGTGTCTCTTCGTCTCTTCATTCTCTGAAAGTTATTTAAATCTTCAATGTGATATCTTTCCTAAATTGGGTAGTATTATTATATGCATGAGGTCTGGGCACATATACAATTCTTTTGATTTGTTACTTAGTTACAGATGTTGAACACTTTTTGAAATTTCTTAGAATAATTTTCAAATTTGTATTGCTTACTTATATAAAATAATGTATTATTAGTATTATGTAATAAGCTGAGAGAAAGATATTTGCTACCATAACAATAGGAAATCAAGGCAAAAAACAGAGTGACTTTCTCCACTTCAAACACTTCAGCAAAAAGACATTGAAAATTTCTTCTTGAAGGAATGGCTGTCCATTTAACTGTTTGTTGTGACAAGTCAAACTACTTCTCTGAAAATCTGTAATTAATTGCCAAATATCTCTAAATGCAATCAGAGTTGAGCAAAATGTGCTGTATTTTCATGTGACCAGATTGATAGATGATGATACTGGACATATTGGTGAAACTGAGAAGCTCTTAGAGAAATGTTCAACATCCTTGGCCATCAAAAAACAAAAATGCAAAACAAAACCACTTTGACATCTTGTCTTGTACCAGTCAGAATAGACAAGACTAATAAAACAAATGAGAGCTCATGCCAGCAAGAATGTGAAAGCAATACTCATCCCTTGATGGTGGGACTGCAAACTCTTATAGCCACTATAGAAACAAGTGTTTTGGTTCTATAAGATGATAGAAACAGATCTATTGCATGATCCAGTTACAACATTCTTGGGCATATATCTAGACTACAAGAGACACTTAGTCAACTATGTTAATTTCTGCTCTTCTCATGATAGCCTGAACTTGGAAATAACCCAGATATCCCTCAATATAAGAGTGAATGAAGAAAATGTGATCCATTTAGACAATAGGATATTACTTTGCTGTTAAAGAAAATAAAATTATAAAATTCACAGGTAACTAGACAGAGATAGAAAAAATTCCTCTGGAGAGGGATCACAAACCCAGAAAGACAAAGTGTGCAACAATTGATATGTATGTTAGCTGTTCCATCTTTTATAAGCCAGTTACAACCATATAAACACAGTTGCTTATGCTCACAGTAAGAGACTAAGAGGGACACATATTGAGATCTTAGTATGAAAGGGAAAGAGAAGAGGTAGTTATAGATGATAGAAGGAGTTGAAATGGGCATATCAAACAGGAAGAGGAATGAAAGAAAGTAGAAAACTAAAGCTAAAGGCCATTTCAGGGATCATATGAAAACTGAATTCAGTAGGAGCTTTTAAAAATACAAACATATATGAATGGAATCTAAATGAAATTACTAAGTAGCAGTGGAAACAAAACCCTAATTAGATATCTAATTAGATATCTCTGGTCATCCAGTAAAGCTTCCAGTACTGAAAATGGGTTAAATCTAATCAAGTTGTTCAACAAGCAAGATTACTACTGCTAAGAAGGATATTGTTTGCTTCTCCCAAAATTGATAATGCTGAAGACAACACTTACACGACTCATTGAGAATAAAGAATTCCTGATGGTGTCTACCTAGAGCCTTCATTTCTATAACCTAATGTTCATGGTACTAGTCAAAAGTACTCTGCATGTTACCAAAAAAAAAAAGTAAACAACAAATAGCAATAAACTTTTCTACCTACAATGATATCCTGTCTTTAAGATATGCTGGTGCAATAGTGGCACAAAACCTGTGGGATTAACCAACAAGTATCTGATTTGATTTAAGACATATTGTATGATATGAAACTCTTACTTTCAGCTGCTTGGGTGGCCAAGAACCTGAGAATATATAAGTTAGGGACCTAGAGGAAAATCAAATACTAATGTCCTTCTAAAGAAAGCAATAAATGACCCCTAATGACATTCTGGTATACTCATAGATCAATGACTCAATTAGCCATCTTTAGAGAGGGTTTTTGTTGCAGAGACCCACAACAAGAAAATGTGTAGAGAGTTAGATATTTTTGGAGACTGATTCCAAATGTGATGTTTATTACAAATTTCTCCTCTCAGGGTTCAGGGAGCTCTGCAGAAGAGGAAGCTTAATGACTATAAGAGCTGGTGGAGATGGACGACAGCAGGGAAACAAGGCCTTCCAAATAGAGTACAACTGATAAACATATGAACTCACATAATCTACGGTAGCATACACAGGACCTGCAGGAGTCTGCAGGATATGAGGTCCTAGAGTGGACACACCCTCCAACCCTAACCTCAAAGCTAACTCCAGTTCATAACCATTTACAAATGAAAATTAGTTTTCTCCAAAGGAGCCTCCCTAGTGAAACAAACCACTCTTAAGGGTAAGCTCCATGCTCAACAGAATATAGCAAACACAAAATAAATTCAGTGGCATCTTTGGAGGTTCTTCTTTGTTTCATGATGTTGTGTCAAGAACTTGTTTAATTATAACATTTAAGTCCTTTGCATATATTCAGTGGCTTTCATTTTATATTTTGGTGGGATTTCTGTATGAGCATGGAAGTATGTTTCTGAGTCTATATGAAATTCTTATGCTTTTGTTTGGACTCATGTCTCAGTCTTCAATTTGTTTTATGATGTAATTTAAATACAATGTCTCTCTATTTATTTTGTGGCCTCATGGTCTATGTATTGGTGAGAAAGGGATATTTAAATTACTCATCATCACTGTGATGGGTAAACCAGTGGTTTTATATATAGAAAAATTTTAAATGATAAAGTTTACTTTTGTGTGTTGTGCATAAATATCTAGAACTGGAATATCATCTTATTTTATTGGTTCTTTAATCAAGTATGGGATAACTTTAATGATCTATTCTGATTAGGTTGAATTTTAAGTCTAGTTTGTCAAATATTAGTTTACCTACTCATGAGTGTTTCTCAGATCAGTTTTATTAGAATACATTTGTCCATTCTTTTCGTATAAATTTGTGCCTACCATTGATGGTAAAATATATTTCTTGGCTGAAGAAAAAAACATAGATGCAGTGTTCCAATTCAAATATATAGTCTTTGTTTTTTATTGTGAAATGAGTATATTAATGTTTATTTCTGCTGTTTTATTATACATATATATGTCACATATATATAAAATGAATATATATACATATATATACAATGAATATATATACATATATATGTATATAAATATATATGTGTATGTATGTATATAAATATATATAAGTATATAAATATATATTTATAAATATATGTATGTATATTTATATACATATATATGTATATATAGGCGATGAATTTGAAAGAATATTGGTTGTGGTGGCATACTAATACAATAAACAATAAAATAAAAGTGTTGGAGTTTAATGATACCATAAAATAGACTGAAGACATGGACATAAATCCACATACCTGTAGATAATTGGTAAAGAAGCCAGAAATTCACACTGGCAAAAACACAACATCTTAAAAAATGGTGCTGGTCAAACTAGACAGCTGCACTTTGAAGAATCCAAATAGATATAAATGTACCTTTCTGCATAAAACTCAACCCTAAATGTATCAAAGGCCTTAACAGAAAATCACATACACTGAACCTCTTAGAAGAGACTGGAGAATAGTCTTGAACTCCTTAATTCAGGAAAATGCTTTCTGAATAAAACAACACTAAAATTATTGGTTTATAAATGGAGACCATGAAATTAAAAAGCTTTGGCACTGTCATTTGAACGAATAGGCAAACTACACAGTGGGAGAGTTTTTCTTTCCCAACTACACATCAGTAGAAGCTAACTTCCATAATATATAAAGAACTCAAAAATATAGGTTTTAAAGAAACAAATAACCCAATTAAAACAGTATACATATCTAAACATAATTCTAAAAAGAGAAATCTCAATGGAAGAGAACCAAGAAATATTCAACATCTAAGCCATAGACAGAAAGATAGATAGATGATAGATAGATAGATAGATAGATAGATAGATAGATAGATAGATAGATA
>JANHMN010000004.1:55947467-55973732 GCA_030674055.1 Rhabdomys pumilio | reverse complement strand
ATAGATAGATAGATAGATAGATAGATAGATAGATAGATAGATAGATATAGGCATATGTGCCATTAACCTCAGTGTTGGGGGAGACAGGACAGAAACAAGAACATCATTGGGCTTCTTGTTTATTGGTCTATCCAAAAGGAAAAACAAATAAACAAAACAAAACCAACCAAACAGAACAGAACAAAAACCCATAAGCTCCAGTTTCAGGGATAGACTCTGCTTTGAAGGAATAAGGTGGAGAGTGATAGAGAAAGCCTCCACTATGCCTTGTTCTGTTTAGATTTTACACAAACTACTATCACAAAAAAGAGGAAACATTAACTGAGATTGTCTTGGGAGCATGTCTGTGCAACACTTTCTTAGTTGATTATAAATGAGAGATGGTGTAGCCCATTATGGGTAGTGCCATCACTGGGCTTTTCAACTGCTTGTCCTGGATTGTATAAGAAACCAGTCTGAACAAATAACAGGAAGGTAAGCCAATAAGCATCATTTTTCCATGCAAAATCAAATCAGACCTAAAAACATGAACAAAATACTTCACCCAAACACTAAAAAATATATATATTTTACAGCAGCCCTTAGAACTTTCTCCAAAATTAACCACATATTAGGACACGAGGAAAGTTTCCATAAGTATATGAGAACTAAAATTACATGTTTTATCTTACTTAATATTTTTATTGTTTTGAGAAACACTTTTACCAAAAGAAATTTTGTGAGGAAATGGTTTATTTCACCTTGTAAATTGCAGTCCATCATCAAGAGAATTCAGCATAGGACTGAAGTCAGGAACCTGGAGGTAAAAGGCATAGAGGGATGTTGCTGACTTACAGGCTAATGGATTGCTTTGTCATATATATATATATATTCTAGGACTTCTTTACCAGGTGTTGTACCACCAACTGCATGCCTTCACATCAATTGTCAGTGAAGAAAATGCCTTATTTACTTTCCTGTAGTCCAGTCCTATTAAGGCATTTTCTTGAATAAGATCTTTATTCCAGATAATTCTAGTTTCTATCGAGTCGACATTAAAAAGTAACCAGCACTGTCTTGACTTCTATCTTATCTTATGTACTAAATCTAAATCGCAGCAAGAACTGAAACTATAGAAAAGCACACAAACCCATGCTGACAAAACCACATGCTACTTAGTGATGATTCAGTCAAAGGAAAAAAAAACCTAGAATGGAATTTAAAATTTATAAAATGAATGAAAATAAAAGCAAAGCAAACCAAATCCTATACAGATCTATGAATATATTTCTAAAAGGAAAGTTTACAGGAAGAAGTGGCCACATCAAAAAATTTGAGAGTTCTCAAGCTAATACCTTAATGATGCATGTGAGTGAAATGATAAGACACCAATTTCATACACAGAAGATGAAAAGAGTAATAAAAACTAAGGCTTAGATTGATATAAAAGAAAAAAAAAAGAAAGAGGGAGCAAAAACTAAAACAAAGAAAACAAGCACACAAACAAACAACTCAATAAATTGAGGACCCAAGTCTTAGGCAAGATAGATTGACAACTTCTTATGCAAAATTAGTCAAAAGACAGAAGATGATAATTAATAGCATTAGAAATGGAAAGAGATATATATAACAAGTATCAATTAAATTCAGAAAATCACAAGTATGTATTTTAAAACCTCCCGTTTCATTAAATTGGAAAAATCTAAATGACATGGACAAGTTTCTAGATGCATGCAGCATCTCAAAACTAAACCAAGATGCAATTAATAGTTTCTTAAAGATTTAACAAAGAGATTGAAGCAGGAGTAAAAGTCCTGTTCATTTACAAATGGCCAGGACAAGATTGATTCACTACAGAAATCTACGAGAACTTCAAAAACTTACAGCAATATTTATTAAACTATTCTATAAAATGGAAAAGTAAGAAGTTTTCTATGGATTTTTATCATCTTATAAAGTTAGTAGTACCACAATAACAAAACATCATAATCATATAGCAAAATAAAATTTCAGACTGGTTACACTGATCAACATTGATGTAAAAGTTCTCAATAAAATACTGGAAACCTTACAAGGTGGTAGGGATTAAAAGAAACCTTAACGTACTGTTTGTATATTTACAAACTGGTGTAGCCACTGTGAAAATCAATGTGGAAAATTCTCACAGCGCTAAAAAAAAAATAAACCTTGCTTGTAACCTAGCTATGCCATTTCTTAGCATATGTTCAAAGGACTGGCCACACTTACAGAGATCCTTGCTCAGCCATGTTTATGGCTACTCCATTTACAATAGATAGGGAGTGGAAACAACCTAAAAGTCCTACAACAACAACAGCAAATGGATGATGAAAATGTGGTGCATATACACTATGGAATACTATTCATCTGTAAAGAAAAATGAAACCATCAACTTTACAGGTAAATGGATGGAATTGGAAAACATTGTGTTGCCTCAGGTAACCCTGATCCAGAAGACAAATGTTGCATGTTCATTCTCATCAGAGGCTCTTAAATTTAACTTTTCAGATATAATTGTAGTTTTCTTCACCCCTCTTTAAGAAGACTTTATTCTTCAACAGACTGAGTATGTTACATAAAAATCATAGCCAATCGAAATGCAGCCTTGTGGAACCCAGTCTCGATGTACATATCCATATTACAACTCTTGTACATAAGGCTCAGAGGTCATTGTAGAAGAGGAGGAAGATTAAAAGTTTCATGGGATCAAAGAGTTTGCTGTGAGATCTTGCCTTCGACAGATGTCAAAAGCACACATAAAATTATCACCTATATGACTGCCTATATATGAGCTGAACTCATGTGTCCATTGTTTTATTGAGAACTTTTACATGAACAACAAGAGCAACAGATATGCCAAAGCAAATGAAGGAAGACTACAAGGACTCAATCCTACACAAAGACATATATGAAACCAATGAACACTGAAAGCAGTAGAAATGTTCTTCCCTGAGTAAAAGCATAGGTATAAGTAATGTTATACAGACTGAGCTAGATATATTTAGGAATTATATATGTATATGCACACATACATATGTAAAACATACATACACAGACAAACACACACACATACATACATATGTACATAACAACAATTAATGAAAAACATAACTTCATACTAGCCCAGTGGCTCATTGCAATGAACATTTGCAAGCAGAAACATGAGAACAAAATTATATCCTGTGGGACATACTACAATATCCACAAGGACATTGTTTTTCCATCTGTTGGGGGTGGAAGGTTGCAAGGGTGAAAGATGAGTATGAGGGGAAGGAGAAATGAATGGGTTTGAGGTGCATAATTTAATATTAATGAAGAACCAATAAGTTAACACTAACCCAACAAAAGATATAAACAAAATCAAAACAAAAAATAAACAGATAATATTTTTTAAATGCCAAACCCCTGAGACAAACATAAAGTAAAAATAGGAAAAGACAAGAATGGAGTCTTTCATGTTAGCCAAATACTCTTGGGAATTGTCTTGCCCTGAAGTGTGATTGATATACACAATGAAATGAGATTGGATAAAACTAACTTTCTTTTTGCCAGTAGTTATCAACTACCAATAGCTCTTTGCTTAAGCGTGGAACCCTGTATCTACTTTCTTCTCTAAGTTTTGTGACCCTTCCTAGCTTGAATCTGTAAAAGTCCTATGCATCTTGTCATAGACTCTTTAAGTTCATATGTGCATATGTCCTGTTGAGTCTGGAAGACACTGTTTCCTTGGAGTCATATATTACCTCTGGCCCTTAAAATCTTTCTGCCTCCTCTTCTGTATAGATCCCTGATCCTTCAGTGAAGGTTTTTGATAAACCATCCCATTTAGGACTGTGTATTCTAAAGACTCACTCCCTGCACATCCCTCTGTACTAATTTCCATCTACTGCCAGAAGATTCTTGGGATATGGTTGAGTAAGAGACTGATCAACGTGTATTATTAAGGGTCATTTTATTGATTAATTCTCTTAGTATAATAATAGTAATTGTTTTTACCTAAGTCTACAAGCTTTCCAGGGTGATTCAGACTATTGTCCCCATTACCAGTGTCAAGTATGGGTCCTTTCTCATGCAGCAAGCCTCAAATCCAATAAAAAATTGGTTGGTTACTCCTATGATGTTTATGTTATTATTATATTAGCATATCTTGAAAGTAAGTCACCACTGTATGTCACAGGGTTAGTAGCTGGATGATAATGATATATACCTCACTACTATACAGTGCAGAGTACCTCTCAGTACCATCAATGATAGTCAGTAGGGTGAATCTTCTAACTGGGCATAAACTTACCTCCATGTTAAATGACTCAATAGTGTTGTTTATAAAAATAAGACTGTAACATCAGGGTGTGGAGAGTGACTAATAGTTTGGCCATAGCTTATAATATTTCAGAATTTCATAGCATAGTTTTAGCCAGTGACTCAACAAGATATAAACCATCCCTGGAACTAGAAAATTTATTTAGTGGTATAAGGGGTCTATTTGGAGCATTGTCTCCCCCATTACATGGTGACTTCATTTAGATTCCTTTTATCCATTTGCTATGGAATCCTTAATATATGTTGTATATATGGAAACTTCTACAGTAGGACGTTTTCATGCTTTTTCAAAAGCCCTTTAATATCAGTTGGCCCTCCCCACATTCCCTCCTTATCCTTCTCTCAAATTCCCCTAACTAATTCTACTATTCTAGTTTGCCCTTTATCTGTTAATTATGGGTATTGTATTTCCCCTGTCTTGGGACAACTTTACTTTCCCCTTGGTCTCTTACTAGGTACATAGCCTCTTTGATTATTTGGATTATAGCACACATTACAAAAGCTTAAAGCAAACATCTACATATTAGAAAGAACATACAATAGTTGTCTTTTTGTGTTTGCATCATCTTACTCAGACTGATTTTTTTCTAACTTCATTTACTTACAATTTTCTTAGCAGCTGAACAATATTCTGTTGTTCAAATGTGATATGTTTTCATTGTCCATATATTAGTGTATGGTTCTTTGTGCTATTTTCCAATATCTGGCTATTATGGATTGACCAGAAATGAAAAGGCATAAGCAAGTATCTCTGTAGTAAATTGGAGTTCGGGGGTTTATGCCTTAGTGTGGTATAGCTGGATCTTGACGTAGATTAATTTTTGTCTTCTAAGGAGCTTCTATAATGATTTCCACAGTTATTGGATCAGTTTGCACACTCACTAGCTATCAATAAATATTCCTCATTTTTTTTATCCTCACCAGCTTGTAATTTATTTATATAGCTGAAGCATGTATTTTTTTTAAAGCAGAAAGGGCTGAATCGATAATAATATTTAGGATATAGAAAAAGAAAGAAAGAAAAGTGGTACATAGTATTTAACTCCCAAGAAGAATTTCTGTTTTCCTAAATTATGAATGTTAGTTTTGCCTCTAGGTAGGAGATAACAATATGTAAGCAATTTGCTTACAGAAAACACCCTCTTCCAAGTTATTAACAGAAACAAGAAAATCACTATTAATAAACATAATTAATATGAAAAATATAAAATGACAACAAATTAATAACATTGGAGGCTGGGCAGTGGTGTTGCATGCCTTTAACTGGGAGGTAGAGGCAGGCAGATTTCTGAGTTTGAGGCTAGCCTGGTCTACAGGGTGAGTTCCAGGACAGCTAGGACTACACAGAGAAACCCTGTCTAGAAAAAAAAACCAAAAATAAATTAATAACATTGGTAATATTTCTGGTGTATTTCCTTCTGGCCACATGGAGCAAAATGTATGTATACATTGAACCTTGAACTTACACTTATGTAAGATTATGGCTTTTCTTGAATTTTATAATAAAACTTTATATTACTGTTTAATGTATACATGTATCTCATCATAGCTCATTTAACACTTTATATCTACCTTCAGAATGGGTAAAATTATATCATTTTAATGAAAGTTGCTCATAAGTATAATTTCCTACTTCAATTTTGGTTGAATCAATTTTTACTACTGAAGTGGATAACTTGCATATTTATTTTTCTCATTGACACTTTAGGTCCTGAAAATGTTTTCTTCTTTTATCACGTCATTAAATCTACTCTCCCTGATATGATTGAACTCCTGAAGGGAGAGTTTGCATCATCTTCACATTATTATTACCATTATTTTTATTATCACTCTCACTATTTAGAATTCTATACCTTCATTATAATATTTCTAGATATTGCCAAAAAGAAATCTTACAGCAGTATACTCATGAGTCATATTAAGCATAATGTTAATGTCTTCCAAAGGTATACTTTGTTAGATGCATAGATTGTGTAAGTGCCTTCTTTTTGAGAATTTTATACTGCAAACATATACTATCTTTTTGAGTCCATCCACAATTCTTTCCTCTCCAAATTCTCCTCTACTCACCTACAACTATTGTTTTTCAATTTCACGTTATTGTTTTGTTTTCTCTCTCTCTCTCTCTCTCTCTCTCTCTCTCTCTCTCTCTCTCTCTGTCTCTCTATGTTTCTCTCTTGTTTCTTTTTTTTTTTTTGTAACATTTATTGAATTTAATTAGAGCTGCCAGCCTGTGCATGGGTGTAGGGATATAAATACTGGATCATGGGTAGCCTCTTCGTAGTCATGTTCTCAAAGAAAAACCACTCTCCTCCCAGAAGCCATTAGTTGCCAATAACTCTTTATCAAGAGGAAGGACTTCACAGACAGCTTTCTCCACTGTCTGAAATTTTGTCTATGATTGTGAGCATTTTTTACTATGCTCTCAAAACCACAGATATTTCATATGCAACACTGCTTTGTGTCCAGAAAACACTTTTTGATGTAGTCATACACAGGCTCTGTTCGAATCTACCTCTATTCCATGAAGATCTTTGAAGAAGATATATTATATAATACAGGAGTTTGGGTATATATCCAATCTCCTATTTTCGCATGTTGACCAATTTTAGATCTCTTTCTTATTCTCCATCTACTGCAAAAAGAAGCTTCTGTGAGGAGGACTGAAAGATTGACTAAACTATGAGTTTAATGCCATATCATTAGGAGTCAGATTCATTTATAAGAATAATATTATAGTTTCTCTTCTAGATATTTTTTCTTTTTTTAACATAATTTTTAAAGTCCAGTCATTAACCCTTTCCCAGTCTGCTCTACCACAGTTCCTCATTCCATTCTTCCTCTGCTCTGTCTCCAAGAGGATGTATCCCTCTCCCCAGCAGGTCTCCCCACTCTCTAGAACCTCAAGTCTCCTGAGGATTATCTGCCTCTTCTCACACAGAGGCCAGACCAGGCAATCCTCTGCTGTATATGTGTCCGAGACCTCAGACCAGCTCATGTATGCTGCCTGTTTGGTGGCTCAGTGTCTGAGAGATTTCAGATATCTGGATTAGTTGAGACTGCTGGTCTTCCTATGGGATGGTCTTCCTCCTCAGCTTCTTTCAGCCTTTCCCTAATTCAAACACAGAGGTCCCCAACTTCAGCCCAATGGTTGAGCATTCAGTATCTGTATCTGTCTCAGTCAGCTGCTTGTTGTGCCTCTCAATGAACAGCCAGGCTAGGCTCCTGTCTCTAAGCACACAATAGAATCAGTAAATAGTGTCAGGCCTTGGATCTTCTCCTTGAGATAGATCCCAAGTTGGGTCAGTCACTGGACTCCTTTTCTCTCAGTCTCCTCTCCATCTCTCCATTTTGGTCTCTGCAGTTCTTTTTTTTTTTTTTTTTTTTTTTTGGTTTTTGGTTTTTCAAGACAGGGTTTCTCTGTGTTGTCCTGGCTGTCCTGGAACTCACTCTGTAGACCAGGCTGGCCTTGAACTCAGAAATCCACCTGCCTCTGCCTCCCAAGTGCTGGGATTAAAGGCATGCGCCACCACCGCCCAGCTCTGCAGTTATTTTAGACAGGAACAATTATGGGTTAGAGTTTTTAACTGTGGGATGGCAACTCCATTCCTGAACTTGATGCCCTGTCTTTCTACTGGAGGTGAACTCTACAAGTTTACTCTCTCCACTGTTGGGCATTTTATCTAATGTCCCTCTCTTTGAATCATGATAGTCTTATAGCCTCCCAGATCTCTGGTACTTTCTAAACCACCCCCACCCCAACCAGGATGCATATTTCCATTCATTCTGCTGGCCCTCAGGGATTCTCTCCTGTCTCCTCTCCTGCCATACCTGATCATGTTCCCCCTTTCCCCTCCTTCTCCCCTCTCTCACCCAGGTCCTGCCTTCTCTCTGTCTCCCATGATTGTTTTCTTCTCCCTCCAAAGTAGGATTGAAGCATTCTCACTTGGGCCCTTCTTCTTGTTAGCTTTCTTGAGTTCTGTGGATTGTATCCTAGGTATTCTGTATTTCTTTGGTTAATATCTATTTATTAGTGAATACATATCCTGCATGTACTTTTGGGTTCCTCAATCAAAAATGGATAAAGAAAATTTGCTACAGTTACACAATGGAATATTACTCCACTTTTAAAAACAATGACATCATGAAATTTGCAGACAAATAAATGGAACTAGAAAAGGCCATCTAAAGTGAGTTAATCCAGACTCAGAATAATAAGTGTGGTGTGTACTCAATTATAATTCATAAAATACATGATAACCATGCTGTGATCCACAGACACAAGGAAGCTAAGTAAAAAGGAGGGATGAAGAAAGAATGCCTGAACATAATTGAAAAGCAGAAATAGAATAGGCATTGGGGGTGATTGGAGGAACAGGACTGGTTGCTGTAGAGAGTGGAGAGGGAAACCAGAGAAACCAAGTAAGGGATAATAGAGGGAGATAGTACTTACTGGGAGAGAGACCTGGAATTGGTGATGGAGGTGCATCTCTGGGAAGAGCTAGAAATCTAGAACAATAGAAATCCCCAGAAATCTATGAAATTGACCCTAGCTAAGGCTCCTGGCCATAAAAAATATGGAGGCTGAACTGGCCATCTCCTATAACCAGGCAAGACTTCAAATGAAGGGATTAAAACACCAACCCAGCCACAAAAATCTTAGACCCACAGTTTGTCTTGCTTAAACTATGTGC
This sequence comes from Rhabdomys pumilio, assembly GCA_030674055.1. Lineage (NCBI taxonomy): Eukaryota > Metazoa > Chordata > Mammalia > Rodentia > Muridae > Rhabdomys > Rhabdomys pumilio. Next base: position 55,964,721 of record JANHMN010000004.1, on the reverse strand, counting down.
AGAGGAAAAGATGGAGCAGAAATTAAGGAAATTTCCAATTAATGATTGTGCCGACTTGATAGCCATGCCTTTAGAGAGAGCCCACTCCTGACACTATTAATGATATTTGGCAGCTTGGTCTTCATGTGGGACAACTAAAGCAACATCAGGGGCTATCTCTGATTCTGTTCCCTGCTCTTAGAATTTTCCCCTACCTGAGCTGTCTTGTCTAGCCTCAATGGTAGATGCAACCTAGTCCTATTTCAGTTTGATATGCCAAATCTGGTTGATATTTATGAGAGGCCTCCCCTTCTCTGAGGAGTAAAGGAGTAGTGGGGAGAGAGGGGAGGGTAAGAGTGAGGAGGGGACTGGGAATGGAAGTTGCAATAAGAATGTAAAATTAATTAATTAATCAATCAATAAAAATACTGCTCAGCCATTTGTATTTACTCTCTTGAGAACCTTGTTGATTATTTCAAAATTTGTAATTGTGGTGGTTGTTTTCTTGCTGTTCAGTTTTTGTTTGTTTGTTTGTTTGCTTTTTAGTATAAATGAATAGGTCTATGGCTGTTCAGTTTTTTGAGTTCTTTTATTCTCTACAATCAAACTATCAGTGAATGTATAGTTGTCTTTGTGTTTCTATTGCCATGATAAACACTATGACAAAAAAAAAAAAGTACCTTGGTGAAAGGGTTTATTTTGGTTACAGGTTCACAACATATCTGGTAAAGAAAGGAAGTCAGGAAGAAAAGTCAAGGCAGGAATTTAGAGACAGGAAGAGATGAAGTGGCCAGCTCAAGAATTGTGCAGCCAGCTTTTACTGTCCAGCACCACAAATCCAAGAACAGCATGATCCAGAGTGAGCTGGGAACTCCCATATCCATTATCACTAAAGAAAATGCACCATGGTATTGTTGTGCATCTGGTGGGAACATTTTCTCACCTGAGGGGTCTTCTTTCTAAATTACTCTAGCATGTGTCAAGTTGGCATAAAATTAGACAGAACAATATCTGGCAAAGATTTTTTCCTACTCTATAGACTGCTCCTTCATTTGACTCATGATCTCCATGTTTGGCTTATGAAGTTTCAGTTATCAGTTATTGATATCTATACTACCAGGGTCTTGTTCAGAAAACCTTTCTCATTCCTGTGAGTTTCAAGTGTGTTCCCCATTTTCACTTCTACCAAATTCAGATTATCAGTTCTTATACTTGAGTTCCTTTATCTATTTGGAGTTGAGTTTTGTGAGGAGTGAGAGAAAAGGATCTAGTTTCATACATCTCCATGTAGCTATCCAGATACTGTCTTTTCTCAGTTATACATTTTCAGCCTCCCTGTCATTGATGAGGTTTGAGAGGTGTGCTGGACTAAATTTTATACTATTAACTAATGTATTTTTCTTTTAATGCTAATACCATGTCTTTTTATTACTAAATTTTTATAACAAAACTTAAAATAAGCAATAATTTTAAAAGCAATGATTTTATCATTCAGGACTGTTTTAACTATCTTCGTGTGTGTGTGTGTGTGTGTGTGTGTGTGTGTGTGTGTGTGTGTGTCTATATAAAATGGAAGATTTTTTTCAGTTTCTGTGGAGAATTGTATTTGATTTCGATGAGAATTTTGTTTAATCTGTAGGTTTAAATTTGTTTTAATCTGTAGATTTATCTGTAGCTTTGAGTCAGATGGCCATTTCCACAATGTGATTCCTACCAATTCTTGATCATGGTAGTGCTTTCCAACTTTTTGTATTTTCTTCAGTATCTTAAGGTTTTTATTATATAAGTTTTTATTTTCTTCATTAGGATGTTAGGTTTCTTCCAAAGTTTTGAAGCTATTTTTAATGAAAAATTTTCCCAATTTCTTTCTTAGTATCTTGGTTTTTATTTGCTCTTGGCATTTTCTGGTTAAGTTTTCAGTTGTGTTTCTGTTTGTGTGTGTGTGTGTGTGTGTGTGTGTGTGTGTGTGTTTTATTGGTAAACAAGAATTCTTTGACACTTTTCTTTTTTTTCTTTTTTATTGGATATTTTATTTACATTTTAGAAGTTATTGTCTTCCCTATATCTCTTTTAATTGTTGAATTGTTTTAGCTAATTCTTCAAACACTATGTTTGATATCTATAGAGATAGTAGACATCCTTGTTGTCTTCTTGATTTTAGTAAAAATTCTTTGAGATTTTAGCCTTTTACCATGATGTTGTCTATGGTTTTGTTGTATATTCCCTTTATTATTTTAATGTTTGTCCTATATTCTTAGTCCAGAATGTTTATCATGAAGGATATTGGATTTTTTCAAAAGTTTCTCTATAGCTAAGAGATGATCATATGTTTTTTTGCAGTTTTTTTTTCTATTTATATGGTGAAAAATGTGCGTGTGTGTGTGTGTGTTTGTGTGTGTGTGTTTGTGTGTCTCTCTGTGTGTGTAAGTTTTATGTCTCTTGAAGCATCCCTGCTCTGAGATGAAGTGGATTTCATAGTTGCTTTCAATAATTTTGATATGTTCTCAAATATGGTTGCAAATACTTCATTGAAAGCTCTTAGTTCTATGTGCATTAAATTGACTTGTTATCTTCCTTTTCACTTGGATTTTTGTCTGGTTTTAGTATCAGTGTAATACTGGCCTCATTAAAACATTGTCAGTGTTCCTTTCATATTTTATGGAATATTTGTGTTAGTTCTTTGAAGGGCTGGTACAATTTGCATTGAATCTATCTGTCTCTGGGCTTTTTCAGTTGGGAGATATTTTTAATTACTATTTTTATCTACTTGGTTGTTAAGCATTTGTAAAATTTATCTACTTAGTAGTATACCTGCAAGTGCTAGGACAAACAGAAAAACTGGTAGCTAAAGAGAGTATTAGGTCATAAGATATAATAAAACTCAGAGCTGAAATCAATAAAATACAAACAAATAAAAAGAAAAATATAAACAATCATTGAAATGGAGAGTTGGTTCTTTGAGAAAACTCAATAAGATTAATACACCCTTATCGAAAATAACTAAAGGTAAAGTGAAGATCCAAATTAATAAAATTAGAGCCCCAAAAGGGGGATATAACAGCACACAACATCTACATGTGGGCATGAAGTCTACACTTAAGAATAGTCTGTTTCCTCACTGAGACTCCTTGGGACAAAACTAATGTTTCATTTGTGAGTCGTTACCAATTGTACATAGCTTCTGGGTTAGGGGTTGGAGTATAAGTCCACTTGTTCTTTTAGCTCTAGAACCCCACCTTGTTTATGCAGACCATATGAATGCTATCTGAGTCCCCATGAATTCATATGTTCATCAACCCTGTTGTGTTTAGAAGGTCTTGTTTTCTTAGCATCTTCACTCTACCTTGTCTCTTACACTTTTTGTCTCTTCTTTTTTGTCATTTTTCTTTTTTATTGGATATTTTATTTATTTATAGTACAGATATCATCCCCATTCCACATTTCCCCTCCCTAGAACCCCCTATCCTATACCCCCTATTCCTTTATGCTTTTATACCATTTTGATTACATGCATGTAAGGTCAGTTTTAGGTTTAGGGTCTAACAATACAATAGATGCAAATAGTCAAGGAACAAGCAAGACAATAAACACAGTCAAAGAAAAAGCAAGGTATTAAACCCAGTTATGTGAAGACTCCCGTGATCACTGTTTCTAAAGGCTTATCAGGATGACCAAAGTATCTGAGCCTACTTCCCTATCCTAGCCCAAGGTCATTTTCATATCTGAAGCCTACTTCCTTGCTCTAGTCTAAAATTTAGAATCCTGTCTGAAATTACTCCTTTGTTCTGGCCTAATATTTAGATTCCTGCCTGAGATTACTTCTTTGTTGTAGCCTATGATTTAGACTCCTACCTGAAATTGCTCCTTTGTTCTAGTCTAATGTCAGATTCCTGCTTGAAGCCTACTTCCTTGTCCTTGGCCAATGTCATATTCTTGTCTAGTAGCCTCTTTCCTTGTCTTTGGCCCATGTCAGCTTTTGCCAGGCAGCCCCAAAGGCTCTCCACCTCTTTCCCTTTTTTATTTCATTAACAAGACTGAGCCTACCTTAGGTCATTCTGACAAGAATGCCTTCCTTACCCATCATGGAATATGTATTATCAAATGCAATGCACTTCAGTCTTAAGTTGGTAAGGCTCTGTGCAGAATCTTAACCATTTTTGGCTTGCTAGCCTGTTAATTTAATAACTTCTACATGGTTTTAGGAAGAAACTTTGGAAAAGATACATTATCTTAATTATTCATTTTGTGGGTTTGCACTGGAACTAGGTTGTTGGTAATATTTCCTGGTATAAATACCCTTCCACAACTTTACTAATTGGTTATTTAGGTCTCTGTTTGCTGTTATCCCAGCTTGTCAGGTTAGGGATCATCTGTGGTGCTTTGGGTTCTGTCTTGATGTCACTCAATATTTATGCGCTAATGAGATGTCAGTTGTAGTCCCAGCTTTGGTGAGACTGTATACAACTTCTGAGCACAAGAGCAAGTCTTCTGTTAGGGCATAATATTCTTGCTGCATGATATTAAATGTCTGTGGAAGGCTCGTGGTGGTTTTACAGGTTGCAGAGGCTATGGTCATACCAGGACAAAGTGGTGCCACTTGTGGGAGCTGTGAAGGACTTGAGGTTTTGGGGTAGTGAAGGTGAACGTCCTTATCTGAGGGTTACTTTCAGGATGTATGATCTTTGGCAGGGTTCCCTTCCTTCTGAATACTTTCTTTTTTTTTAACATGCTGGATAATTTGGAAGTTATTTTTAAATATTTAATTTTGTAAAAGAGCAGCATTTTGTGCTTGCCTTTCTAAAGAAATCCCAGCCTGTCACCAATGGAAACCTTGCATTCATTCACCTGTTCTTGTCATACAGACCTTTTAATTACTTAGAGTTACACCAAGATATTTTATATTACTCATGACTATTTTGAAGGGTATCATTTCCTAAGGAAAATAAATGGAACTAGAAAATATCATCCTGAGTTGGGTAACCCAGGGCGCAAAAGAACACATGTGGTATGTATTCATTGATAAGTGGATATTAGGAAAAAAGCTCAGAATACCCATGACACAACTCACAGACAATATGAAGCTCAAGAAGAAAAAAGACCAAAGTATGGATGCTTCAGTCCTAATTAGAAGGGGGAACAAAATAATCATGGGAGGCATAGGGAGGGAGGGGCCTGGGAGGGAGAGAGGAGGTGGATGGAAAAAGGGGGTAAGGATCAGGTGTGGGAGGAGACAGACAAGAAGGACAGAGGGTCAGGAAATTGAATGGAGGTATGTAGCAGTGAGGAATGGGGAACTGGGGTAGCCATTAGAAATTCCCAGATGCAAGGAAAGCAAGAAGCTCCCAAGACCCAACAATCAGAACGAGCACAGGGACCCCAATGGAGGAGTTTGGCGAAGGACTGAAGGAGTTGAAGGGGTTTGCCACCCCATAGGAAGAATAACAATATCAACCAACCAGAACCTCCAGAGCTCCCAGGAACTAAACCACCAACCAAAAAATACACATGGAGGGACCCATGTCTTCAGATGTATATATAGCAGAGGACTGCCTTATCTAGCATCAATGGGAGGGGAGGGCCTTGGTCCTGTGGAGTCTCCATGCCCTAGTGTAGGGAAATGCTAGGGTAGTATGGAGGGAGTGGGTGGAAGAGCTCCCTCAAAGCAGAGGGGAGGGGAATGAAATGGGGCTTTTCTGAGAAAAAATCGGAAAGGAGAATAATATTTGAAATGTAAATAAATAAAATAACCAATAAAAATGTCAAAAGAAAAGTAGAGAATAACATAAAGTAATAGAATAATAGAAACAATAAACCTGACAATTAAAAAGTTTGCCTCCTTATACCTAACAAACAGAATTCTATTTGAAACTAACAGTTGCAAAAAACAAACAAACAAACAAAAACCCAAAAAACAAACAAAACAAAACAAAATAAATTGACCCAAACCTATTAGTTCAAGAAGGAATTACTCAGAACCAAAATTATAAGAATAACAATAGGGTAAATGGCAGACACATTAAGTTAACACAGTGCTCAAATATAAGCAACATAATGTTTAATAGTTTCATAACTACAACATAAAATATAATGTCAAAATATGCTCACAAAGTTTTACAGAATTTAATTATGCGGTGACTTCTTCACAAGAAATTCCTATTTAGAAGTCCTATTATCATATGAGTGAAATTTTATCTGTCTAAGAATGTAATTATTCTAGCTATTTAATCTAAGAATTTATTATGGAGACATTCAGATGAAAATCTTCTAGAATGAAGTTGGAGATGACATGTCTGGACTTCAACTAAAACAAGGAGTTATCCAGCTGTGAGAAGAGCATTGGGATGTAGCCTTTGACTTCCGCTGTTTCATATACTTCCACTACAAATGTCTACTTTGATTAAGTAAAGTCTTTCCTAAAGCAGCCTGCTGTCAATAACTTCTGCATCACCAACAGAAGTCAGGAAAGGACAGCGAAAGCAAAGCACAGTATTTCAATCAGATAGAGACATTCTTCAAAGATCTGCTAGTTGACTGAGACTTCATGAAACTTATTTTACAGACTGACTCCTTCACTAACCCTATTTCTACCTTATGCCCTTTGTATATGTTAATGCCTTTTTTACTATTTGCCTCCAAACACCATCTCATCTGTGCTTTCAGAGAACTCATGCTGGGAATATATAACGTGGGGTTATGTAAGGCTGGTCAAAAATAAGATGAATTTGAAACTCTATTTTAGAGAATGTAGTTCCTAAAGTGCCTGAAAGGCATTACTACCTTAGAAATGCATCTCTAAGAACATTCTCATTGAAAAAAAACATCAAAGGGAGTAAAACCATCTGAATTCAGACATGTTTACAGAGTAAGATGGAATAATAACTCGCAATGCCATAGGAAATCATATATAAAGTACTAATTTGAGTGCCTGAACATGAACGATCATTTGATGTCTTACAAATAATTTTCAGGTCACAATCTCTACATTAAGTCAATCTACTGAGGATATAAAGGTACGTTTTAGGACTCAGAAAGAGCAATTATGTATATAGGTAACAAGGCTAAAAGTCTTATGTGTCCCCCAGTATGCACGAGTTAAAAACGAATGATTACAAAATGAAAAGGAGAAGTTCATGTCCCCTGTGGTTTCAATTTTCAGTGCTCAAGGAGCCAGCTAGAAAGCACTACCCACCCTGAAGTCAGAAAGGGATAGCAAGAACAATGCCTTCCCATCTCTGCGTATTGCTAAAACAAACTTCACAATTTCTTCAATTTACACAATTCTTTCTCACACAGAACTTGTTCTCTTCAAATAGATGCACATTATAGACTAATCATTTAAATAAGTTACACCGCAGTCCTGCTGACGCAGGAGAGGGTTTGTGTACATTTTCAAACTGTTCTTTTATATTTCTGAAAGAGGCGAGATAATGGACCTACATTGTGTCTTAACAAAGAAGCCTAAATCCATTCACAGTCTCAAAAATATCTAAATGTAAGATCCAGATGAAACTTGAAGAGTGTTTAGGGAAAATCTGTAGATACAAAAAGATTTCAAATCGACAGTCTACTGAATAAGTCATGGGTTAAAATACAAAAAGAAAATTGTGGGATCTTCTTGTACAAGAATGGCTATGAATTTCAAGATGGTCAAACGAAAGCATAAAACCCACATTGGAGTCATTTTATGTAACACACATCACAAGCTGGGAAGGGATAGTGTTGCCGTCCTCCCTTCTCAGTTTTGGCAACCACATCAGCCTCATTCACACAGTGACAAAAACGCAAGAAACACTCAATAATCACTTGTTAAATGAAAAAGTATATTGACATAATGTTTACAATGTATATTTCAAGTGATATATACAAGAGATAAAGGGTCTTCGTAGATGGCACCATAAGCAGAACAATGCCTGGATTCTTTAGATTATGAGTGGCTTCAAAACCTTCCTAGTGCGGGTTACTTATAAACTTACTTGTTGTATCCATTTTAATTAACATGTATCACACAGTTTCATATATCTGTGATTTATGCAGGGTTATCCATTAACATTTTGCTTAGCTTATAAAAACACATATACTACCATATTATACAAGCATTAACAAATTCAGGACTAGGAACATATGGATGGAAATAACTGAGAAATGGGGAATAAGTAGTGTTGCAGCCTGCATGGCTTCAGGATTGACCTGACTCAAGTTAATAGGAAAAGAAGAAGCCACAGGCACAAATACAGAAAATGTAAATTGCATAGGCTTATGTAGACTTATCATCTGCCTAGAAATTCAGAGAATTCATTGTACACAAAAGAACAAAGAAATAGCTTTATTATGTACACTTGGATGAACATATGTGTTTATTATATACAGCTTATTTTCAGTATGGAATCTCTGTAGGGGAGCAGTCTCATGCTTCAATTATCTGATAGGAAAAATCTATGCTTGACACTTTCCACATACCTTGTCAGCATCTATACTTACATCAGATGAAGACTTGCCATTCCTGTGAGCCTGACCCAGGCTAGGTCTTCTCATTCTAATGGGTCTGAGGCTTTGGGACTCTTGACATAGCTATGCTACTGTCAAATATGCACATTCATTGAGGACTTCATCTGATCCCCTTCCAAGCACTGGCCTCAGCTTAGAGAGAGGTTCTGAGGAAGGGGTGTTTGGAGAAAGCTGAAAAATGACTCAAGATCAATCATGAGTACAAGCTGACAGTCTTATGTTCTGCTCAAGACCATTCTCCAGAGATCTTGCAGCTCAGTTGTTACAGACAAAAGCCTAATCTTTTATTAGTATATCAATGCAATTGGCCACCCCAGGTTCCTTTTTGATTATCCCATGAACCAGAATTTTATGAACTTAGCCCCTAGATTTTTAGTAAAGAGAGAAAGTATATTTGTTTAAGCATAGCAATGAGGTTAGAGATCTGCTTGCCTTTGTAAATACTCATAGGGCAGCTGCTTCTGTTCTTTTAGGTATGTGAATCCCCCTCATATAGTTAATATGGTATCCTTATATTTTACATAGTTGAGAAATTATACTTTCTTAAAGTCAGATTTTCAAAGTTCTTTCCCACAGCCTTAAACGCTGTCCTGTCCTGAAAGTCAAAGCATTTACCATTTTGCTTAGGACATTAGATACAGTCTCAACTCTCAGACTTGTGCTAATTCTAATTATCATGGAGTCATCAACCTTGGAAAGTAGCACACTCACCCATAACCTTGGCAGAAAGAATATATCCCAAAGAGGAGCATAAAGTAAATTATGTACATTATTATTCAAGCAACCTTTATACAAAGCAACCATCAGCACTCATGGAGGCCCATGTCCTGCTGTTTCTACTCCAGGGACAGGAACTGTATCAAGCTATCCTTTCTGCATGGCAGGACTTAGCAATCCCTACAAGGAAAATTAAATCATTAAAACTGCTTATAGAAAAAAAAAAACTAGTACACATGTTTTAACTGACATTTAAAAGAGATAGGGAGGGAGGGAATGAAAGAAAAAGATGAGGCATGGACATGATGAACTACAACATAGTATCAAATATTACAATTAGTAACAAAATAACAAATGAGGAATAAACATTGAATAAATGGAACAGTAAATTGCTAATAGACAACATGTTATTCTGTTGTGTTTACTTTGTTTTACTGTAGATGTTTTTTTTTCTCTGACAATAAATAGAACTTGGGATTAGTTTCATTCATTTTGAAGCACTGTTAGGATGTGAAAGGTCTTCCAGTCAATGGAGGGTTCTTGTAGTCAATGTCTAATATTGGGGAATACCTAACATAAAGATGACAAACTTACTCAAGTTATGGCAGTGATCCTCATAAATTTGTTTAAGCCAAAATCCAACCCTGTATTGTAGAAAGAGGGCACATTTGGCTTCAGCTTGCTTTCTCCACCATGTGCTATTGTTGCTCATCCTATCAATAAAAGCATCATATATATATATATAAATATATGCACAAAAACACTTCAAATGACTTATACAGTAAATTTGCAGAAAATATTTTCAACTTTACCCTATTTCTACAGTCTTTCCCAATCTTTTTATAATTATATCATCATTATTAAAAGATTGAGAAGCTAGATTTTAAGAAAAGGCTTTTGGGAGATGGTAGCTGTGTGAAGTTCTACCTCAAAAGTAAGATTCATCCTGAGTCAAATATTCATGTGCAAATATGCATGGTAGCTTTTGCTTTTTCCTCCTGCTTTAGAGAACTCGAGCTGGTTCTCTTTCTCTCTCTCTCTCTCTCTCTCTCTCTCTCTCTCTCTCTCTCTCTCTCCATCCTTGCCTTTCTTCCTCTCTCTTCCTCTCTCTTATATGAGAAAGAAACTTTCTTGGAAAGATAAAAACATTTTCTAAACTCACTGTCCTCCAGCTCCACTGTTGAAATCTTTAAGACAAGGCTCATTCTTTTGCTCTTATGCCATTCCTAATTTCATGATCTATACAGGAACTTTCCTGAAGTTTACCTTTCTGAGAACTGGATACTTTGCTTCTGTGAACATCTTTTGGATTCAGACTGGCTAAGGGCTAGCTTATCATGTTAGTGTCTCCGAAACATAAGTGTTAGGTTTAGTAAAATGTATCTGAATTTTTTTTCAACTATCCAAAGTAACTGAGGTTGGAAGAGAAGAGAATCAGACTATCAAGGGTCCAGGAGTCCATCATTCTCAGTGATGTCATTTTCAGCTTTGTATTAAAGAAATCTCAATAATTCTAAATTTAATTCTGACTTTTCACTCACCATATTAAATAATATAATTCAGAATCTTTAACTATTACTGCTTTATTCCTTAGATAAAACTATCAATCTGTTTGCCTGCCTGCCTGTCTGTCTATCCTCAGGTTATTATGGTATTATTACTGTTACTATTATTATTGTTGTTGCTGCTGCTGCTGTTGTTGCTGTTGTATTGCTTGGCTCTTTTACATATTACAGTTTGAGCTGGCTTCAAGATCAATAGAAAATGATGCTATAGTTGTAGTTCTCAACTTTCCTAATGCAGAAACTCTTTAATATATTTCTTCATATTGTAGTGATCTTCAACTGTAAAATTATTTTTGGTGATACTCTGTAACTATAATTTTGTTTCTTTTATGAATTTTAATGTACACGTGTTTGTTTGCCAATGGTCTTAGGTGACCTCCATGAAATGGTAGTTCAACCTCCAAAGGTGTCTGGACCCACAGGTTGAAAACCACCATGCTAAAGAAAGAGAAGCAATTTCTTACTTAATCCAAAGTGAAATTTTTGTCGCAGGTTCTATGAAGCTTACAACTGTTTAACATGATTGATTTCCATTGGGCATTTTGTGAACCTCAGAACTCTTACATGGTTATGACAAACACATTAAAAGGAATATATAAGCTATTTCATTTGAGAAATGGACAAGCTACATTTTTATGTTCTCTCAATGATCTTCTTGGTCTGCTCCAATTCCCATAATCATTGTCTCCTGAATATGGTCTACATATGCTACAGTGAGTCTGTGACATTTATTCACTTGTGAAAATGATTGTGACATCTACTGTTTAAATACTAAGCAGAGTCCTAGAACAATAGCCTTCTTTTTTCTCTCTATTTCCTTGTTACTGTCTCTCATAAGTGTGTTTTTTTCTAATTGACTTACTAAAAATATATGTTTCAGAACCGCATTTTAGAAACTTAGTCCTCAATAATATGCACTTGGCAAATAAAAAGCAGTTCATCATTTCAAACCCAGAGTATCGGAGAACTTCCGTACATATTTAGTCCCTTTTTGCTTCACACAAGAATGCAGAGATACTCCAAAATGATTGACTAACGGCCAAAATGAAGAATATAGGAGTGTAAAGAAATAAAAAGAGAAATAAATAAAACACGTTCAAGATATTATCCACAGTATTATTGATCTTGGATATTGATATCTCATGGATGTTGAAATTCTACATGTGATTATACCACCAGAAATAATCTAACCACATACAATGTACACCCTGGAAGCTACTAAATTTGCAAATTTAAACATTCTTGAAAAGCTTTCTTTGTGAAATTCTAAACTTTTCCTTTTTGAAAATGTTTAAATATATTTTGCAGTTAATGGCAACCCTTAAATAACAACTATACAAAACTTTATTATTTTGTGTATATATCACATCACATTTTACCATTTATAAATATAATTTCCCAACATTTCATACATTCAGATATTTATTTAGGTGAACTTATCAGAAAGTTTTCCTAGTAATGTTTCTGCTTGTAAACAACAATAGCTAGAACAAAATTAATTGTAATATAACAATAAGATTGGGAGAGCCACTTCTCTTGATTCAGTGACAGTTTTACTCAGCCTAACTGTACTAGCTATTAGAAGCTTATTTATAGATTTAAACACATACAGGATTCCCTGTGAAGTAGACACTTTCAGATTATATTCTATAAGTCATGGATACTCATGTGATATTTTCCTTTATATAAAAAATGTTTATTTTTTTTTACTTCTGCATGTATATTCTTGTGTAGATATATACATACGAGTGCTTATCCTTGCATAGGACAGAAAGGATATGTGGTCCCTTGGAATTGTAATTACAAGCAATTGTGAGACACCTGATATAAGTACTGGAATCCAAACTTCAGTTCTTATCCATAGCACTAAGTGCTCTTAATGCCTGAGGCAACTCTCCAGTACCTACATGAAATTTTAAAATCATGCAGATATTAACTGCATCTGAAAACTGGATTTATTCACATAAATTATCATAAATAAGTCTATACAAGATATGGGTTTTGTTTTGTTTTGTTTTTGTTTTGTGAAGTTGAAGAATATACTAAAAGTAGATGATTGGAAGCATCATATAAATTTTTTTTAGGGGAACTACCATTTGGAATAAGAAGTAGAGAATTAATCATATGTAAATGTTCATTGCTAGGAAATTTCTAATGGCTCATTTCAAGGACATTAAATTGCCTGTGATATAAAGAGTAAAGTTCTACCATAATATTTAATACTGTGTTAGCCACACTCACTCTCTAAAGACCAAATTGTGCCTTGTTTGGGCTGGTTCAGTGGGAGTGTAAATTACATGATTTAAGATGTTTTCTTGTTCAATTCCTAAAACTTATGAATGTCTGGTAGGTGCATTTGTGCCCTATGGAAGTGGTTGACTTCACACAGAGAACAAGTTGCCTGAACACCTTTCCAGTTGATAAAACTGAATTATGGAATGGAAGTGGACTGAAACTTGGTTATTTCTAGTTAAATATTTCATGCCTGATCTGTTGCAGCCCATTCTATGGAAAGAGAAAACATATGTATATTTATTTCTATGCAGAGCCTCTCCTATTTCCTGAGAAAGCATTTCAGGTATTTGCTTCTTGGCTTGTGATATTTGAAATATAAATTCTGAATTCTTGGCTTATCAATAAAAACACATTGACTTTCACGGAGGTTGTCTGGTGAATTCTAGTACAGGAGGAGTAGCAACATTGACTTACATTGTGCTCACAGCTGATAAACTGCAGTTGCTAACAGTTTGTTAATTAAATCTTATTTAAGCTTTGTCCTTCCTGCTTAGAAATAGGAACTCTTAACATTTGAGGCTGCAATTTGCATGCATCAGTCAACACAAATGCTGAACAAAGTGCTTGTTTAGGTAATAAGATAAGGAGGCACCCTCTCCACTTCTGAGCTCTAACCTCCTCAAAGGCAATATTTCCCATGATTCCCTGCTGCTGCTTGTTCAGGCAGCTCTGTGGTTTGCGCTGCATATTAATTTCTATCTGACACGGGAATTCAATTTGTACTGTACATTTCATTTCTTCACAGATTTAGATTTATTTCATGTTCTCTGCTTTTAATTAACTCTCTGGCACAGCTGCTGGACAGGATAGAAAAACTCATTGGTCTCCCTGTGTTATGAGTACACTACCAATCATTTGCCACTTAGATGGTGGTGCAGGAGCTATCAGTTACTATGGCAACCAGAGCCGTGGTGATTGATTCTTTGCCAGTATGGCATCACCACAGGGAGTGCAGCTTGTGATTTTTGTATGCTCGAAACATCCATCTAATTAAAACAGGATTATGGAATCATCCCAGTGCATGTTCAACAACTACAATGCAATCCATTCATGTAAATGTCAACACAATTAAACACAATGGTCAGAGTGTTTATGAAGAAATAGTAGTTTAAGTCTTTGGGAAGAAAGGGCTCAAACACTCGGTCCAGGTTATATTCTCTTAAATTGTAACTTTCAATGTGCATAGTCATTTCTTACATGAAAATCATTTAAGAAGACAAGCCAAATCATTGCACTTAAATTTATACAATGCTGGCTGAGTCTAGAATGTTACACTAAGCTTTTCTGGGAATTTGGTTAATTAATTTATGTTCTATAAATTATTTATTCATCAACAGCTCTTAATTCATGTGATTGATTTCTTTCAGTGGCATTTCTCTAGAGCAGAGAACCTCTTCTCTCTCCTAGAGCATTCCTCAAGTCTTTACCAGTTATGTGAGATTTAGGAAAGTTTTACCTATAAGGTGAGATGAACGATGTAATACACACAGTAATGTGTGGACGCTCCTGATGAGTAGAGTGGGCTGTGGGTGTCATGAAGAGATAAATGAAAAAGCAAGCCTCAAGCTACATATGAGCAGTATATACAAAGCACAAAGGAAGAAGAGGGGGGGCAGATCCATTTCCAATGTTGGTTTATACAACACAGGTTTTGTTGGACAAGGCTGACAAGAATTCTGCTAACATGAAAAATAACAGCTGCACTGTATAATACTTCATGTCCATCTCTGCTTTATTTTGTCATGCATTTTTATGTTACAGAAGATGCAATTAAGATACATATATGTTCAGTAGGTTGTATATTTGCTGTCAAAATATTATTCATTCTATAGCATATTTCTCTTTCTTTCACATTTTATATGAAGAATTTATACATTCAAATGTTAATGTTAGAGGTACTTCTGGTCAAATTTCAATTATTAGTACTGTCCTTTCCTAAAGTTCTATTCGATTTCAAATTTCTCATAAAATGAGAGTAAAATAACTCACAAAGCAGAAAATGTATAAAATGACAAAAAAAATATAGAACATTTTGACTATGAAGAGAAAAGGGATTCTAATGTCAGGTATGATCTCTTTAGATAAAATGAAAAGGGATAAAAGTGATTCATAGATGTGTTCTTTAAAAACCCACGTTACAGTATCACCAAGAATAAACAAATATTACAGTAGATGAGATCTAATGCTCTTTTCCTTGGCCAAACAGATTTTATTATTTGTATGTGTTCATGCTAGATATTAGTAACTTAGCCCCTACAGATCGAGTCACTGCCATTTGTTGGTAATTGATTAGATAATGATGATGTTGATAAGTATCAATTCTAAGTTCTCTGAAGAATATCATTTGTCCCATAAAAATATCACCTTGATATTCAGGGGCCTTTGCCACTACTATATTCCCTTGAGCCTTCCAAAGTTTCTGTTAACATACTTTTAAAGTTTCTGTTAACAAGTCAAAGAGGTAATCTTGAAGGTTTTTTTTTTTTTGACTAAGATTTTATATGATAAAATACAAGATATGGTTAGGTAATTTAAAAGGTCTTCTCTTTTGAAGTGACATTACTTACAATCTAACTTGATCTTTTATCTTTTTCTATTTTCTAAATTAATAGCAAAATACCTTCTTCACCATTCTCAAAATGTCATCTTTGAAGATAACATAGAATGTTCTGCACTAGAAATATAGCAAGAATATCTCAGGATTTATTTGCAAATTAATGTTGGTTATTTTAATAGGATATTTAATTAATAAAAGAATAATAACAAATGTTATCACACTAAAATATTAGGTATATCATATCTTTTTGTCTTTATAAGCATCCAACATTCTAAAAAGGAATTGTCATTCAGTGTAATGACTGTCAATAGTCAACATATATGCTATTGACAGCCATTTTCTTAAGTAGTCGCAAAGTCAACTGAAGTATAGCTGGACACGTTTCATGATACTTAAAGTTGTAGAATAATAAAAAGTAGGTTCATGTGGCAGAAATTTCCATGCCCAATCTATTTGCAGTAGGAGGCCTATGATTGGACAGGAAAAGGTAGGCAGAGCTAAGGGTGGCAGAGAGATAGAGATGTAGAGAGTCGCAGGAGAGGGCGAGGGAAGTGAAATGTCTGCGGATATGGACCCGTGTGGCATCAAGTAAACTGGTAGATATGAAATCTAAAGGTTAGGAATATTGGGATAACCTTCTAAATTGTGTGGGCATCTTGCAATTTGAGCATTTCCTGCTATATAAATTTGTTTGGTTAATCTTAAACTTTAGAGTTTTGATTTACTGGGTTGTTAGAACGTGGGTCCACCAACAACAGGGTGGTTATGGCTGTGAAAGAACTAGCAGCTCCAGGGACAAGCAAACCGGAGCTGGAAGCACAGTGACTGGTTGCAAACGGGGCTAGCTAGAGAGAGTAGCCTGGAGGACACCAGCTCAGGAGCTCCAGCCCCACCAGAGAGCTTGTTGCTTCAAATGGGCTTAGTGTGGGAATGTAGCAACTAAGCTGGGAGCCAGTGGACATGCTCATTTCTAATACCTCCCGCAACAGGTTCGTGTACCTAGAATAGTCCGAAAAGATAAAATATGTCCTATTTTCTGAAAGCCATCACAAGTATAATTTAAATTCTTCTTGTTTTATAGATTTTTATGGACTATGACATCTGTGGTGGTATCACATAATTTGTCGAAAAGAAGAATATGTAATATATCAAAACACTTCTTTGTTTAGAATTTATTTTTTAAGCTTCTTAGAACAAAAATGGAAGAAGTAAAATTCTGAGTTTAGGTTTGATTAAACTACATTCCAGATGGTTGAAGACATATTTGACTGTGCAGGAGCCATGTTATTCTGACAACAATTTTTTTGTATGTCTGTGATTTAACTTTATAGATCCCAGGGAATCATTACATTACTACCTACATACTGGGACCAGCTGTCCAATCAAAAGTCTACAACATGAAGTATGTAGATTTTATTCAAAATTTGATGTCACAGTAAAAACAAGGTATACTCTACCTACTTATTTCCAAATATAACAACTTACTGAAATAAATGAACACTCCTTGAAAATCGCCAATAGTAACTTTACTATAAATTTGTTTACTTGAATCAGAATGTCTTAGTGAGGGTTTCTATGACCATGACCATGACCATGACCATGACCATGACCATGACCATGACCATGACCATGACCA
>JANHMN010000004.1:55913482-55947457 GCA_030674055.1 Rhabdomys pumilio | reverse complement strand
GACCATGACCATGACCATGACCATGACCATGACCATGACCATGACCAAGACCAAAAGGCAAGTTACGAAAGGAAGGTCTTACTTGACTTACACTTCCACATTGCTATTTGTCACTGAAGGAAATTAGGACAGGGACTCAAACAGGGCAGGAACCTCAAACAGGGGCAGGAACTGATGCAGAGCCTATGGAAGGGTAGTGCTTACTGGTTTGCTCCCTGTAGCTCTTCAGTTGCTTTCTTATATAATCCAGAACCATCATCCCAGGATGTCACTACCCACAGTTGGCTGGCCCCAGTCCCATCAATCTTTGGTAAAGAAAATGCCTTACAGCTGGATAAAATGGAGGTATTTCTAAATTGAGTTTCCTTCCTTTCAGATAACTTTAGTTTGTGTCACGTTGACATACAAGTAGCCAACACACTGAATAAATAAAATACTTCTGAAGTAGTAATTTTTATGTAGTCTCTTGTTACCTTTTTGTACTCCCATGTAAATTACCTGAACTCTGTCGATACAAGTCTAGGAAGAAAGTCACATTGCAGAAAATAAGGTAAAATATGCATAGATTAAAATTATAATTATATGAATTTAATACAGAAATGGTAAAAATTTGGATTGATAGATGGATAGGTAGAAGATAGACTTACAAAGTAAAACAAAGAGAGATAAAGGGACATGGTTGTATACTATTGATTCATGGCAATCCCAGTCAAAATTCAAGCCCAGTATTAGACATAGAAAAAAACACACTCAAATTATATGGTAGCACAAAAATACTAAATACATCATGAGCAAAGTTAAACAAAAAGAGTACTATAGGTATATCAACATATTTGATTTCAAATTATACCATAGGCCAGTAGTAAAATCAGTGTGATACTGGTACATACAGAGAGATGTAAGTCTACACAATTATAGCAACCTCATTTTTGACAATGACACCAAAAATATACATAACAAAGAGACAGTATCTTAACAAATAATATTAGAAAACTATGTTTTCAAAATGTAAAAATAAATAAGTAAATAAATTTCCAGGCCCTTATCTCAACTATTGTACAAAACTCAATTCCAAATAGATCAAAGAACTCAACCTAAGACTGAATACCCTTTAACTGCTAGCAGAAAACATATAGAATACAATATAACTTATGGGTATACTGACAGACTTCCTGAATAAGTCTCTGCAAGTGCAATCAGACCAATAAGTGAATAATGAAATATCATGGAATTAAAAAGCTTCTGTACTACCACAACAGCAACAAAACTGTCCATCGAGTAAATCGGCATACATGTCTAACAGAAGACTGGTATTGAGCATATACAAACAACTGAAAGTATCTAAATATGAAAAAAATCAAACAACACAATTAAAGAAAAATGTGTTTAAAAGTGTTACTTAACTTCAAAACGTTGCATTGTTGGGTGGACCACTTTATGATTGTAACTTCTAGTTTAATTCTATAATAATCTGACAGCATATTTTGTGTGATTTCTATTATTTTATATTTGGTAGTTTGTGTTCACGACACTTATCATGCTCTACTTAGTAAATGTTCCACGTGAGCTTGATGGATGTACAATATGTTGTTTTAAAATGAGCTAGTCTACTAATATCAGTTAAGTGCAGTTGACTGATGGTTCTAGCCAACTGAAGTGTTTTCTTGCTAAGTTTATATTTGCTTTGTCAATTATGAGTTAAAGTGTGCTAAAGCTGCTAACCACAAATAGATGAATTTCTCTTTATCTCCTTACATTGTACCAGTTTTGCCTCGTATATTTTGAGAGTTGGTTCTAAGTGTAATTTGAGAAATGGTGAGCTCTCATAAATTGAATTGTTGTTAAGGTCATTGTATGATGATTCCTTTTATAGCTGACACTTTTTCTTTAAGGGCTATACTTGCTGAAGTAAACTGATATTATCCTGGTTTCTTTTGATAGGTGTTAATTTACACTGTTTTACCTGTTATGGCCAAAGAATCATGGAAGAATAATATCTCAGACTTAAATAGTATGTAAGAGCAAAGAGCATTTATTCAGTTGAAATTTTGCATGCAGGGGTCTCCCCATTTTCAAATAAAGAGCTCTGGTGGACTTGCATAACCAACTTTTATTGTCAGTTAGGGAAATTCCAAGGATGGTTACGTTTCCTTTTATATTGATTGGTTGGCTCTACCTCTAGGAATCTGACTGATTCTAAAATTGGTAAGACTCTGGAGACTTCCCCGGGGGGGAGGGGGGTGCTTTCTCATTCTAGCTATCTATTCTTACTTCAGGTTCTTGGATAGGCTGCCCTAGGCTGTGATTGAGTGATCACAGGTTCCTGGATACAGGTTCTCATTTCTAGGAAACAGAAACTTAGGCCTAGTCTCTCAGACTGCAAGTTTTCAGCCTATCGTAGAGTCAACCAGGCTCTCTGGCAAACCTAGTCTTCTCATACCCTTTTATTATCCATATCTGCAAACTGTACATAATTTTCATAATTTATAGGCAATTTAATTTTGTCACATTAACATCTACTATATTTGTGGGTATTTTTTTTTACCCATTGTATCATTCTCTCTCTCTCTCTCTCTCTCTCTCTCTCTCTCTCTCTCTCTCTCTTTCATTTTTTTCCTTTTCTGCATCATTGGGTTTGAATTAGACATTTTATGTAATCCCGTTTATGCTCTGTTAGTATGTCTTATTTTATTTTTCAAGTAGCTTTACAAGGTTGTGACAATTTGCAATTGGCCAAAAACATCACAGTCTTTAAATTAATTAATTAACCAATTAATTAATTAAATGAATAAATACCAATATACATAACTTGACAGGTTATTTTGGAGAACAAGTTTAAAATCAAAGCAAAGATGACTTGATGATTAACACACATATACACAAATGATGATGCTCATTATTTAAGTGTGTGATTAAATCAATAAGGAACAAATGCTCTCTTCTACAAACCCAGAAGTCACTTCTGTTGTCCTGGATGCTCTCATAACTTTCAAAGCAATGGAGACTGGATGAGAATCATTGAAATTAAAGCTTCCTCTTCATCATGCAAATCTATGGTAGCAACCAAAGGGTTTTTTTTCCCCTCAGATATCAGCCTCCATAATTAAACTATGCCTTTCATTTCAATTTTAAAGCTACAGTGTGAAAATTCAGTGGAATTTGTTGGTCTTTTCCTACAGTAATTCCCTGTCTCAAGGTAGATGTAGATGTCTGGTCCCCCTGTGAAAATTATAGTAGTTCAGTCTTGTGTAGTTTTTCTTCATTGTGTGGCGTGGTGAGATTCTCCTGACAGGTTCTGTTTAGAACCCTGATAAAACCATTTCATTGAGACAGTTTTGTAAGAATATTTGGAGATATTTCTGAAAGCTAGGTTATTTTTCTGTTCTATTGGAAGTACAGGAATTCTTTAATGATCTCCACTAAGAAAAGCCAACAGGACCTTTAGAAAAAAAAAACAGGAATTTTTAGTGTCTCCCTGCTATGGATTTCCTGAGATGTTTGAATCCCCAAACATTCACCATGACTCTCCAGAAAAGTTATCAATTATTGGGTTTATTTTCTTATGCTGATACTGACTCTAACAAGAGCTCCTGATCCTAAAGCTTCTTACACTGTGTTGTGATTCCCTGTACCTGTCTGTCTGCCCTAATGTAATGTTTGAGCATTTTTTCTGAGCTCTTAGATTTTCATAGGATCTAACAAACACTCTTGAGTTTCAGTTGTGCTGCTCATCAATGATTGTAAATATGAAACTAAGACGTTACAAGTTCCATATACTCTTTCTGGATAAATGTAGTGTTATTCTTTATTATTTTGTTTTGTTTTGAGAACAGAGGAGACACACATGCTATTGTGATTCATACTTCAAGAATGTTCTGTGTACTCTTTCCCTGATTTCCTTCAATAATATCATCTTGTGAAACACTGTCACTAACATACCCTTCATTCATCTATTTGCACTGATTTTTATTTGTGTGTAGGAGCAATTAGTTTAGTGCATTTTTATATGTGCAGTTTAGCATATTAATCTTCTTCATCAAGACAACAGTACTTCTAGCATCATCAGTAATTATAATATGGCTCTTCTGTAGCTATATTCACTCACTGAACCTTAGAACAAATAGTCTCTATTTCTATAACCTGTACATTTTTTATTTTATTTTACTTATTGTTGAGATCTACTTAATTTTATTTAATGCGTATAAAAATTTCTATTTTGCCTGCACATATGTCTGTATACCTTGTGCCTGCTTGGTACCAACAGAGGCTAGTAGACCTTATTGGATTCCCTAGTTCAGTACTGGAATTAGGGATGGTTGTAAACTGCCATGTGGAAAATGGGAATCAAGTCATGGTAATCTGGAAAAGCACTCAGTACTCTTAACCACCATGCCATATTTCTAGAACATTTAAAATACATTGAATTTGAGTGTTCTACCCAAGTTAAACAATTCAGAATAATGCAAAACAACAAAATTCTACATTTATGCTATTATTTTATAAGTAGAAAAGAGTTTTCTTTATACATATATTTCTATGTTATTCATGAAAGACATACTTTAAATGAATGATAGTCTTGCTGGTAGATATCCTAGGGTATGGTTCCTGAGAGGAAAATCTGCTGACCTCACTTATTATTATGGAACTCCCACTCCTGTTTCTGAATATAGAAGTGTAATGGTCAAAGAAGGCAGTAGATAATGTGGTAAAAAATGGCATCTCCCTGTGTAGTTAATGGCAGACTCCCTCTATTACAAGGTGCCCAAAAACAAAAGGGTACTTTCTTTCTTCAAAGTGAATCAAGATAAAAGCAATTTTTGAATGAATGGTTTTTCAGCTGAAAGACTCAGAGGACATCAGGTTAGAAATAAGATCTTGTCCTAGCTTATATGACACTGATGCTTGCTTTTCTAGAATTTCAACTATTACTATGTAAAATTATACTACTTTTTAAATTTCATATAATAATGTGATTCTTTGTATTGTTTTGATATACAACATACTGTAAATTGTGTATTGCATTTGCTTATATAGCATTAAAATTCATTTAAATAGGTTAATTTAATGGGAGACACTAAGCACTTTCTGAAGTATTTTATCATGAAAAACCTTAGTGATCTCAGGCAGGCATGAATATATACCTGAGTTGATCATCGTATCCGTCTCACTTAAATTACACAAAGCTTCAACTAATATATGAGTGAAAAACAGGAAAGGTTGAATAATTCAAAATATGTGCGTATCAGATTAACAAAACTACAATAAAAACATTTTATTTAGGACACACGTTCTTCCGCATCTGTGCTTTGCAGTTACATGTTGAAAGAATAGACAGATGTTACAGAGGAAATCTGTGCTTAAATGCACTGAGTAACTATACACTCAGTAACTAATCATTTCCTCTGAGAACAAAGTCTGCTAAATACAACACAACACATTCCCTTCCATGCACTGATTGAATGCCAAAAAGCTCTAAAGACTTTGGAATCTGAATACTCAAGGGATTCTGAAAAAAAGAGATGATTTCATCAGAATCCACAACACAAGAGATAGAGCCAAAAATAGGCCTTTGAGCATTATAATGCCAATATGTGGGAGGGGTTAAGTTTATACAATTATACTGATTCCAAAAATATTGTATCTATGTTAGTTTTCCCTTCTATATTATCTCCCTATAGAATATATATGAGAGAGAAAGCACACACACACATTTGCTCACCAAATAGATCAAGTCTAATAAAAATCGGTGTTTATGATTAGTTTCTGAAACAGAAGACAATTTTCATCAAACAAAAAAAAAATCACATTAAATACAGGAAAATGTAAACCATGACAGCAATGAGGTGTCTTTTTTGTCTGATACTTTTTGTCTTAATTCTTTGGATTGTTCTTGTAGGGTCTCAGGTGATACCACTCATGCCAACTGATATAGGCATTTTAGTTGAAAAAAGAAGTCTGTATAAAGGTAAGCATGGGATGAATCTCATATCTCCTGCCCTTATGTGGGTAATAGAAATAATCACTTTCAGACATATCATTGAGCTGGGCACACTTGGCACATGGGATTCAGCCAGGTGTTGTATGTGACAGGAAACGTGCTGCCTGATTAGAAGGACCAGAGTCCAAGTACAGCAATATTCCCTCTTAAATGAGATGAGGGAAGGGAATTTGGAGATGCCATTTAAATTTGCATCTGTGGCCAACACATGCCAGTGTTTCAAGATGATTTTGCTAATCACATGGGACTATTCAGTGCATGTGCTAATGAAAAGACGGAAAAATGTTTTTTCCCCCTCAAACAAAACAAACGCTGTCCAACTCAGTTCTATTGCAATCACTTCAGTTGAAAAATTCATTTCCTTGGTTACATTTTTCTTGTGACTGTATAAACACACTTTGTTTCATTTGCTTCTATTTGAAGTTAAATATTTCCTGCAAGCATGCTATCTTATTGTGATTTTTCATTGTGACAATCCAGGCTTTCCTGGACATTTTCTGATTCCTAAGGCTTCCTAGAGCTCAAGACTTCCTAGCCACAAAGTTAAAAACCTTTTGTATTTATTTATATACTCACTCAACTTTTAGTTATTTACCGATTTTTTTCAAGATTTATTTATTTTTATTTCAGGTATATGAACATTTGTTGGCATGTCTGTATGTGTACTACTAGTGTGTCTCTGTATGCCTATATGGATGCCAGAAAAAAGGTGTTGGATCCCCTACGCTGGAGCTATAGACAATTATGATCCTCCATGTGGGTGCTGGAAACTGAACACAGGTTCCCCTCAAGAGCAAACAGTGCTCTCCTAAGTGATGAGCCAACTATTGAGCTCCATGATAATTGACTTCTGATACATATTAAGAATTTATGAATATCAATAATAATATGTATCTATTGAAATAAACAATAGACCAAGCCCATATCAAGCATTCCAGATTCATTCTTTCTCATTTAAGTATAGAGGTCTTGTGAAATTGATACTGTTGTTGCTATAATCACTGAGTAGAAAAGAATTTTCTGTTAAGGAACTTTTGTAAGCTATGCAGACGTGACATGGAGGAGCTAGGACTTTTGAGATCATGTTGTATAGTAGGAATCTCTCTCAAGAATAGATACATTGACTGTTATTTCTCACAAGGGTGGTTCATAAAATCCTTTATGACAAATCATTAAGTAAAGTTTATCTTCCTAATTAATAGTGATTTTGTTTATTCAAGAGACTCTCAATTTCTACTAATGTTAAGAGAATCAAAAGTTGATTGGCATTACTTCAGATTATATATTACTACCAGTATTTTAAAAAAACTAATGCTAGGTATTGAAGAAGCATTAACTAGAAAAGTTACAATTACATGGCATTACCTGACAATTTATCAGAATATTTAATGTGAGCTAGGTGTAGTGGCACATGCCTTTAATCCTAGCACTCAGAATATTCAATGTTTTTTCTCATTGCATATATCTATTGAAATCATACCTTTCTTAATATATATTAACTAAAATAGATACCACATTTAAACAAATAGAAAAACAAGCTTTGTCATCCTTTAGTTTATAAACAGAACTATTTTGTAGGCCTTAAGAAAATGCAAAATGAACTACACATGGTGACATATGTCTACAGTCTCAGCACATGGGTAGCAGAAAAAAGAGGATAGGAAGTAGATGTAGGAGGATTGCCACAAATTCAAAGCCAGTCTGATCTCTATAGAAAGGTCCAGGCCAGCCAGAGTTGCATACTGAGACAGTCTCCACAATAGCACATTTAGTATTCTGTTTGAAAATAAATTTTATAAAAAGTTTTTATGTCAAAGTAAGGGATTGGATTTATTATTGGTAGTTTAAATATTGAGTAGATACTTTAAATTTTAACATATACTTCTGTAAATATTGACAGTCTTCAAATAAACAAATGTACTCAGTAACTGTTTATCAAAAGGGATTTTGACACAAAACAACCATGGATTCACTTTGCTAGCAGATATTCTAAAGAAATATGACTTGTTCATAATCCCCGCTCATGAGTCAAAAAGCAATCTGTGCTTTTGGCTTTTGCCTTTTTGTTCTCAGTGAATCATTCTCTAGCTTTCCCACAGAGATCGTGGATGATGCTAACACACTGTGACTTTCAGATTGGCAGAATTTTCTTCACCAACCTCAGCATTTTTAACTATATTTAAAAGGAAATAAAAGAGCTTTGATATTTTCTGTGTTAAAACCAACATAGAGTTAGGCACTAAAGATGTTGTTCAAGTTATGTTGAGTAACAAGGACTATCTGGGAGATGTGTGTGTGTGTGTGTGTGTGTGTGTGTGTGTGTGTGTGTGTGTGTGTGTGTGTGATTTATGAGTAAATGTCAGAAGCAGTCAAACAGGAAGAGGAATAAAGGCCACTCACAATAGTTAGCACTATATTGAATCTCTCTAGTAAGCAATAAAAATAAGGTACATTTCAAAGTTCAGATAGCACCACATAGAATGGTTCTCAACCTTCCTAATGCTGTGTCCCTTTTAATATAGTTAGTCATGTTGTGGTGACACCCAACCATAGAATTATTTTTGTTGGTAGTTTATAATTATTGCTTCCCTTATAATGTAAATATCTGTGGTTTCTGATAGTCTTAAGAGACACCTAAGTTGTTAGACCTCCAAAGAGGTTTTGAATCATGGGTTGAAAACCATTGACTTAGATGCAGATATGAAATAGATCCAGAGATCAGGAACTGGAGGTATGGATATATTTCCACAGACTCTCATCATGTTTTGGAGAATTTTTAAATTTTTTATTATTAGAATTGCCAAGAAAATTATGATAGTGAAAATTCAAGATGAAAAATAAAAAAGAAAAATTTGTTTCTTTTAAAATATATAATCTAAATACAAAATTTTGAAAGAATATAATTGCTAACTCTAAAACATAAGTAGGATATGTTTTTACAAATATTTTCTAATAATTTATACTCTATTAGACATAATTATATCTTTTTATTCATTTTTGCACCTTCTAGACTCTAAAGGTTTATTATTGATTTTTGTTGTATGTGTATTATGTAACCCAAATATATGTTGGTGCCTGTGGAAGCTGGAAGTGTGAATCAGATCTCCTTGACCTGGACTGATAGACAGTGCTGAGCTACCAATGACGGCACTACTGACTGAACCCAGGCTTTTTGCAATAATAGCGAGTGTTACCCACTCCGCAATCTCTTCACTCCTCTCCTAGATTCTAGAAGAAATTTTCCATATACCATGTGTTAAATAAATGTTCAAATAAATTAGTGGTTTTCTTGAAGTAAATAAACCATTATGCTTAAAGACATATAGTTACTCAAACTAAATTTCTGTCAGGAAAATATATTTTAATATTCTAAACAGACTGCTTACTCTGTGAGGATTTAGGATTAAAAGGACCAACAGTCCAGGTCACAAGTGACCTATAGAAGTCTACTTGGCATGGTTCCAGATGAATAAGAGCCCAGCATGGCAGGAAAGCATGGTAGTGAGCAAATGAGTGGAGGGTGGCAAGTGCGGGAAGGCAAATGATCACAACTTTTACCATAAGCAAGTATCACACAGAGAGAATTTCCAGTTCTGTTAGTACAGTGAGGCTATCAATGCTCAAAGGCCCGCCCCTTATGCCTGTCAGTGATGTACTTCCTCTAATCAAGTCTGTACTTTCTAAATAAACCTCCCCAACAACACCAACAAAAAAGACCCTGTGTACAAATTAGGAAGCCTATGCAGGACATAGAACATTTCTCATAAAAAAAAAAAAAAAAAAAGCCTAACCACAATAGTCAAGTGAATAAGACCTACCACAAAACAGAAGAACTCTAGAGGAATAATAATAAAAGCTAATGCTTTTACAAGCAATTTATTTCACTTAACAATTATATTTTTAGTAACATCAAGTTGAGTATTAATATTCCCTTATGACTTGTTAGGGAAGAATTTGGGTGTCTCACTTCAAACTTAGAGCCTGAATCTGTTCAGAATCGCAAAATTCAGTAAGTTTCCATCTGCACTAAGCTACTCCATGGTTCTTAACACCACAGAACATCTCAGTGGATCAATAGAACCACTCAGAATGTTGAATTATGGTATCTCAGTGTACTAGTGGCATTTACCCTGGAGAATACAAAAACACAGTCGGTATTTACCAGGGTACTGTTTCAAAAAGTCTGTAGTATAAAGCACTCTTGGGAACTCTTTAAAAACAAGTGAAAATAATTATTGTTAACATTTTTTTTTCTGACAATGTGAGAATTTTTGGTTTAGCTTTCCCCTCTTGAAAATCCCACCTGAGTAAAGATCA
This sequence comes from Rhabdomys pumilio, assembly GCA_030674055.1. Taxonomy (NCBI): domain Eukaryota; kingdom Metazoa; phylum Chordata; class Mammalia; order Rodentia; family Muridae; genus Rhabdomys; species Rhabdomys pumilio. The sequence goes on along the minus strand of JANHMN010000004.1, from coordinate 55,937,142 downwards.
TACCCTGCACCTTTTCTTGCACTACATAGCAGGAAATAGCCAACACATTGGTGAAATGACAGACAACTGGAGAATACTGAGTTATGGATTTTTATAATAGGAGCTGCTCTTTCAAGTGTATTATCTGTCTTCATGGGAAGCTTTGATGGCATAGGAAGGTCAGATGTCTCGAGTGACTGCTGCTCAGATAAATATGTTTTCTTTTAACTACATGAAGGGTCAATGGGCCAAGTTTAGTAAAAATAGGGTCAGCATATGTGTCACTATGTTCTAGGTCCAAATAAATTGATATACCGACCTTTTAGAAGAGTCTATAATCTAGTAAATAAAAAAATCCATATATACTTTGGGCTTGGTGTTCACATATTAATTTGCTTGCTATTATTCAAGTGTGTTATCTTTAAATTAATAAAAATGGTTATATAAAATTATCAACTATAATTGTAATGCTTTTATAAAGAAGGCAAAAAAAGAATCTGTAATTTTAGTGCAACACAATAACAAACATTTCCTGCTAGGCACAGATCAAATTAAAATTTACTCTTAAATATAGGTTTAACATTGAGCCATGAAAAACAAATACATATGAAGATTTTATATATGTTCAACATTTTCAAGTAAAGGGTTCATTGTTTTGTAATGAAAGCAATAATTTTTCAAATCCAATAACAATTTGAATAGATTAAAATATTTCATGATTACAGTACATTAATTTGTTTCTTTAAGAGGTATTTATGGAGAATCAAACCTCCTTAGACATCTCTTAAAGTGTATTGCTCTACATCAATGTTTAATTTTCTTCTCCATATCAAGAATTTACCTTTATTTTTCTCAAGCAGAAATTTTAATTTTGTGACTTCAGGATACAGCAGTTGTGAACTCCTAACATCTGACACATACTGGCACTGAGCCTACACAGACCAAGCTGTCTGCCAGTTAGCTATGAGTAAGTAGGTAAGAAACTCACAGTTACTACCACTTATTACGAAAATACTGGCAGCAAATAGCTTCTGGATGAGGTGGAAGAACTGAGTCCATGTGTACTCATTGGTAAATTCACCAGGTGCTAATAGATAATTCCAAACCCACAATTGATCCTACTTAACTTCTATGTGAAACCAGACCAAAAATGTTATGAATATGGGAAAGAGCTTTAAATGGAAAAGGGAATCCAGGCAATAATGTGAATAAAATTATAGCAGAGAAGCATAACAAAAGTCATTGTGTAAGATGTATGAAAAGTGTAAAGAAGTCAATTTATTGATAATAATAATACGATTTTAGTACTTCACGCGAATTCATTTGGCTGTATGACAAATTCCTTTAATAGTTTTCTTTGTAAATTGATCACTTCTCCTCTTTTATAAAATTTAAACTACTTACTTGAAGTGAGACTAATAACTATTATTCTGTTCTCCATTTTTAAATTCTATAAACCAGAGGGAAATGAATCAATCTTGTATCCATTGACTTCATGAGTTAAGTACATGTTTTTTAAGATAATCTGTTGATTAATCAGCTTTGATTCTTAGTTTTATAGCTCAAGTATACTTATTTATGTCTATAATATGTAATGTATTTACAGTAATATTTCTGTTAATCATGATATTTTAAATACTGAGCCTTTTACAAACATGGCCCATTGTTAAAAAACAGTCATAAACACTAGTAAATAAATCTCCTTTTTCATCCAATGACTACATCATTTTCTTATAAAAATAAGATATTTTCACATTTTGTATGAGAATAATCCCTTGTTTCCTATATGGAAGCATTTTGGCCACTCTTTTTAATTCCTAACATCTGAGTAAAACTGCAAACATAAGGCTTTCCATGTATTATTTCCTTGAAACTATAAATTTCATTATTCAACTATTTAAAAAAACAAGACTGGTTCCTTCCAGTCTGAGGCTGAGCACTAAGCAGATCCTGGGCAACAGCTCCACCCTCACTCTCACAGAACCTAGAGGAAGTGGGCCTTCCAGGAGCCCTAACCCGGGCAGTATCTTATCTTAGAATACTCAGCCTCGGTGCATCTACTCATCAAGCAACCTGAGTAGACCTGCTCGAACCTCTGATGTCCTAGAATTCTAGCTGGATGCAATGAAGACACAGTGTCAGAGTCTTATCAATTTACTCTTCCCCCTGCTCCTCTTCTAATATCTCAACACCCATAATCAGTTTGAAGAAGTTAATGAAAATTCGGCGTCCCTATTCCCTGGGCTTGGGGACTGAAGTGGTTAATATCGGGCTGTCTTTCTAGGGAAAAGTAGTGGTTTTGATGGAACAGGGAGGATTAGCTGGGATTTATTGCATAGTCATAACCTATTGGTAGAAATATGTATAATTGATATTAAGATGAAGTTATAATTTCTTAAATGGTACAAAATTTACTTTGATTTCAAATTTAAGGTTTTCATTGATATGAGCTTCTTATTAATATAAAAGTGAGATTAATATTGTTACTCTCATAGGCATTGTGCCTATATAACACATTTAGGAATACAAGGTTTAGATCCAGTCCTTCTTTAACTTTTCTAACTGATTTGAGATGGTTAGCCTGTGAGTTAAGGGCCTATAGCAAATCCATGGCTCTGAGTTTATTGTTAGGGTGTTTTCTATATTTTATTTAGAAATAGCTGAGAGGAGTTAACAGACAACAGTTCAGATTGCTTTACATGGATAGTTGGTTTTCAAAACATCAGAAGTCCACAGAATTGACGTTACAAACATTTCTGTATTAATGTTCATTTTGATTAGAGACCTCTGTCTGCACCTGACAGCTTCCTGTCTTGGATTCTAAGAAGAAATTGAGTATCTTTGGAGTTACCCCAGTTGTAGGGAGACAGCCAGTAGGCAAGAATTGCCTCTTTTCATCTACAGACAAATCACTGTCCAGAAAAGGACACACTTGCAAGATAGTCGACTGATTATATCTATCAAGACAGAGTAATCAGCCCTTAATAATCCTGCATCACTAGGTCTGTCAGATGATCCTGGGCCAGAAGGCTGAAGATTGAATGCTCCAAAGTTTTGTAGTATAGGGACTGTCCAGGTGTTCAGCCATTTGTATAAGTTGGCTAAGTTTTAGAAGCTATGTTTTGTGCTTCCCATAATTTCAGTTAACTCAGTCATTCTGGATTTCTGATGAGGTTAAAGACTTATAGCTTATAGCTGATCCTGGCTATTTACTTTGAGAGAAAAGATTTGAGAGGATGGTTTTCAGCTGACATTCATTCTAAAACCAAGAAAAAAGCCAGGTTCAGAACTAAGTCCTTTATTTAGGAGGGATGACAGAGGTTCTGTCTAGTCAACAAAATGATGGACTGGGTATTAGGTCTATCTTGTACCTTACTGACACAAATTGTTATAGTTATGCTCTAATTGTATTTTAAGAGAAAAGTTTTATTTTAACAGGAAGGGTGATATGTAGGAGGAGCTAAGGTAGGAGTAGTAAGGAGAGAAAGAGGAGGAGTAAGGAGAGGATGAGGATAAGAAGAGGAAGAGCTAAGTGACAAGAGAAGGTGGGGGGGACATGGAGGTTGATGTTCATGTGTTTCCACCAGTCAAAGATAGTTGATATATCTAGGTTGGGTATTGAGTTACACTTTTGACTGTATGGGCATCTATTGAGCATTACCAAACGTATAAAGCCTTTGATTAACATTTAAAAATTGTATAAAAGCAAAAATGAGAAGGGAGGATGGGATAGGGGTTTTCTAGGTAGGGGAAATGGGGAAAGGGGATGGCATCTGAAATGCAAATAAAATATTCAATAAAAAATTAAAAATAAATAAATAAATAAATAAATAAATAAATAAAACAGAAAAAGTCATGAACAAAGCCAAAGACTCAACTGCCCATTTTGTCTCCTGCCACTAATAAATATTTGTTTATCTCCCCAATAGTCCTAACAATGAGATCAGCTCTAATTCCATTGAAAAATGAATAAAACAAAACAAAGTACAGTGAAGTAAGTGAAAGAGAAAAGAGGCTTTGGTATTAGCTTTACTCTAATCTCCATAAATTTAGAAAGGAATAACCTGGTAATTAAACACATTTATTTTAGTATAAGTATAAAAACACTGTAACACATCAGTTCACTGTAATTCCACAAATAATTCTAGAAAAAAATTATAATAATGGTAATTCTAATCAAAATACATGTCAAATATAACTTCCAAAGAAAAAAATGCGACAAACCTAGGATTTTGTGAGCTCACCCATGTTGCTTCCAAGAATCTGGGTAAGTGGCAGTGATCAAAATTGTGATTGCATAAAGATAGAAAGACACTAGCATATACCATTCATGGAAGACAGAAGACAAACAGGAGTCCTTTCCTCACTGTAGAAATATGTACCTTGACTATTCTTTATTATTGATGAATATTTTCCTAGTTCATTTTAATCAGCTTTTCTCAGGTAGCAAGTTTCCAATTTTTGGTCTACTGTCCCAATCTAGAAGCTCAGTAACTCTTGGTTTCAGTATAACATGTCATGCCCTAGGTTTTCTAACTGAAAGCAACAAAAATGAACAATATTTAAAAGGCATCTACAAACTTTTAACTTGAAGTAGTTGTTCTGTAAACCATACTGTTTATGACCGTATGCTCAGTGTTTGTGATGCTTTTCCTGAGACATGTACACTAACCATGGCAGATAAAAGTAACTGTTGCACTGAAGTTCAAATTGGTTAACAAGAGAGTTTTTACTGAGGTTCGTAACCAGAAGTATATATGGGCTTAGAATTTTCAAAACCACCTTTTAATACGTGTTCTCAAATGCTCTGCCCTCCTTTCTAGCCCACCATCCAAAGGCAGGGGAGAAAAGATTGTAAATAGAACAAGGGAGTGTGGACCTGTTTAGAAGTAGTTTTTTAGGGTGATTCCAACCTCAGTTTTTCAGGATACCAGCAGTCCAGTCCAGTAGTATCAGAATACCAAATAGCAGTAGTGGCATGATCCAGCAGAAATAGCCAAGTCTCGAGTCAGTGGGAAAGACCAGGACAAGCCTGAATGCAGGAAGTTCTCTGACATGTCTCTCTGAATGAAGTGAAGAACAGTGATGAGAACAGCAATGACATTAGACCAGGATAGCTTTGCAAGGTATTCACGTGCCCTGTAACTGTCCATTGAGTCCTATTTATACTCTGTCCAAACATCGCACATCCTCCCACTGGCCTTGCCTCAGCAAAACACCTCATGAGATTGCCTCAACAAGATACCACCACGTGAGTTTGCATCACATGACACAACCAAAAACTTTCACTTTGAGTATGAGTAAAGGATTACCTACAAGAGCAGGGGTGAATCAAAAGTTGTTGCATCACCAAATGACCCACCCTAACATTAGTGATGACTCACAAAATCTGCAACCATGAAATTCTCTGCAATACTTTTAGGCAACTCCACAAGTTTAAGAATTTCTTCATGGCAAATGGGCTGGTCAGGGTGTAACATATACTACTTGTTTGTTGCTTCTGTAAACCTAGGGAGGAACCTCTATGAATCTTTTAGCCTTCAGTTTCCTCAGGCATGTTTGCTTTACTCCCTGAAATGTGTTTACTTTCTGAGTTTCAAGATCCTCTACCATTTCTTTGAGGAAATGTTTTAATTCAAATGAAATTGATATACAAATATCCACTGTGTTAAGCTGTGGTGTCCATGGTCAATGGCAATGTTATTACATCTGATCGTTATCATAGCATCCAGCAGATTGAGTGTTTCTGAGCAGTAAGTCTCTGGCTTTTGTGAAAAAAAAAATCTCAGTTTTCGCAAAGAATCTAGTCAATGTATAATATTCTGTAATAAATTCTGTTCACATTTATACATGTTGCAAAATACCTTGTAAATTGCACTTAAGATCTCTGGCTGAGATAAGAGTTTTCCCAAGCTCTCAGAAAACAGGTATTCCATTTTCTGATCACCAACTGATCTTTGTTCACCTGTATAAATTAGAAAATACAAACTTTGGTTTAGTATTTTTCTTCAACACTCCTCTTTCCTGTCTTCATTATAGACATCCCACATTCTATAGTGTACAACCCCATATTTCCTGTGTATAATTAAAGAATAATTTTCTCTAAATATAGATGAAAAAGAAAAGTTCAACAATCACCCAATTCCCTACCAAGCAGACACAGTAGTTATTAGCTGCTTAATTTAGAGACAAATAGATTAACAGGCACAGTCTTCCCTGAGTATCCATGGAGATCAGTTCTAGAAACCCTTGTGGATGGATACCTGAATCTTTGGATATTCCATTCCCTCATATAAAGCAGCATAGTATTTGCATATACCTATACCAATGCACATCTTTCTATATTGGCCAAATCATTTCTGAATTCTTATAACATCTAATTCAATATAAAAAAAACTATATAAATAGTTATTCCACTGTATTTATTAGAGGGTAATTGGCAGGCATATGGCTCCTGTTTGAAATCCTAGTGCTAGGAAGGCAGAAACAGCAGGACTGGTATGAGTGCAAGGTGATTGATTAATCACAAATAAAGGATGAATATTGTCAATTAGCTAATTTAAAAAAAAATTTATAGTTTCAAATCATGTTTTGTTCAATCTGTGGATAGAAATCACAAATGTAAAGGACAAAACAACAAACAGTACTTATGGAATATAAAAGAGTATTACAGTTATATATGAAATGGCCCCTTCCTCCAGGGCCCTTGGTTAGATTTCTTACCAACTAGTAGCTTTTAGAAGGTCGTAGAACCTTTTGTACAAGGGGGTCTAGCTATCAGATACAGGTCTGTAAAACCTGGGCCAGAAGGTTGTAACTATTCTCATTTGTTTTAAGATATCTGATTTCTGATACACTGAGATTTAACCGGTTGTTGTATGAGCTCCGTGTATCCCTGCCAAAGTCCCAAGAACCATGATGACTTGGCCATGAATATGTGAGTTAAGATCATTTCTTTTTTCTTTAAGTTGTTTCATGTCAAGCATTTGGCCTCGGTGATGAAAAGAATAGCTAATACAAAAAACTGGAATTTGGAAGGTGGTTGCAGTAAACCTAACCATACACTTCACAGACCTTTGTAATTGGTTTGTGGAAGGAATGTGAAACCTGGAGCTGAGGAACAGAGATGTTCTAGAGTTATGTGGCTTTATGGACCACTGAAGTGCAAGCTCAGAAGACAAACTCTCAATAGGTAAGCAGAGTAGAGATTGGACTCACGAAATTTAAAAGAGCAAAGAAGTTGCGGAAATGGACTCAAGGCCATTATAGTGAAGAATGTGGCTTCGTTTGTGTTAGATCCCATGAATTATTTTTCCCTCAATGTCTAGAATTTAGACAAAAGCCGGCATTCCCTTGGGGACTTAAGATAGTTTTAACTTTCTAAAAGAAATAACTTTCCTTATCTCTGGCAAAAGGGACACATGCCTCTTCCACTAACCTATAATAGGCTTGTGATATCGATTAGCATATCAAGGTCTCTCTCTGACAGTCTGTTGGGCCCACTCAGTCCCTATTTTAAGTAGCTGTTCCAGAGTCATCCTGGCTGTCATACCCCTCACACTTTATGAAACTTCTCCAACCCCTGAGCTTCCCTTCCCTTTCCCCAGCTTATCTGACTCCTATATAAACCAGTCATTTTGACTATATGCTCTCTTGGTTTCCTGGCTTACAACTAAACATCCAATCTGCCCACCTCCTCTCTCTTTCTCTCTCATTGTCCCTTACTCTCTCTTCTCTCATGGCCTGGTTCAGTGCCAGCCCAGTTCAGTCTGTACCCTTCCAGATGCCTCTGGTGATACTGTTCCCCATATCTACAACAAACCTTCTTCTCAAACTTGGAGGTGTCATGTACACTTATTTTTCCCCATTCAATTCTGACCATGTCCATGAAAACTTGGGCAAAGATGAATTTAAATATAGTAAATTAAGTTTCTTTATTTGTTAATCATAATGACATAATATTCCGGCTGTGGCATAGTGATTGTTCACTGCATTTAGTGAACTATATAGTGAAATTCAAAACATCACATGGTGAAGTAAGCTGTAAAGATATGCAGTTTGGTGAAGAAAAGTGTGAATGTGGTTAAGTCACGCAAGGGAGTCACAAGATGGATATATACAGTATCTCGTTAGTTGTTAAAGAGGTTATATTTAAGGAAAAAATAGTAAGCATTGCCTTTGGTCAGTAAGAAATATGACTTGAGGATAATATTGCACATATTAAAGGACTGAAATCATAAAAATATTGATTTATGTAAAAGGATGGATCCTGAACTGGAAATAACTGTAGTCTTATTACTTATACTCTGTTGATAATGCCATATTAGTCTCTCTCTAGAAGAAATTTACTTGATGGCTATTTTTTTCTTAGTTAATGCTTCTATTATTGTTAATGTGCTGAATTCTCCATTGTCAGTTAGGCTTCACCTTTAAATCCCATGAACAGCCGTTTAATGACTTTTAAATATGAAACTCATTGAACATGTTGTTTAGCCTCAGTGGATTTCTGAAACATTGGCATAGGTATACCTTCCTCTATTACTCTTGCATCCTGTGTCTGCATAAATAATATGAGAATAGCAAAACTTGAGTATTAGAGTTTCATTATCAACAGAGTACAAGCAATAAGACTGCCTATATCCACTTTTGGCCTAAATAATGCCATCACAATGGTCAGAGGTCCAGGACTTAATGTTTGCCCTGCTATGTTTTAGTCTTTGTATGAACTTTCCTTCCCATGCTTTTGTTTTTCCCTTTAGAATAGAAATTCTTAGTCCATGTTATTTTGTGTTGGAAATGCAACTCATAACTGATTATACAAGAGTTAAGAGATTGCCTTGGCTCCTAGAAGAGATAGTGGAATTTTAACTTCATATAGTTTGGGAGCTGTAACATTCTCCATGTAGTTATCCAGACACTATTTTTTCTTAGTTGTACATTTTCAGTCTACCAGTCAAGCATCAGGCTTGAGAAGTGTGTGAACTTATATCAAGGTACTAATTCTTATACCATTAACTAGTGTTTTTTTCTTTTAATTCTAATACCATGTTTTTTTATTAGTATATTTTTATAGCAAAACTTAAAACCGACAATGAAACTAAATAGCTTTTGTAAATCAAAGGACACTATCATTAGGACAAAATGGCAGTCTATAGACTGGCAAAGGATCTTATAAAACCCTACATCTGACAGAGGGTTAATTTCCAAAATATATAAAGAATCCAAGAAGTTGGACAACAACAATCCAAATAACTCAGTTAAATAATGAGGCAAAGGGCTAAACAGAATTCTCAACAGAGAAACCTCAAGTGGCTGAGAAGCACCTAAATAAATGTTCAGCATTTGTAGTCACCAGAAAAAATGAAAATCAAAACAACCCTGAGATTCCACTTTCCACTCATCTCACAGGCTAAGATCAAAAATTCAAACAACAGCACATGCTGTTGAGGTTGTGGAGCAAAGGAAACAGTCCTCCACTGATGGTGGAAGTGTCAATTTGTACAACCACTCTGGAAATCAATTTGATGGTTTCTCAGATTAGGAAAAGTTCCAGTTATACCACTATTATATATCCAAATGATGCTCCACCATTCCACAAGGACACTTGCTCTACCATGTTCATACAGGCTTTATTTGTAATAGCCAGAAACTGGAAACATCTTAGATGTCTCTCAACTGAAGAATGGACACAGAAAATGTATCTACACAATGGGATACTATTTTTAAAAAGGACATTGTGAATTTCACAAGCAAATAAATGGAAATAGTAAATACCATACCAAAAGGACATACTTGGTGACATACTTACTTATAAGTTAAAATTAACCATAAAATATAGGATAACCACGCTATAATCAACAGATCCAATGGAACCAAATAACAAGGAGGGCCCAAAGGAGAATGGCTGACTCTTTCTCAGAAGGGGAAACAAAATAGGGATTTGAGGTCCATGAAAGGAGGGAGCTAAGAAGAAGTGGGGATGGGGAGGGAAATAGGGTGGGAGAGAGGGAGATTATATGTAGGGGAAGGAGAGGACACAGTAGGGAGATCAGCAGTGGAAGAGTGGTAGCAATCTCTAGGACATGTCAGAGTTCTGGAATGGGGAGAAGCCCCAGAGGGTCTATGGGGACCACTCTATCTGAAACTCATAGCAATGTGGGACATGGATACTGAAGTGGCCACTTTCTGTAGCCAAGGTAGACTCCCAGTAGAGGGATAAAGACAGCAACCCAAACACAAAACCTTTGACCCAAAATGTGTCCTGCCTACAAAATGTGCAGGGACAAAGAAAGAGCAATGAGGGAATGGTTAGTCAATGACCACCCTATGGGCAAGAACCATTCCCTATCACTATTAATTATACTCTCTTATGCTTGCAGACAGGAACCTAATAACTCTTCTCTGAGAGACTCCACCCAGCTGTCAAAGATACAGAAGCAAGGACATCCAAATATTAGATAGAGCTCATAGAGTCTTTGTGGAAGAGTTGGGAGAAGGATTAAGGGACCTGAAGAGGGCAGGGGCTCCACAGGAAACCTACCTAACCTGCACCCTTTGGGGCTCCCAGAGACTGAATCACCAACCAAAGAGCACAGGCAGATGATCAATTTGGTCTTCATGCAGGTCTCCCAAGCACTGAAACAGGGGCAGTCCCTGAGCCTGCTGCCTGCCTGCTTCCCTACCTGTGTACTCCCCTACACTAAATGGACTGCCTTGTCTGGTCTCAGTGGCAGAGAATGTGCCAAATCTCACAGTGACTTGATATGACAAAGAGTAGGAGACAGGGTAGAGGTGGGAGGGGTAAGAGTGAGGTGGAGGGTAGGGTGGGTTCTTGGGGAGGTGATACCCAGATGAGGGAGGGGAAGGTGGAATGTGGGGAGGACTTGGTGAGGGAGTACTAGAAGGAGAGGAAGGGCTGATATTTGTTGTAAAGTGAATAAATAAGTAGTTTTTTTTTAAAAAATGGAATAATAAGCTTCTCTTCCCTTAGTTGCTCTGTGGCAGGTGTTTGGTTTCAACAACAAAAAAATGTAGAATACGATGAACATACTGCTATCATTTGGGCACAATTTAACCCCCAGACATTTGTGGTCTTGTATCTTGGTTCTGAGTGTTGTTATGTGGAAGGTATTGTTAAGGTGGAACTGTTATACGGAACCTATAAAACGTGGGGACTAGTGGAAGGAGCTTATTATTACGATGCCCCTCTCACAACTGAATTCTGCTCATTAGGATTGACCCCCAGGATTTCTTTCTGCCTTAATGTTAGATAATGAGATCCTACAATCTTGAATGCCATCTGCCACATGGACTTTCCCATATAGAAGTCATACTGATGTTGCCCTGCCTCTGAACCTATAGCACTGAATTAAAAATGTCTCTTGTCCACACAAATTTAGCTTGCTTCTGCATTTTGTTGTAGCAATAGAAAATAAACTAAATTTACAGTTTTTCTTTTCTTGTCTCTTCTACCAACAACACATTAAAATTTAAAGTATTGTTTACTTGTCAATGTACCTACATAAATCTGAAAGTAATAAAGTTTTATTTTAATTAATTTTAAAGTTATTGAAATCTACTTAGAAAAATTATTTTATCGTTGTGAAATAATTTGCTTACTTTTTTATTTTTAGACAATTTTATATGTATGACTACTGTGACTGAATATATGTATTATATATACCATTTGTACATTTAGTATTCACCCAAGTTAGAAGATTGAATGGTTGATTTTGCAACCCATTGTTAAATGATACCTTTGAGAACTTGGAATGGCGAGATGGTGGTTCTCATCGTATCTGTCTTTAGCTCTTCTTTTGAGTTTAAAAAGAGGATGGATAGATTGTTAATTAAAATTAAATGCTGCAAATTACATTTTTTTGTACCTAGTTTGCAGCCATTGATATAGCAAATTGTTTTTCTCCATACTTGTTCATCAGGAATGCCAGAAACAATCTGCTTTCAGATGGCAAGCCCAGCAGTAAGTCTTTAGTGTTCTACTTCAAGGGACTATAGGTTCTACAGCCCTGTGGAATAGCTCAATCTTGGGGATCTTGATCTACTGTCTATTCTTTAAGAAATCATACTGGCCATTATACTAATAATGTTATGGTGACTATTCTCAGCACACACAAAGGAGCTTGCTTGCACAGCAGACCTAGTGATGAAGGATATGCATACTAGAGCAGGGAAAATTATAAAATCTTAACCTAGTCTAAATAATAAATGACCTACCTACTTCTGGATGAAGTTATGGGTAATTTTTCTAGGTAAAGAAGCCAAACCTGTTGAGATCCTTGTTGTGAATGAAATATGTGCTCACTGTAGGAGGTAGTCATAATAGTAGCTAAGACTATATAACTAGTTATAGAAATGGGGATTCCAATTTACCACAGATGTTCCCTTCTTAGTTGTTAATAACACATTTATGGAAATGTATATACATACTGAGCACATATTTGTGTTTGTTTTCTTCTTCTTTTTTACCTTGCAAGATAACACCAGCTGAAATAACATGAGTAATGAAGTATAGTTAAATGTTAAATTTAAGTTGAAAATATTAAAAGATTAAACCTGCCTTTAGATATTTTACCTCCTATTGTTGGAAAGAAATAGTACATTTTTGCTTGTATTTGGAATAGTTACAGTTTGTTTCACATAGTGTATGGATTTGTAGTTCCAGAATAAAGAAGGTCTGATTGTGTGTCAAGTTGACAGGTATTAAATTAATGATGTTTAACTTCCATTGACAACTTGATTAGATCTGGAATTAAAGAATATACCTTTGGAGAATTCAACGAAATACTCATAATACCAGCTAAGAGACAATACTGTTTCCAAAAGTGGGTGGTTCATTCAAGGAAAGCAGTGATGCTTCTTTGCCTACCCACCTTCATAGTTTGCCTGCAAGTACATTTGTTCTGTGGTGGCTGTTACTGCTACTGGCCAATATCATAACCTAGCTTTGTCATCCTTTGGTGTATGAAAGACCAGTGGATCAACAGGAAACTTTCAGTCTTTATCACCAGATTGAAACTGTTCCAAAAAAAGACATCTGGAGTTCTCGGTCTATCCAGATTACCATTGTCAGATTTCCCAGCCCACATCTTGTGATCTAATAAATTGAATCTCATATGTGTTCAGTCTACTACCCCTTCTTCTCTATATAACTGTGACTAATATACACTCCCAGTTCTTTTTACCTAGTCCACTTTTTACTTCTAGTGAACTCTTCCAATATATTTTCTCTTGAATCACATGAGACTGGCGAACAGACTGAAAATTGCACTTGTGTAATACAAAGCTAATAGACATACATTTGCAGATAGTGTAGTTATACAGGAACTGTGGAGTTCACTATATTGTTAACCACAGGCCATAAAATAGCCTTACATGTGTAAGTATTTCATGAGTTAATAAAACATTAATCCATACATATATTGTACTCCAAACTACTTAAGAAAGAAATAGAACTTTTTCTCACAAGAGAAAAACAACAAACAAGAAAATGTATTTCTTGTTGAGTATTGTCCATCAACAAAGAAAACAGCAACTTTTCTATAGAATTCTAGGAAGCATGGAATTCAAGTGCTGGAAGCCTTTCCAAAACAGAAATAGTGAGAACTTATCAGCTTTACAGAAATGTGTACCTGATAACTTTGACTACATTGAAAGAGATAATTACTGAAGAAAACTTATCATCGACAGGATACATTTGAAAGCTGTGCTGTCGATTTTATGATTTGAAGAGTTGGTTGGTCTTGTTTATTTAGTTAGAGATATAGTAATGTTCCATTCTCATGCTACAAACCATGGTTAATCAGCTTTCTGAGCCTGTTCATCTCTTTAGTATATGTAACATTGATGCTGGAATAACAAATTTAGCCAAATAAAGCTTTTTCTCTAATGCCAAATAAGTAATTACTCAAATCTTTTGTGGTATTTTTATAGGCTGAAGATAGAAATTCAGATAAATTTTCACTGAGTTCTCATACTTCATTAAAGGAATAATTTGGGACTATTTACATCTTTCTATGTATGTTACGTTATGAAAAATCTAAGGAAGAGAAATTATTCTCACAATATAGGCCAATAAAATAATGACCATATTTCAAAACATTTTGTGAGTAAAATATATCTTGTTTATACATAATATTAAAATATGGAGAAAGTTTTTCAGTAACTGAAAGCTAGTACTGTGTTTAATGATTAAATACTAAATATTTTTATCTAAGAACATGTACAAGAAAAACATGTGTTTCTCACCACTACTGTTCATTTTATCCAGGATACAATTGTAAAGATGTGAAAAATAAATAGAACATAAGCATTTAAATCTAAGGTACCAGCTTTCCTCTTTGAACCCTTTACTGTGTTTCACAATATTTCCTATATTTTCTTCATCTTAAGAAAATTTCCAGTACCAGTCAATCCCACTAACAAACTGAGCCTAACCACAAATTTGAAGATGAGTTTTGAATTTGTGTTTGACCCGTGTTTTCTTCAGAATCACATTATTTCATTTTCACGATTAGGGTATTAAAATATTCCTCATGTTACTGATTCATGTTCTCATGTATTTAAATTATATCCATTTTTTCTAAACATTAAGGATAGTTTGTCCTAACATTCTTTTTACACTTAAGAAAAGACAATTATTTCCATTCTGTCTTCACCTGACATCTTCATGCTCTGACATTTTCACATTATTGTATCCTTTCATTACACCTTAAATGTCTCTTGTTTGCAGTTCTTTCATGATAAGTATAGTGATAATGAGATCTTCCACCTATTATATGCTTGAGAATGTCTTTATATCCTCTTCAGAGCTGAAGGACAGATTTTTGGGCATAAAATTTAGTTGACAGTTTTTTTAAGATAAAGCAGAGGGAACATACTTTCTTGACATTGCTTTTGACAATGATTTACATATTACTTTGGAAATACAGGCAATAGTTGAAAAATAAACAAGTGAGACAACATTAAATGAGAAAACTTTTGCACAGTGGAAAAAATATGGAAATAAATGGCAACCAAAGAGATGAGAGAAACATACCTTTAAATTTTACATCTAAAATAGACTTACTATTCAAAATGTAAGGAGAACTCAGAGAACCCAATAGACAAAAAAATAATTAAAACACAGTAAATGAGGAAATGGCCTGAATAAATTTGTATAGAAAACTTACACATTTTGTGCTTAAACATGTTTGTGTGTTTGCATATATTTAGAGAAATGGACACTAAAATCACAATGTCATACTGTCTATACTGTCTGACTAACTGTCATAAACAGAAATATGTGATTGCAAAGTTATGCAATAAAGGAAATCCATATATTGTTGGTGAGGTATCAAATTCTGTAACTTTTGTAAAAAAAAAAAAAAAAATACAGTATAGACCTCCTAAATCTTAAGAATAGACTTTCTGTGCAATTTTGCCGTCCTGCTTTTGCATATTTTTAAGGGAAGTAAAATAAAAATCTCAAAGAAATATTTGCATTCTTATGTTAGTTGTAGGATTATTCTGAATAGCTAAAGTTTAGAAACAACCTAAGTATCTGATGACACACAACTGTGATATTTTTATGTAAGTGAACATTTTTTAATCATAAAACAAGAAATTTGGAGGTTGGGAACATCCAAAGACAAAAGCTGAGGAAAGAAAGCATTTTTTACAAATGATGCTTGGAAAGCTGAATTTTGACTTGTAAAAGACTGAAACTAGCTAACACTTTCACAAAAACTAATTCCAAATAGGTCAAAGATATAATTGTGAATCCTGAAACACTAAAAGCACTAAAAAAAAAAATAAATAAATAAATAAATGCAGGAATCAAGATGCTTTCCTTCCCCAGCTTCTGCGTTTGAATGCTCCCAATGGCCAAGTTTCTTCTTTTGTCATTAAATGATATTAAATTACATAGATATGCCATAATTTTCTGCGTTCAGACACTTAGGTTGTTTCTCAGTCTTACCACCATTTGCCCAGAAATTAAGACCAACAAATGGCAAGTCGAATTTCATAAAACTTAAATGCTTTATTTCTTTTATTGGATATTTTCTTTATTTACATTTCAAATGTTATCCCCTTTTTCAGTTTCCACTCTGGAAACCTCCTATACTATACCCCCTCCCATTGATTTTATGAGGGTGTTCCCCCACCCACCCACTCACCCACCCACTCACCCACTCATCCACTCCTGCTTCCCCACCCTGGCATTCCCCTACACTAGGGTATCTAGCCTTCACAGGACCAAGGGCCTCTTCTCCCATTGATGTCTGACAAGGCCAGCCTCTGCTACATATGCCCCTGGAGCTATGGGTTCCTCCATGTATATTCTTTGGTTGGTGGTTTAGTCCCTGGGAGCTCTGTGGTGTCTGGTTGGTTGCTATGCTATTATTGTTATTACTATCGGGTTGCAAACCCCTTCATCTCCTTCAGTCCTTTCTCTAACTCCTCCATTGGGGACTCCATGCTTGGTCCAATGATTGGATGTGAGCATTTGCCTCTATCTGCCAGCCTCTGGTAGAGGCTCTCAGGAGACAGCTATATCAGGGTCCTGTCAGCAAGCACTTCTTGGCATCCACAATAGTGTCTGAGTTTGGTAACTGTATATGGGATGAATCCCCTTTTAAACAGTAAGAGGGACAATCAAGTGAGTGAAGAGGAAGCCCATAGAGTAGGAAAAAATCTTTATCGACTATACATCTGACAGAGGATTGATATCTAGAATATTAAGACAAAACTCAGAGAACAAGGAACCAGATGATTCGTTGGGAAAAAAAAGTGGCCATGGACTGGGAGAGAGAGAGAATTCTCAAAAGAAGAAGGAAAAAAATGACTAGGAAATAGCTCCAAAAATGTTCACCATTCCCAGTAATCACAAACATGCAAACTAAAACAGCTTTGAGAGTCCATCTTAACCCTAGTTATATGGCAAGGATCAAGAAACATTAAATGCTTGGTGTGAAATGAAGCAAATGGTAATGCAGCCACTGTGCAAATCAGTGTGGAGAATTCTCAAACAGCTAAAAATACATCCAATAGACGACCTACCTATAAGTCTCATTATCACATGCCCAAAGGACTTCACATCTACTCCTCAGATACTTCCTCAGCAATTTTCATGACTGCTCTATAATATCTTGTAGGAAACAGAGACAACCCAAACATTATATGACCAACAAATGAAAAATTAAATGCAATGCATATACATTATGGAACAGTATTCAAATATTTAAAAAGTGAAATCAAAACTTTGCAGGAAAATAGATGGAAAGAGAAGAGATCATGTTGAATATGGTAAGTCAGACCTATAGAGGAAATATCATGTATTCTCTCTCATTGGATTATCCTAGTTCTAAGTCTTCAGATGTGAGTACAAAGCCTGGAGTAACTACAGAAACTAGGAAAATGAAACAGAGTCATTGCCAGGATAGGAGGTTTGGGGAGCAAAAGAGAGCAAAGTAGATAGATGAATACCAGTGATCTCTGAGGGAAATGAGGCTCTGAGGGAATTTGGATGGAGGTAAATACAAATGAAGATGATAGGAGGGTAAAGGAATATAGCATGGTACAAGTGATCTCATAGGATAAATAGGAAGGGGTTTTCTTAAGCAGAATTGGAGATAAATTCAGAGTAAGGGAAGAGGATGTTAAATGTAACTACCTGGATTCAAGTTACCTGATAGGGAAAATAGAACACTTTTTAGAGAAGAGGGAGGTAAATATAGAAGAAATAGATATAAATATACATATAGAATTATAATGAATTTTTCTTATTTGGGATAACCATGACCCCTCCAAGACCCAAAGACCCCCTAACAAAAACACTGATAAATACACATGCAAAGCCATCATTTCAGTTGGTCAGAAATATATAAGACACTTCAAAAACATACAGCCCACATTCTTTTGTTTGTCCCCAGAGGTGAAGATAAATCCATATAGCTGAAGATACCACACAATTCAGACACAGGTACCAGAGGTGCCTGAGGTGGAACTGACATTAATGCTTCTTCCATAAGGACTAGATTTTGTGGTACCAAATAGCTCTATGCAAGCTTCCAAAGTAATGAGGCAATCAACAGCCTTTCTTAGTAATTATGTCTATGAATCATGTCATTGGCTAGCATGGCAGGATAATCATAAGGGTGCAATAGTGGTATTCATACCATGGTGGCAACCAACAACTCTATTTGGACATAATATCTGTTCACCAAAAGGAAACCCATGCATGATACTGGAAACGTAACTAACTGTTCAGTGCTAGTGACTTCATGAATATTGGACAAGAATCCATAACCAGTTCTTTAGTAAGCCAGCATAGTCCATAACAACAATCTAAATAGCTTTTCTTATTTCTATAGATGAGTATAGTCTTCACCCATTTATTAAGGAAACTTTTTTTTGCATCAGAAAGAGACTTATGGAGAAATACAGCCAATCAAACTGCAGAGCCTAACA
Organism: Rhabdomys pumilio; assembly: GCA_030674055.1. Taxonomy (NCBI): domain Eukaryota; kingdom Metazoa; phylum Chordata; class Mammalia; order Rodentia; family Muridae; genus Rhabdomys; species Rhabdomys pumilio. The sequence goes on along the minus strand of JANHMN010000004.1, from coordinate 55,918,695 downwards.
CCCATACCAATGCCACTTTTGATCTTTTTTTTTTTTTTAAAAAAGGAGATAACTTCAGTATTCCTTTTTGTCTTCAGAATGGAACTGAGTCTCAGTAGATATATATCTCAAAGATACTCCTACATCTAAACCATTGCATAATAAGGGGTGAAAAGATGGTAAGAGCTAGAACAACTGAGAGTTTTCTATGAGATTGTTCTCCTTTGAATGTCAGAAACTAAATCCTTAATTCTCACCAAAGTGACTACCTAAAAGTGAAATGAACAAGGACAAAACCAATGAACATGCCATAGTGGACTTGGAAAAAACCACATGATTTCAACCATACACAGTGAATTACAGGCAAATGAGAAATACTAGGAATAGGGAAAATAGCTTTCCTCGGAGAATAGAACACCAATCCAGGAAGGAATAGTCATCCCTGAAAATATACGTACAAGTAATATTTGAGAGACTGAATAGGTCTTATTTAAGAGTATATATGCATATACATAACAAATTTATGCATACAAAAACAACTACTTAAAAAAGAGGCCATGAGTTAGGAAATGAGCAAGGAAGGCCACATGGAAGGACTTGGAGGAAGGAAGGGGAAGGGGAATATTGTAATTACATTATAATCTCAAAAAATAAAAGTAAAAATTAAATAATAAAGTAAAATAAGTGAAGAAAACACAATAAAATAACAAAAAAGAAAAATACGTGAATGAATTTTCCAAATTGAGATTGGAATCCAACTCATACAGTCAACTTTACTGTTTATAAAGCAAGTATAGTTATCACAACAAGAAACACATTGTCCAGAAAGGCAAAAGTAATAGGCTGACATGAGCAAATATAGGCAAAGACATTGGTAAATGATATTTTTACATATTGTCACTATAAATATAAAATTGAGTAACTCCTTTGGGGAACAGGTTCTGAGATTTATTTAAAATTGAAACATGCAAATTATTGCATGACCAAAAATTCTTTCAAAAATTTAGACTAGAATAATGAAAGCATATGCTCAAAGAAAGATTTGTAAAAAAAAAAATTGCTATACTCATTTTATTCATAATATGGGAATGTCCAGGTGTCCCTGAAAAACAGAATAGATAAATAAATATATTGAGTTTATTCATATATGATATAATCCAATAATAAAAGAGGATAAGATATTGATGCACATAGCAAGTGAAAATATTTAAAACCATCATGCTTAGTGAGTGATTCCTTAAACAAGATTATATGTTGTGTGACTTCACTAAATTCTAGAACAGAAAAATGTGAAGCAGCACTTGCTATTGCATTTAAAATAGAAACAGGGATTGACTGGGAAAGCCTGTGAAGAATGCTACTGGGCCAATCCCAGCTTAATATACCATTCCTAGTTGAGGATGTGTGCACTTTTGTCAATACACATTATCAAATGCTACATGCTAATTTTTAAATTTTTTTGTCTAAAATTTTTAATTAATGATATTCTGTTATGCTTACAGACAGGAACCTAGCATAACTATCTATTGAGAGGCTTCATCCAGCAGTTGATGGAAACAGATGCAGAGACCCACCAGCCAAACCTATGGGAGTCTTGTGGAAGAGTGAGGTATAGAAGTGAGCAAGCCAGAGAGTTCAAGGACACCACAAGAAGAACTACAGTAACAACTAACCTGGGCCCATGAGAGCTCACAGAGACTGAATCACCAACCAAAGAACTTGCAGGGGCCAGACCTAGAACCTCTACATATTCTTAGCAGATGTGCAACTTGGTCTTCATGTGAATCCCCTAACAACTGGAGCAGAGGCTGTCTCTGATTCTGTTGCTTGCCTTTAGATGCCTTATCCCTACATGGACTGCCTAGTTGAGCCTCAGTGGGAAAGGATATGCTTAGTGGTGCTATAACTAAATGTGCCAGGATGGAGAAGTACTCAAGGAGTCTTCCTCTTCTCTGAGACAAAGGGGAGGGGATAGTGAGGGGAGAGATTTGTAAGGGCAGAACTGGGAGGAAAGGAGAGAGGGAGCTGTGATTGGATATAAAATAAATTAAAAATTTAAAAAACAAAATTTTATTTGAAGGAAAAATTAGATGTAAACTTAAGCGAATATGAAAGTGTGCTCAATAACGTGAATGCACGAATGATTAAGGGCAGCCAGCATACACTGATGTCTGCATCTTATTTTGGCTCAGTGGCAGAGACATGTTAGGAGCTGAATAAGTGGATAACTTATAATCCAATAAATATAGTAAAATTATTTGTGAAATATGAATAATGTTTGAATATTTATCATATAGTTCTTTCACTTGAATACTGAAAACTTTTACATATATATGTTTGGTAAAATAATACAAATGAAAATACAAAAGAAAGTCATTCCAATATTGTGTAATAATAAATGTTCAGTACATCAACTTAAACCAAACTCAGAAAGATTTTGTTTTGTTTTTCAGTTTGTTATTACATTTACAAACTATTGTTGTTAAAAGACACCACCAAAATGCATCAAAAGTTTTAATTGATTGATCCTCATAGGATACTGTGTGATTTATTTTGATTTCCTTGAACATATCTAGTACATGCTTTTGTAATTATAGGAAGTGGTCTTTCTTATGATGCTGGAATAGTCAACTTGCCTTGACAATGGGAAATGTGCATTAGATCAAAGCTCCTCAATATTATATCTCTTGAGTCTTAAAATTTATCAATCACAGTTTGTTATTTTTTATACTGCCAAAATTCCTTAGTATTAGTGGTCGAATGAATGGTCATGTTATCTGCACTCTGGCATGGGTCTCTTCTTATTCAGTAGACTACCTTTTTGGATTTTTGTTATGAACCCAACTTTAAAATGTTTAAGTGTTAAGAGTCATACACAGCTCTGTATATTGCCTTTAATCTTCTTTTGATATAAGCACTTAAATAAGTGCTTATATTATATATTCTTGTTTTATCATTATTGTTAAACTATATTTGCATACATCTTATAATACAATTTATCACTATGTAAAGATACATAGAACTCACAACCTTTCACTGTAGTTAATCTTTAATGAGTAGATCGCTGTTTACTCTTTTTAATTAAAATATAAATTTAAAACATAATATTGAATTTTGGTTCCATTCCATTATTTTGGGTCACTAAATTATTCTCTTAATAAAATCACTATTTTATACATTAATAGCACATGCACACATATAATAGGTATATTTTCTACAACCAGAAAAATTTAAAGAGGTTGTGTAATTTATAGTGACAGTATTAATGAACACAAAGCAGAAATGCACACCTCCATTTCAAAACATGGGAGCCACACTAAAATAGAGTTATATATTCCCAAAACCTATCAGGCAAGATACTCAGACAATGTCTTAAGACACAATGTAATTACATGTTCACATAATGAAGCACCTACTCAAAGACGCTCTTAATATTCTGATAGGTTACCTGCTTTTAGACTGCAGGTCTTAATTACTTTCTATTGTGTAGGTGATAAATGAATATGACGCAAAGGTTAACAACTCCTTCAACTCTTTCTGTTTTCTCTTTTCTGGGTTACTGAAAAATAACAGTAAAAGAAGTCCTGTGTGTGAAGTCAGCCTTTACTGTATTTCGAAAGTGATTGTTATTAGCAGGCGGGAAGGTTTTTCTTAGATATGAAACTCTGTGTTCTCATTGTCCCTAATGTTTGATTAAAAATAAATTTAATACTCACTAGAAATTAAATGAATAAAGTGAATTTGTGTAGTTGTCATTAATTTCAAAAACTCTTGAAATACTATCGCCAGAAACAAAATTGGGCATAATCATTCCTTAGAATATTTCTTTTTCAGGTGTAGGAGAGTCACTTGAAGTTAAGTTCCAAAACTTATCTTGTGTGGTGATGCATGCCTTTAATTCTAGCAGATTGATATCAGAGGAAAGCAGATCTCTGAGTTCAAGGCCAACCTCTCCCTAATAACAAGTTTCAGACCAGCCAGGATTACATAGTACAACTATAGAAAAAGCTTTGATTTGTTAAGTGATTTTTTTTCTGTTTAAAAATCTTTAACCTCATCATTATTTCCTAAATACATTTTTTTGAGAATTTCATACACAAGTACTATTTACATCATTTTCTTTCCTCTTCTTCTGTGTTCCCCTTCCCATATCCTCTCTGATTTCCTTCAAATTCATGACCTATTCTTCTTGAATTATTATTACATTCATATGCACAACCAATTAAATCCATTTAGTGTTTTTTATATTTACATATGTTTAAAGCTGACCACTTAAGGCTCATTTCTAGAGAAAAATATTGCTCCCTCTGCCAGCAGTCATTGTCTACAACCCTTTATCTAGGGGTGTGACCTTGTGAGATTTCCCCATCCATGTTGGTATATCCACTGTTATGGTTACTATGTGTCTCTTGTTTTCACAGTTATTGGATTGTTTGTGTAATTTTGAAACCAAGAATTCAATCCTATACTGAAACCTATATTAAAACCTAAACTGCCTTTTAGAACTATGCCACATGCAGGTTTGACAGAACAGGCTTAACCGTGTAAGTATTCATATATCTGTCAATCACTAGGATTCTAGTAAAGCATTCTTCTCTGTCCTCAATGCTGGGAATAAAGATAAATTGCAAATTAAGAAGTGAAGAAACAAAGAGCTAAAAGTTCTGGACTCTCTCATAACCACAATATTGACTCTAAGTAAAATGTTTCTACTGTTCAATTGCCTGCTGGGGCAGAGGCCCCACTTTCATTGCTGAAGGCTATGTCATCACGATTCTGATACTGCCTTCAGCCTCATCCACTAATTCTCGTCATCTGTACTTTCAAAAGTATCTCCATTACCATGAAAAATAGTTATTGTCTGAAGTACAGTACAACAGCAAATATGAGTAGATAGTTTCTACAATGTAGATGTTTGCCTCCCTGTGTCTGTGTCTCAAAGAACTAGGGGAAACAAAACCCAGCACTAATGAAGAAGTTCAATAGTATGAAAAGAACAAGGAAGATTAGTGCTGGAAAGATTTTTATGAGAACTTCCACCTATTAAGTGTAAAGAAAAAAATGCTAGATCCATGAAATTAACAAATTCTATCCATTTGTAGAATAAATGTGAACATTGTTGCATAGTAAAGTTATCTTTGAAGAAATCTAGGTCAATAAAACATAAAATGAATTTGAGTTGTCCATACACACACACACACACACACACACACACACACACACACACACACACA
>JANHMN010000004.1:55863906-55912630 GCA_030674055.1 Rhabdomys pumilio | reverse complement strand
TGTGTGTGTGTGTGTGTGTGTGTGTGTGTGTGTGTGTGTGTGTGTGTATCTTTAGAGCATAAAAGTAGAAACAGGACCATGAAAGAAAAGGAGCCCTTTAAGGGAGAGAGATGAGGAAATAGAGAGTGTGATGTAAATGACTTGAAGCAGCAAGGAGAGGACTGGGAGAAGGAAGAGGACCTGCAAGAGTGGAAAGGAGGAATAATGGGTACAGATAATGAGTAAGAGTGAAATATAACTTAGATGATAGCACAATGAAATCCATTACTTTGTGTGCTAAATTAAAAACCAGCAATACACATATAAACATATATGTGCATATAATGAGATATGAATTCTGTAGAGAACATTATGAAAACACAATTGAGAAATTAGTTACTGATATACTCTCTAAAATCTAGCTTTTATTACAGAGTTAAATATAAGACTTAGAAAATGTCAGATTTATTAAATAATAATAGCTCATAAAATAACTCTGCTTGTGTGACTAAGAATTGACTAGTAAGTCATTTCTCTGGTGTAAAAAAAAAAAAAATAGTTACTCATTCTCCCAAATGCCATTCAAACTTCATTATGGTAATTAAACCTACTTTCCACATTACCTTAATAGAACCCATAAATGTTTTATTCTTGAAAAACAAATTGTATGTAACCTGTAGACCTCTTTGTAACCTAACCAACATCTTCTTTCTACTCATGTTTCACAGGCCCTGTGCAGTGAATGATCAGGTGTCAAAAGCCTAGTTCAACATCAGTAACCTGCCAGAACTGCTTCTAGACCTTTGAGTATACTGTGATTATGTGCTTGTGCTATTTGTTGGGTATTCAGAAGACTCTGAAACAGCGTTGCTTATTTTTCAATGAAAACACACCATCTCATGCTATTTTGACATCCTTTGCAAATATACAATTATCCTCTTTTCCACAAGGTTAAATTCAATTCAAGTAGATGATGATGCTTTTCCAATTTAAATTTTCAAATAAGGTTGCATAGTAAGATTTATTATGCAGGACCTGTGATATTTAGGGGTTCCCAGTCAAAGCAGTGCACTGAAAGACCATGAGTTGGTGCAAAGATTAACTCCACCATAATAACTGTTTTCAAATCTGCTGGGTAACAGTTTTCATTTTATTTATGAGCTTCATATTTTAAATTGACGCTCATGCTGGGCAATGTGTGAAATTATTTGACTGTGACCAGACTTATTTATAAGCTCAATGTGAAGACTGACACATTTCATATGTTATTTGTATTTAAAATATATCGGAAATGGTACAATTAAAATATCCAAGTGAAGAGAAAAGACTCAGATCCAGTTAAGAAGTAATGTTGAGTGCACACATATTTAAAAAGTTATAAAAGGAAAGAAGCAATATGAACTACTTATCTCAGTGCCTGAAAATATGCAGGAAGCAAAAATAAGATCTGGTGAGGCTGGCATATGAAAAGGACTTCATGAAATGTTAACTTAACACATTTGAAATCTTATTATAATTAGTATCGGGTGAACCACAAAATGTTCCTAAAAACACCTAGAAGTTAATATGGTATTTTCACTCATGTACTTCCTCACCCCAGTGCTCTTGCTTCCTCTTAGCACTGGGATGAGGTCTTCATTGAGGATGGCATTCCTGGGGAGAGTGCACCCTGTTAAGTGGTAAAATGTTAGAACCTCAGAGTACTTTCTCTTCTCTTACTGGGCAGTGAAAGGTCTTCAGTCAGGCTCCTGCATGATTGCCTGTCATTTATCCTACTCTCTTCTCTTTACCCTGTCACAAAAAGGGTAAGTCTGCTAACAAGGAAAGGATGCTATATCTAAAGGATTGTACAAGCTCATCTCATAAACCTTCTCATTCTGAAGCACCTAGGCAAAGGGAATGATACTATAATTACCACCAAGAAAAATTCTAACGAGGTACACACGTTTGTTCCTTTTTGTGTGACTCAAATTTCTGACTCACATTTAGCATAATTCATTTCCTTTTAGTGAAAGTGTCAGTACCATTCTTTTCAAAATATTCCTTCTTCAGAATTCCCCTCTGTATTCAGAATGACATGCAATGACAATAATAGCAATAATTATAGTAATAACAATACCTTGTATTTAGTGATTCAGGGTGGAGTGATTGACGCTGAAGACAATTACCGCTAGGATATAGTAAAGAAAAACTGGTTTGTTAGTAGATAAAATCTTAAACTCTTGGCAACTAGTAAAATGAGACCTATTTCCAGACACAACTTGTGGGAAGCAGCAATCTGTTACTTGGCAGCTGGTGGCAAACCTGAGGGTTCCCCTATGTGTTTATCTTTTATTTTACTGATGGTCACACAGAGGCCATTTACTATATGTAGTCTATTTTATCAGCAGTGAGTATCTAGCTGGTTTCTTGGAAAATTATGGAAGTATACTTGAATTAGGAAATATTTAACTTGTAAAAACAAAAACACTTTGGATCAAAAGCAGAGAAGGAAGCAAGAATTCAAACAATTTTAGTTAAAGTCAAAATGCATCTTAGTCAAGTAGGAACAGAAAGCTTTATGTACTAAGAGGCAAAACATGATAGCTGAAGAATCTAGTCTCACCATCAGGAACTTGGCATTAAGAGTACTAGACAAAAATATAAACAAAGCCAAATGCCATGCTATCACTAAAGAACCATTATAAATGGTCCCCAAATAATTCTATGCCTGTGTATAGATGCACCCTCTGCAAATGTTCACGATAAAAGCTGGTTCTGTGTGGACTTGGGCATTATTGAAAACAAATGGGAATGGAAAAATGATACGAGAACTGTATAAGTGATAATAACAAAAAATAATGATGCCAGAGAAACTAATATCAAATTTTTACATGGTTAAAAAGTTTACACTTTTAAATGTAAGGTTAGCTGATGCATAGGTTGCTTTTATAAGTTTTATTGTGTCTGATAAATTTTATACAGAACAAAATGTTTTGTGTTTATTAATGTAATTAAACTGATGATGTTCTATTTTGCTTTATTTATACTTACTATTAATTTGATTAGATTTTCTTAAAATAAGGTGTCATTATCTTGGTATTTATGTAATGCAAAAATTGAAGATTTTTTTAAATGTTGCCCCCCTTGTCTGGAGCAAGCCTAGAGTGTGAGTTCTAATTCTTTTGGATGAAAGAAATTGCACCAGAACGAAAGGGTGTGAAGGAAAGCACTGGAACACAAGTAAAGAAGAGGAATCATTTTTCTTTGTCTCATGCTTCTGATAAAGGACAAGAAGCAACAGAGGCAGCTTTGACTTATGGAGAATAGAGTGCAGTGTTCAGCTGGCAACAGTGCTTAGACCAAGCATGATGAGCAGAGTTTGATCCCCATGTCCACATGGCAGAAGGAGTGAATTGACTCCCACAAGTCATCCTCTCACCTCTACAAATGTTCTATGCACACTCACAGATCCACACACAAAGAGAATTTAAATGTAATAAGACTATTTTTGCAATAAAATACATTTTTAGATGCTCAAGATACATTAATCTGTATTAGAAAATATCAGAAAACATTTAATTACAGAAATAAGGATCGACATCTCTGGCAAGTTTGGCATTTACATTCAAGTATCCTACATAGTCTTGGAACTGTGCTACAGTTTTGAACAATTTTACTGGTTTTGTCAGATGACAAATAAAAGTATAACACCTTGTAGTTAAGCATTAGAGATTTGAATTAAATCCTGAGCCAGGTAGGATGGTCTCCATTTGAATCCAGTACATTGAATCTTATATTAATTCAAAAACATTAATAGTCTTTGGGATAGTATCACAGAATTCAGATTCTATAGCATAATGATAAAATCAAAAATAAGCATAAAACGTTACCAAAAAAAGATAAAAAGGAAATCAGTAGATATCAAATCTAATATCACACAGGTGGTGGAATTATTGAACAAGCATTCTATAGCAACTTCCAACCAGTATCTTTGAGGGCCATTTGACATTTGTATAAACTACTAGTTCTGTTTAGAACTAGACTGAGTGGCCAGGGGGTGACGTGCTCATTGTACAAGACTGAGAACCCGAGTTTCATCCATAGCTTTAATGTTTAGAGTCAGGTGTGCCAGAGTGTATTTGACTCTAGGAATGGTGTTGCGGTTGAGGTAGGTAGATCACCAGCCAGTCAGTCTCGAAGAAATAAAGAGTTCTAGATTTGGCAAAAGTCCATGTCTCAAAGAATAACATGACTTGCTTTTATGAATACAGCAACAATGAGCATATATATATCCCTGTCATAAGATACAGAACTCTATAGAGGATATGTCTCAACATTCTCTGTCATAAATTAAGACTTTCTAATAATTACATACTTTTATTTTAAAGTGTTCTGGTTTTTATGTGTGAATACTATATTACATTATTTAGAGCTGTGCCTTCTACTCTTCAACCCCACTCCCATATCTCCCAATCTCTCTAAATTTGTAACTTCTATAATTATTGCCTAGAATGTGAAAAACATATGTCTTGCATGATTAGTAATATATATTAATATTAATATGCAGGGTTTTGTTTTGGCTTGGAAGCAATGACTAATGCTTCCCAGGCTGTTCTTGAACTTACAATATGTATGTTTGTAAGCCTTTTCATGCTTATAGGTGGATTGGTGCATGAATGTGCATGCAAGTGTGTACATATGTGTTTGGAGGACAAAAGCTGTTGTCAGGTGCCTTCCTTTATCATTCTCCATTTTATACAGAGAGCTGTGGTTTCTCTGTATAACTAGAGTATCCCAATTCTGCGAGTCTAGCTACCCAGCTTGCTCCAATGATTCCACATCTGTTTCTTTAGTGCTGAGATTATAAATTAGGCACTTGTGTGCGCTAGGGATTAGAACTCTGGCCTTGAAGCTTGCAGGACAGATTTTCACACAGAGCCATTGCAGCAGCCGATATTTTGTCTTGGTACTGTATACTTTTCATCAATATAACTGGTAATATATCTCAATTGCTTGAAGTGGTTAGGTAACAGTCTCAACATCAGATAAGCCCGGCAAGCTGTACAGTAGAACTAACGTTAAGAAGTTCAAGGTCTGCACAGATACACATAAAAGCCAAACTAAAACAAATAAATTAAACAAACATGCTGATTAATAATTTTAAGTGAGCATATTATTTAAAAAATATTTTGATGTGCAAGGAATATTAATTATATTATTCTAAATTAAAAATAGACATCTGTCATACTATTTCTAAGGCTAGTTGCTAAAAAACCAAAATCTTTTCAGAAAAACAGAATAATGACAAAGAAAACAATGTCACATAGCATATAAATGTAGAGTTCAGCATTTATTTTCTGACATATCTTTCTAGCCTTGATTAAACAGAGCATTAAAAGCCCATTAATTCAATATTACTAGAGTTTTAAGTAATTTTAATGAGTTTCTACGCTATTAAAATTCACAAATGGTTCCAATGTAAGAAGGGTGCTAACTTTTCACATTCATGGTTTAGAACTCTCAAGAGATGCTTGTCAGTATCATGACACTGTCTAGGAGACAGTGAGTAAGTTCATTAGGTCACTGATCTTTTTCCAAAAAAGAAAAGTCACAAGGGAAAAAGCTGATATATCATTGAAACTAGTCTTTTGGCTAATTTCAGAAATTAAATAAAAATAATATACAAAGATCTCTTAAAGCTTAAAAATATTTCAGTCTCACCATAATTATCCAATGCAGAGCTCCCAGTGTAAACTGAAGCAGGAGTAGTGTTGGCGATTGATGGGGACCTGCCATATGCTCTTTGATTTGGTCAGCAAAGAAAATTCCTTAGGGTCTTTAAACTCAGAGCAAAATTTTTTCTTAGGAAATAAAGCTTAATAAACTGAGACCAGAACTCACTGTGATATCAATACACTCTTTGAACTTTTGGGGGGGGGCAGTAAAAAGATAAAAGAAAAAGAGTTTGGAATTACACAGACACACACAGACACACACACACACACGCACACACACACACATGCGCACACGCGCACACATGCACACACACACACACGCACTTGTTGCATGAAGCAAGACAAGCTTCAAGAGCTTCACACATACATAAATACATACATACACATTCATACATCAGAATCACCTCCTACAAGACTCGCTATCAAAAACCTTACAAACAATATGCTTCTACAAATTCTTCCTGAGGATTTTGGTCCTTGCTAACAATCAACATCTATAGGTTTTTTTTCCAAGGGTAGTTGAATCATTAATCTGCTTCAGCAGCAATGCTTGAAAATATTATTGTAAGTGCCAATGATACTGCCCAATGAAGGGCTGGAAACCTCCTTAGAGTTTTTAATACAGTTCTTAGATTAAGAGAGATGTGAAGGCAACACGCAGAGTAAAACTCCACAACAGCATAAAGTTCTCAGAACATATACTCCTCTGGACTCTGCCTCTCCGAGGCACACCTATCATGATTGTGCTAACTAGTGGGCCAAATTCCATGAGTTCTAAAGCTGTTTTGCCATTCCTTCTGCATGGTCCTAGATAGTATGGCATCTTACTCTGGCTTTGAGTTCATATATCCTTGCCATTAGTGAATATTTTCATTTACCTATTTGTTGCGGCCCGAGTTGCCCCACGTTTAGGGGACAAAATGTTGGAATAGAAGTAGCAATAGTTGAGTTATCCTCCTTCCTGTAGGAATGGTGACTATATTCTGAGTTGCCTGTGCCATTACCTTAATCTCACCCTGATAATCATTGTCTCCAGGAAAAATTTGTAGTCCCTGCATAGTAGTACTGCTTCTTCCCACTATCAGGCCAAACACATTTGGATACAGTGGTCCAAACACTCCAGTGGGTAAGGCCTGAGGTCCCATTTCTGGGGTTAATACTATGTGGGTGGCAGAACTGAGGTCTAGTCCTTCACTTCCTGGTGTTGCTCGACTAAGTTCTGAAAGGGATTGTTGTTTGTTGGTAAGAAACTGACTGCTCCATAAGCCTGTTTTGGCTTGCGTTGGTTCGGGGCCTGGAGCTGGCCCCAGTTCCCATTTCCCTGATTATGGGAAAGGGTGTTTCCTTGTGCGTCTCTTTTGGACCTACATTCACTAGGCCAATACCTTCCACGTTTGCAAAGTGGGCAGAGCCCAGGCTGTTTTCTGGGCTGTCTCTGGGTTAACTCATTTTCTGCCTTGCAATCTTTTGCAAAGTGTCTAGGCTTGCCACATTTAAAACAGGCCTTTTGGTTTCTGCTAGTCAAAAAATCTCTTACTGATTGTCCTTACATGGCAGCTGCTATAGCTAAGCCCTGTTGGTAGGAGGGACCTATGTCAGAACAGAGTCTGATATACCCTGTAAGGTCTGTCTTTTTCCTGTAGGGTCTAATGGCTGCTTGTCAGGCAGGATTGGCATTTCCATATGCAAGTTGTTTCACATAATCTACTCCTGCCTCTGCATTACCAAAAATCTTCCCTGCTGTTGTCATTAATCTACGAACAAAATCAGAAAATCATTCATCAGGTTCTTGTCTGACTGCTGTTAAGGATGCATTAGGGTCCCCTTTTGCCTGGAGTTTACGCCAAGCCTTCATGGCTGTATTTTGAATTTGAGCAAATAAGCCTGGTCATATTGCATCTGGTTATCACTAGAAGCAAATTGCCCTTCTCCTACTAAGGCATCAAAGGACCAACCATTGCCTGCCTGAATGTTTTTCCTAGCTGTTTCTTTACAATTTTCATGATACTCTGATTTCCAAATAAGATAGTCACCACTGCTAAGAACTGCTCTCATGAATGTATTCCAATCGCCAGGAGTCAGCCACTCCTCTGCGGCAGACTCTAAAATTGCAAGAGTAAAGTGAGCAGTGGCACCATATTGTGATACTGCATTTTTTAATTCCTTAATAATTTGAAAATTAAATCCTGTGTGATGTCTCCAAGCAACCCCTTGATCACTTCTGGTCTCTGATACAGGGGAAGCCTTAGCATCTCCCTTCTCTGGATGATATGTGGCTAATCTTAAACTAGATGATAGAGACCGTCTTTGGACTCCTGGTTGAGGAACACAAGGAGCCGGGGGATTTTTCCAATTTACCTCTCGAGACATCTTCCCTGTCTTTAATTTTTGTAGCTGATTAATTAAGTCCTGATACTCTTTTTATAACTCTATTTGTTGTTTAAGAACAGATATTTTTTCCTGTAACTCTCATCTGGGATCTATAACCACCATCTCCATTGTGGGAGCACTTGGAGGTGGAGGTGCATAGGGAGAGGGGCTTTGGGAAGAGGGCCATTCAAGGTCATAATGTTCAGCTGCCTCTTCCTCTAGGTCAGCAAAATCTGGCTCTGACAAATTGTCATCAACCTTTGGTTGTATTTTAGATTCTAATTTCGGATATATATGTTTCTTTTTATTTTGAACAGGAAAGACAGCATTCAAACAATGAAACAAAAGCAGACAATTAACACACGTGAGCAGCAAACAACAAAACAAAACCAGAGAGTTGAGTTCAGGCTGACTTATTTCTTGCCTTCATTTTCATTAACATGACTTACCTTTCTCTATGCAGCAGATTCCAACAGTGATCACCTTCATTTCACTTCTGAATTTTCAGCAGATCCTTCAGCCAGTAACCTTCCAGTAACATCTTTCACTGGGTCTCTCGTTCTTGCTGCCCTATGTTGGGTGCCAAAAATGTTGCGGCCCAAGCTGCCCCACATTTAGGGCCCAGAATGTTGAGGACTGCTCTATCAATGTTGGAACCCACACTGCCAAAAGCCTTGGGGACTAACTTGTTAGCCTGCACTGCCCCAACTGCTCCTGTCAGCAGGTAGGGGTTCAGCAAGAGAGAGAGAGTGAATGACTCGAAGAATGGAGACCAGACAGAGTGTGATTCAATCCCGTTTATTCTTCAGTCTCTCTTCTTCTCTCCAAGTCCCTAGTTCCAAGTCCCTAGTTCCTAGCACCTAATCCTAGTTCCAGTTGCTAATCTCTTTCGCAGTTCCAAGTTCTTTCTCCAAGTGCCAAGTGTCTAATATCTCTTCTTCCGAGTTTTCTAGTCCAAGTGTCTTCTACCTAATTTTAGTGTCTAATAATTAACTAACTTCTTCTGTCTGTCTCTTGCCTTTTATATGTCTTACTTCTAAGTCACTCTAAGTCACGCCCTTAAGTCATGCCCTTAAGTCTCGACTCTAAATCACACCTTTAAGTCTCACACACCCAATGGAAGATCCTGAGTATCTAAAACAAGATGTTATCAGAGTGTGCTCAGCTGTTGTAGGCTATTGTAATCAAGTCTCTTACCAGGGTATATGGCTCAAGATGGCTGCAAGGATAATATCTGCCTTCTGTCGGCTCCCCACACCTATTGATCACTTTCAGGTTTTCTTTATGTAGCATTTATTTCATTTGCCGATTTTTAATTTGGTATTTTGTTATTGTTAGCTTGGAGAAGCTTTATATAATTGATGACTTGTCATTTAGTTTAAAAAAATGTGAGCAGTTTCCTGTTCACTATGTTATGTTTTCACTCCAATAATTATTTTTCTTTAGAGTAGGTTAAAGTGTGATCATGTTTTTTGAATGTTTTCCATATAAAATCTCCCAAATCCTACCTAATTACTAGGATATGAAGTATTTATGTATATTTTTGTCAAGATGGCTTTGGTTTTAGATTGCACACTTATATCTGTATTCCAGTTAATTTTCTCTACTATTTGAGAACTTCATTCTTTTGTATTTTGATACCCATATTTTTTAGTACCATTTGTTATAGACTGTTGTTTAGCAATCAGAACTCTTGTAAAGCTTGTGTGACACCATTTTACCATATCTTTAAAAATTAGCTCTGTTCTGTCTTTTGTTCTCAAATAAATTGTATGTATAGTTCTGAGAGTGGGATTTTTTTTTTAATTATTGTAGATTTGCAATGTAAATCAGAAGACGTATAGGCTCAAATTTTGGCTCCCTTAAACAAAACCTGTTTTACATAATTTTGATTCACTAAGCTTGCCTATAAATTTTAGAATATTATTTGCTGTGTTTACAATAAGGTCATTGGCATTAATAATGCTATTTTTAATTTTTGAGGATTTCTTATGGTATGTACAATGCATCTCAAGTGTACCCAGCCAGTTCCCTCTTGAATTCTCCTAAACATAGCTCCTTCACAACATATATTATTTATTTATTTATTTATATTCTTAATTATTCTGTATATAATTTTGGACAGTATTGATAGTCTAACAATACTCAATTTTCAGTTTCTAATATATGGAATTATATGTACTGGATTTTGGCCTCTATTTCAATATTACTGTATGTTTTTTTAATTCCCAAGTCTATTGTTTTCTTGGACAACATTAATTCTAATTTATTCTTTTACATGCTGTTACACATGGCTTTAGTGATCAGGACCATGGGTCCTAAAAGCCCAGGAAGCTAGGGTAAAACCTAACTGGTCTTTAAAATAAGCAAACAAACAAACAAGTAACCCCCCAAAAAACCTAACAAATGAAAATGTAGTGATAAAATGATTCATAATGACATTCTGCTCTACATATAAATAGTATCTTCCTCAGCCATCATTAGAGAAGCATCCTCCTATAGCAATTAGGAACAAATATGGAAACTCACATCCATGCTGAGTCCTGCCTCGTACTATGGAGGGGACAGCATGATACAGTTCCTGCACCTGGAGCAGAGCCAGCAGGGTATGCACCTCCAAGAGTATTGGTTGTTGCTAGGTGTAAGGCTTATTTGTGTAATAGTGTACATATTTTCATGTTTCTACTTTGGGGAATGCCCTCCATGTAAAAGGTTAATGAACCCATGATAATTAGAAACAACATGAGACTGGGAAGCTAGAATGTGTTCCTAAGCAAAATGATAAATGTTGAGACCTTCAGGACAGCCCTTAAGGCTGTGGGAAAGAACTCTGAAAACATGACTTCAAAAATGTATAATTTTTTAACTATGCAATGTATAAGGATGAAATCTGGGACAGAGCAAGTTTATGGCTGGGGTGAAAAAGAATAGTAATCTCAGGACTGAACTAAACTAAATTTACCCAACTAAATTTATTGTTTGTACTTACAAAGGGAAGCAGCTTACTTGAGTTCATTTGATATGTTAAAAAATATAGTGCTTCCTGTCTCTCAGAATCAAGGGACTAAAGTCATAAGATGATGATTTGTGGGATAATTAAAAAAAAAAACCTGGAGTGAGGTTTGAGTTGATATGGAAATAAGAGACTGGGGTTTGGTCTGAGCTAGCTACACAACTGTCTGAAGAGCCAGCTCTAGCAGAATACAGAACTTTCAGCTTGTAACCACAATTGACTTAGAGTGATTTCCAGTTGTTCTTTTCCTGCTCCCAAACATTCCTTCCTCAGGAACCCTTCTAAAAGATGAGGCTGGTTTTTGAGACATCCAGAGATTACATACTTACACACACACACACACACACACACACACACACACACACACACACACAGAGTGGGGATAGAAAGGGAGAGAGAGAGAGAGAGAGAGAGAGAGAGAGAGAGAGAGAGAGAGAGATTTGAACACACAGCTGCAAATGGGATATATCCATCAAATCTTTCTCCTTGGGCCTCAAGGAACTTGACAAACAGAAAGTAGAAAGGATTTAAGAGTCAGAGAGGATTAAGGACATCAAAAAATCAAGGTCCTCTAATTCAACTGAACAATGACTAGTAGACTCAGAGACACTGAAGCAGAATGCACAGAGCCTGTACAAGTCTATACCAGGTCCTCTATGTATATATTACAGCTTTCAATTTAGTGTTTTCATGGGTCTCCTAGTGTGTGAATGAGGGTCTCACTGAAGTCTTGCCTTCTCCTGGACTGTTTACCTTCTGTTTGTTACATTTCATTCTATTACACTGTAATAGTTTTGTCTTATTATATATTATTTGATATATTTTATTTGTTGAGGCCTGCCCTGTGGGATATAAAACCATGCCAGGAAGTTTGGTAAGGTAGGGCAGGTCAAGACACAGTGACTCCATTGGCACACACCTGAGGCTTAGGTGACTCCCAGCTCTCTGCCATTCTCCTGACTTGGAACATGTTCCATGCTTCTCACATAAAAGAGATGTGACCTGTGGTCATGTAGGCTTAAAACAGAGTTCTTCGTGCTAATGAGGTACCTATAGGCACAGAGAGTGTGGCCAATAAGCTTTCCTTCCCAGACATTCCTCCCTGACAAGGGTATTTAATCTCAGGCCCACCCTGAAAAGTAGGGTATGGTTTTACAAATCTATTTTCTTCCATGACAATAATAAACTGTTTAAACCATGGACTGCCTCTTTTCATCAAGATCTGCCATGGTCCCCATGGCAAAGGCTTTCACCTACAGAGCCTCAGCCTAGTATCCTGTAGAAAGCTTCTCTGAATTCCCAGTACCAACTGCTACCAAGACTGCTGTTGTCAAGCCAAGGACAATCTCTGAGGGACCAGCTAGAGCTTGCTCTTCCCCTCAGTGCATGGGTGTCCAAGAGCCTGAGAAGCTCGTGGTGCAGGCCTCGCCTCAAGCTTGGGGACCCCAGAAACAGCTCTAGCTATCCCATGTCTCAGACTGCACTTTCTTACCCCCAGAGCAGTGTCTTTGGTGTTTCCCTACAGTCCAACATCTGCATTGGTGAAGGCGTAGGATAAGCAGAGTCAAACTCCCCACATCCTGCCTCCCGAAGATGCTATGCCCTGTGGCAAAGCAGCTGGGGACCAATAACCCTACAACTGGTTCTAACAAAGTGGACCAAACCCAGATGAAGCTAAATATCTTGACTCAGAACAGGGTTGTGCTGACCACATACTCTGTTATGTTCTCTGGGTTCTGCGAATTCTCTCTCTCTCTCTCTCTCTCTCTCTCTCTCTCTCTCTCTTTCTCTCTCTCTCTCTCATCATTTTATTTGCTTACATTTCAAATGTTATACCACTACCACGTCTCCCTTCCATGAACCTTCCTCCCCCTTCTCCTCCCCTCTGCTTCTGAGAGGGTGCTCTCCCATCCACACACTCCCAGCTCAGAATTTCAACAACTGTAAGCTCCATTTAGGAGCATGCAAAATAAAGGTCAGTTAAAACTATTCTGTCTAGCTAGCCAAAATAGCTTGATTCAGAGATGATCACCTTGAAGCACTTCCTTCATCTGCACATTAGCTCATTATATTTTTTTTCTGAGACATATTTGAGTTCATAGCCTCAGTACCAAATTGTCCTGACTGATCAGTCTTAGGGTATATGCTCAATAAACCATCCCTGTCTGACTGAGATTAGTATTCCTGTGGTTTGTGGGCAAACAAACTCTTGGACCCCAACATTATTATAATACCTTGGAAAGCCTCTTTGTTTTCTAATGAGAGATAGGAAGAGTATAGATCTCAGTGGGAGGGGAAATGCAGAAGAACTGATAGAAATAGAAGAAAGTGAAACCACAATCAGGATATATTATGTGAGAAATGAACCTATTTTCAATAAAAGAAAAAAAAGTGTTCAACACTTTGAATTCCCAAACATTGTTATAAATTTTTGGCAATTATTATGACAGACATCTTTCAGAATTTTACAGAGAAATTTTTGCATCACTTGATATAATTTTATGCCATTACTGATATTTGAAGATGCCTGTATTTTTCTTAAGATAAGGATATATAAGCAAACTTAAATAGTGGTGATCTATTTTATTAGAAGGTCTAGAAAATATAATTTTCTTAACAAAATTTGTTGATAATGGCCTCAAAAGTTTGCTGCATATGTGAAATAAAAGGAAATAATATTTATTTTCTATTGAATTTATAATTTCTGTTTTTTTACACAAATCACATTGTATGTTATAGCTTTAAATTAATCTTTAATGTTTTATTTGTATTAAAATTTAAATTTTATGTTATTTCTCTGATTTCTTTGAAATATGCTAATATGTAAATACTATAAATTGTGAGTAAGGAAAAAAGTTTTTGTCTAATGTAAATATATCTTTTATTTACCTGAAGTAATTATTGCCTCTGAGGCTTTCTGTCTCAATCTGCTAACCTAGGCATAATCCTGGTAACTTCTAGCATCTATACAATCTTATCTCAGACTAGAATATTTTCAGTCTCTGAGACATACTGCTGAACAAGCCCATCCTTTCTTTTTCTTTCTGAACTATGACTGGCTAGTTCAACTCAGCTGTTCTGATTCAAACACCCCTCCAAGCTGACCTATTCAATCTGTTTTCTCTTTTAGCCTTAGACTGAATTCCTCTGCTTGGCATAATACTAACTTTGTCAATATATTCTAATCTTATGGCTTCTTCTAATTCTTTGGGTCATTCTGTCTTCACCTGTGTCTAGCTTGTTCTTTTCCTGCATATTGTATCTCTATAACTTCTGATCAAACTACCTTCCATCTCTCTCTCTCCACTGCTCCCTCAAGTAGCTTCCCTTTCCTATCTCTCCTTGTGAGATTAGAACATATCCTATTCTGTCAAAGTTTTCTCTGATTCATCACTTTGTCTGCCATTCAATTAGAGATCACTTTCAAACTTGGTGCTTCCTTCTACAAACTACCTTTACCTTCATTGTTTGAGATTAAGAGTGTATCCCCAGAGAGGGGGGAGAAATGTCTGTACATACATACATTCCTTCCCTCAACCCTGACTTTCACTCTACAAGAGAAGACTTCCAAATACACCTTAAATAACTGATTGTTTGGTAAAAAGCTAAAATGTAGACAGGATAAATTTTGGGTAGAAAGTTTTGTGGGTGGGTGGGTGTCCCTATCTTTCCACTGAGGTTCCTGCTTCGCTACAGGAGGTGGCATCTTCAGATTCCATATCCCTAGTGTTGTGAGTCTCAGCTAAGGACACCTTCATTTATTCTTGGGTGCTTCCCTTATCCTGTCTCTTTCTAGAGATGCTTCCTGTCTCTGAAACCCTATCAGTTGCAGATTTACATTCATTCTCATGGCTATCTGGCTATTCCTCCTGTACCTACCCACACCTGATCCTAAACTCCGCTTTTCTACTCCCCATTTCCTCTCCCACCCAGTTTCCTCCCTCAATCTTCCTCTTCTCACTGTTTTAATCCCCCTTCTAGGTGAGATTCAAGCATCCTCTCTTGTGCCTTCCTTCTTGTTTAGCTGTTTAGCTTCTTTGTGTCTTTGGGGTATGGCATGAGTAATCCTGTGGGTTTTGGCTAATATCCACTTATAAGTGAGTACATATTATGCATATCCTTTTGCATATGGTTTACCTCACTTAGGATGATATGCTCAAGATGCAACCATTTGGCTGCAAAACTCATGGTGTCTTGGTTTTTAATAACTAAATAGCATTGCATAGATGTACCTCATTTTCTTTATCCATTTTTCAGTTATTCAACATCTAGGTTATTTCCAGTCTCTGGCTATTAAGAATATAGCTGCTATGAAGATAGTTGAGCAAGTCTTTGTGGGATGGTGGAGCATCTTTTGGGTATATGCCCAGGAGTGGTATAGCTGTTATAGTCTTGAGATAGAAATATTCCCAGCCGCGGAAGAGCAGAGAACGAAGTAGGGGCCCACGGGTTGGATTGACCCACACCCACAGGGGAGATTGGGAGAGCAGAGCACTCCAGCTATGCCCTGTGTGGATGGAGTCCTTGGCTTGGTGTAAAGGCTGGCTTGGTTGCAGGCGTCTTAGGTTGGTGGTTGTGTGGCTGGAAATACAGAGAGGTCTTCTGCAGGAGATTAGACGGTGGCTCTGTAGGTAAAGGCCTTCTCCATTGCTCCCTACGGTGGATCACGATGAAAAACAAACAGTCCATGGTTTTAAGATGTTTATTGTCATGGCAGAAAGTAGATGAGAATTCGTACCCTAGTTTCTCAAGGCAGGCCTGAGGTTAAATGCCTTTTGTAGTGAAGAGTGTCTGGGAAGGAAAGCTTAATTGGCTAAGCCCTTCTGTCATTTAGATACCTCATTAGTATGGAAATCTGTCATGAGGCTCCTGTGTCCAGTAGTCATGCCCTCTACCTGTGGAGGGGCTAGGGGTGTTGCCTTAGTGACTTAAGGACAAATCTATAGAGGTCTGAGGCCTCCTGTCAGGAGCCTAGAGTCTAGGGGCATGGTGAAATACCTGGGATCCCACCTGAGGCCCTTCAGGATCATCTGGAATCTCCAGGGTTTCTAGCCTCAACCAGAAGCCAGCCTACCTTTCAAGGTCCTACAGCCACCCAGCTCCTCTCTTTCCAGACCCACCCCCACCCCCCTCCAAGCAGGTCTCCAAGAGATGACAGCCAAACAGGACAAAACAAAATTTAGTAAGAAAAGGCTGAAGTCCTCATTATTGAGGCTGGACAAGGCAACCCAATACTACAAAAAGAGTCACAAGTACTGTCAAAGAGTTAGAGATATCCCCACCCCATTGTTGGGAGTCTCAGAAAATCACCGAAATAAGAGCTATAAGATCTGTGCAGGGGACATTGTTCAGTCCCCACATTTGCTGCTCAGTTTGCTGCTTCAGTCCCTGTGAGCACAGGTGAGTCCTGTTCTTCTGTGAACCATGTTCTTCTGGTATCCTCTGTCACCTCTGACTCCTACAAGCTTCTCCCGCCCCCAAGCTCTGAAAGGAGAGACAAAATAAAGACCTCCAATTTAAACTCTCTCTCCTCATAATGTTAATCTATATGTGAATAAAAAAGACTTGTAGTGAGAAAGAATTGAGTTATTTTTTCCAAAAATATATATCATATATTATATATTTTATATATATATGTATATATATATATATATATTCAAATGTGATTAGACATGAAACAATTTCATTTGATATAAAAATATAAATAATAAAATTGAACTTAAAGTTATGAAAGAATTTTTATTAACAATAATATTAAGATAAAATAACACTACATTTTAAAAATATTAAAGTCATTCTCTATAAATATTGATGAAACACATAAAGACATTAAGACATTCTAGGCAAACATAATAGGTTGAATATATGAAACAATATGAATAAATAATATTAATCATTATAATGTTAATATTATATTAATATAGATATAACTAAAATGTATATTAGCATAATTTGTTAATAATGTAAGTAATAACAATTACACATAACATATACTATACTAATATTATATATATTAATAATGATATAATTATATAAATAATACATGATTTATGATAATGGTAAAATATATTGACTACTAATATCATGTTACTATATAATAATATAATAATACAAACATTTATATAGTATTAAAAGGACTTTTAGATTAGTATTGCAAAAAAAGTTTCAAAAATTAGGAAAAGGCTATACCACATCACAAAGAATGAAATTTAAATGATCACGAACTTCTGAAAAAAAACCTAACTTCATTAAAATTTAGAGAATGATGATTACAAACAGTATTTTTTTTCCTATTTGACTGACATAAATATAAAAGATAGTGACATCAAATGCAAATGGAGGTGTAGAGAACTGGAGACATTTACATTATTAATAGGGATTTTGAGTTGACAATAATGTTCTGTAACAGTTTTGTGACATAATTCAAGAAAAAATTAATTCTTCATAATCTGACAAGTCCACATTTAGGAGTCCCTCCTAATATTCTCATTGTCAAGATCTTAACAAGAGGAGACACGAAACAGAAAAACAAAAAATGTATGTTTTAATATACATATATGTTTTGCACATGCATAGATGAATGTACAGATGTGATTATTACCTGTTATGTGGGTTTTCTTAATAATTTAACAATTCAGTATTAGAGAAGTTATTAACAATGTATTCACATATCGGGATGGAAGCTGTCAATTAAACTGATAATTTTAAATGTATAAGCAACTTTTCAATAAACTTTAAAATTTAGTGCTGCAATTTACAGTATTATATATAGCCTGTCAAAGTAGTTATGTATAATTTCATAAAGCGAATATTATATATATTATATTAACTAAAAGTTGTATATTGTATATATAATATTATATATCATATATCATATATCATATATCATATATCATATATCAATCATATATATATCATATATCATATATCATATATCACATATCACATATCATATATCATATATCATATATCATATATTAATTATATATTATATATTAAAATTAAATATTACATAGAATGTATTGTATATTATATATTATACATTATACATTATACATTATACATTATACATTACACATTACACATCATACATTATATATGATCTATGATTATGCATCATATATTATATATTTTACATTATACATTATTATACAGTATGCAAAATACATTGTACATACAGATACCAGATGTTTTTTAGGTGTACAGGAGTCTGAAGGGAGTCCTAAAACCAACCTTTATCTTCATTCTGTTTCAAATCTTCTTAAAATTCTATCTGAGGCGTATATATATGTATGCAAGGATAAAAGACAAAAAGCATGTATAATATAATGTAACTTTTAAGATTTTTGAAACATTTTATATTTGTATGAAAGACTAAGCTGATTTATTTTTTAGATGATTTTAAAAGGAAAAAATAAACAGGTAAATGAGTTCATGTCTTTTGTCATATTTTTCTCAATAAAAGCTGTCATGGCCAATTAGGTTTGAAAAAGAATTATACAATTGCTATTTTACAAATAATTTTATAAACACCAAGAGCTCTTTCCTACTTTTGTATTTGTCCATTGTTAGTTTTACTCGTTAACAGATTTTGTAGGCTGTTTTTGAGCACTTTATTTTGTTATTTTACATTTTTGTTCATTTATTTTTCATTTAATTTCTGTTTCAGGGAATTTTGTCTATTTTGTTTGCATCAGATTGCTTAGTTTTTTTTTCTCAATCTAAATTATCTTTTAGCACTTTGATATTTTAATTTTATATATACTGAAATTATTTTTCTGTGATTGGCCCAATAGTTTGTTCAGTATTCTCTTTGCTAAATGTATCTATGTATATTATTTTGTCATTCTTTTCTCCTTATTATGAAGTATTAAGCCATTTGAGGAAGGAATACTAATGAAAGTTGGTCACATAGTTAGGATGCTAAATACATATTTTATAGTTATAACTGTCCAGACTTTTCCAAACTCCTGTTTATTTCTAATTCCCCCAAAATGAATCATCTGATTTTAGATGCATTGTGATGAGTAATTTTGTAAACTCAACCATCAAAACCACCTCCATTGTTCTACCTCTGCTGTAATACTCTGAGTCACTGCAATGGTAATTCCTACATACAAATCTCCAATCTCCTTATGAATAATATGTAACTTTAACCCCCAACTCATGTTTCCTAGCTTTCTAAATCCTGGATAATGATTTACTTGTAGACAAATTATGAAATACCTGAAGAGTCAACATATAAATGGAACACATAGAGGGAACTGGATTTGAGAAACACTATCACAGGCAACCTGTCAGAAAACATTTGAGACATGTGCTTACTTTAGTGAAATGTTGTAGGACAGGATCTATGACTTGGTCATTACTTTTACATGGACCTTGGCACCAATGAGTGAGCCACAATAAGAATGACCAATACAGCCTTTATTATATATTTTGTAACTTTTACTGAGGAGATAGATACAAATGGTTTTTTTTTCTCTACATAGAACACCAACACCAGTCAGAGAAATGACATTTCATCAGAGTCCAGTTTGGTGGACAACTGAATTTACTGGAATTAAATACAAAACTATGGTTAAAGGGTTCCTTAAAGAGTATTGATGACTCTCCAGCACCTGTGTCACCCAAGATGGTAAAGACTCATGGAAGCTGCATCTCTGGAACTCCTTGCTCAATTTGTAGGGAGCTCAATCAGATTATCTCTTCCCTCCAAACAACTACTCCTGCTTATCTGCTTATTTCTCTGAGAATAGGCTTTGTGCAACTTGTAACTTTCTTAAGGTCCTGAATCTTTCAAGGTTTGTTAGCTTGATGAGCCACTCATTTTTCATAGCTTAGGCTTGGGCTAACTTGGTGGAAGAAATGAGTCAAAACCACACAATATTAAATTATTAGAAACCAAGCACTTAGACCTTCTCTGAGTTTGTAGACTCCTGTATAGGAGTATCAATGGGTACAACCTCTTTTTTAAGTGGGCTCCTGGAGTTCAAAATACAACAGACTTAAGCTGTTTAAATAAAATAAAATTCTGTGCTATTTATGATCCTATAAGTTAACCCTATAAGTTTTAAGAAACTTACAATGGAGGGTTTCTACACAGTCATCAGATTAAATTAATACCTTCTACTTAGGATTTTGCTTTTAAATGGAGCAGACCAATGCACTGCGTGAGTGACAGTAGAACTCAGAATCACAAATATGTTATCCTTGTTGATTCAATTGTGTATTTCTCTTAAAGCAATAAGTATCAGCCTGAAACTAAAAATGCCTTTAAATATTTCCATCATTTTCCTTAACTCTCAAGGACTCAGTCATTGCCAAAGCATCTTAAAAGTTATTTTAAGGTCAAAGTCACCTATAAAAAAGGTATTAGACATTTTTAACATACATATTCAATTATGGAAACTAAAAATTCAAGACATGCAAAGCAGGTTCATTATTCCAAACACATAACATCAATTTTATAAACAAGCCAAAGGAATACTACTGAACAAAAGGCATAAAACTTGAATGTAAAGAAATTCCTAGGTTTAAAGCTGATAGATGACTAGCTTTTTAGGGTTTTAACTTTCTAGACAAATTATAGCAAAAATATTAGGTAACTGTAGTAATAGACAAAAACTTCTTAACACTGAATATGAAAAGACAGTGGAATGCCATATGTAATAACACAGTCCTAGGATGTGAATGGAAACCTTACACTTCCAGATAAAATGGGAGCTACACTTATTCTTCTGTGGGGGAAATATATAGAAACCTTAGAGAAGTCTGAGAAGAAAGCATTGATGTGTTTTCTAAAAAATCCATTGCTTGTATGTATATGATCTCAGGGCTGGCTATTTAATATTAGATAATCAATATAAAATTTCAAATAATATGGAAAACACCAAGGAACCTATTTTTCCAACAAAGAAAAAATAAAATACACCAGGCAGAACTGTGTTCAGCCACAGAGAGAAATGGGTAACTCCACAAGGCATAGATAGTTCTTCATGAGGAAAGGAAAAGTCAGTAAGTGGGTAATTCAGTGCTAATATGATAACTCCACAATTGTTTATGTAACATGTCAAACATTCATTTAATATTTAACCATGTTTTTCTATCAACATGGAGAACTAGTCTGCAACTATAGCATCTTCTTCCAAATAAAAATACTTTTTTGCAAGCTGTCACTTTCTTCTTTCTTCCAATATTTCATATTTTGTTCAAATCTTCTGCAGCTTAAATTCTGTTTTTATTATATTTTCAATATGCTTCTATTCACATTGATATAAATTTCATCAATTGTCTTTTGGTTAACAACCACATGTCCAAACATTTCAATTTATTTAAGAATAAATTTTGCTGATTTCCTTGTTCATTGCTATTCTCTGTGTTTTATAACTTAAGGAGATCATCAATATTCCCATTCCCCTAAAAATTTGTTTAATCTTTTCTATTCAAGCCTGTGTCTTTGTTCAGTAAAGGAAAAGTATTTACTTTTAATTTCTTTTCTCCATTTCATTAGTTTTCTTTTGCCATGATTCCTGATAGACATTTTGTTTAAATTATATAGGTAAGGTTTTTTTATATCTATCTATAGATAGATAGATAGATAGATAGATAGATAGATAGATAGATAGATATTGGTAGATAGATATTGATAGATATCAGTAGATCTTTCTATCTATCTATTGATAGATATTGGTAGATAGATATTGATAGATATCAGTAGATAGATAGATAGATAGATAGATAGATAGATAGATAGATAGATAGATAGATCTAGAGTCAGGGCTTCTTATGTAGCTGGCCTAGAACTCTCTGTATAGACCAGGCTAGCCTCAAACTTACAAATAACTACCTGTCTCATCCTCCTAAGTGTTGAGATTTAAGATATAAATCATTAGTACTGGATCACAGTCTTTTTCTTTTGTCATGCATTGTTGTATAATTTATTGACTCAATGTAACAAAGACTCAATCTTCAACTCTATCGACCGATGACAAATTTTAGCTCATGTAGGTTTCAGTGTTGACTACTTTTTCCATCTGCCATATTTTATTTTCCAATAAACTAATTGTTTTGTTTCTATATAACCATTTGTTTTATGAATATAAAAGCACCTTAATCATAACTATTCAGTGTTTTGTTTTGTTTTGTTTTGTTTATTCCCTGGACATACACTCTAATTCTCTGCATTGTTTTTCTTTTTCTATTGTTTCCTTTTTTTGGTGCAGATTTCCATGAAGACTTGGCAGTGAATTGTCATGTTTCTATGTGTGATGATCAATTTAATGGTTAACAGAATATAGAATCTCATAGGGGTCTGGTAGGGATTATCCTGACAGTGTCAACTGGTATAGGAAATCCAATGCAGTATGGACAGCACTGGTCTCTGGGCAGGGATTGTGACCTACATAAGACTGAGAAAGTGAACTGAGCAGTTACATTAGTTACTCTACTTTTTGACTGTTGAAGTGATGGAACAAGCTTGCTCATGCTCCTGACACTGTTAATTCTATGCCATAATAGATCACAACTGCCACTGAGAGCCAACATTAACACTTTTTTTCTGTAAATTGTTGAGGTCTGAGCTTCTATTTGTTGTCAATCACAGAAACAGGAAAAGAAACTAAGACACCATGTTTAAAGTTAAGGTCTGTAAATGTCAATATTAGTAATTTGACGATGTTTCCTAAACCCTAGTGGATTGTGGATTTCAGTGATTTTTTTCTCTCTCTTTTTTTTAAATTATTTTTATTGGATATTTTCTTTATTTACATTTCAAATGTTATTTCCTTTCCCCATTGCCCCCCGGAAGCCCCTATCCGATCACCCCTCCCCTGCTTGTATGAAGGTATTCCCCAACCCAGCCACTCTCTCCCACCTTCCCCTACACTGGGGCATCTAGCCTTCACAGGACCAAGAACCTCTCCACCCACCGATGTCTGACAAGGCTAGTCTTAGCTACATATGCAGGTGGACCCATGGGTCCCTCCATGTACTCCTTGGTTGATGGTTTAGTCCCTGGGAGCTCTGGGGGGGCGGGGTCTGGTTGGTTGATATCGTTGTTCTTTCTATGGGGTTGCAAACCCCTTCAGCTCCTTCAGTCCTTTCTCTAACTCCTCCATTTGGGGAACCCATTGAGGACCCAATGCTCAGTCCAATTGTTGGCTGTGTATATTTACCTCTGTATTTGTCAGGCTCTGGCAGAGTATCTCAGGAGACAGCTATATTAGGCTCCTGTCAGCACACACTTCTTGGCATCCACAATAGTGTCTGGGTTTGGTGATTGTATATGCGGTGGATACCCAGGTGGAACAGTCTCTGGATGCCCTTTCCTTCAGTCTCTGCACCACACTTTGTCTTCATATTTGTTTTTGTGAGTATGTTGTTTCCCTCTCAAACCAGGAGTGAAGCACCTATACTTTGGTCTTTTTTTCATCTTGAGCTTCATATGATCTGTGAATTGTATCTTGAGTAGTCTAGGCAATTGGGCTAATATCCACTTATCAGTGAGTGCATACGATGTGTTTTTTTTTATTGGGTTACCTCACTCGGGATGATATTTTCTAGTTCCACCCATTTGCCTAAGAATTTCATGAAGTCAATGTTTTAAATAGCTGATTAGTACTCCATTGTGTAAATGTACCACATTTTCTGTATCCATTCCTTTGTTGAAGGACATCTGGGTTCTTTCCAGCTTCTGGCTATTATAAATAAGGCCGCTATGAACATAGTGGAGCACGCCCTCTTGTTATATGTTGGAGCATCTTCTGGGTATATGTCTAGGAATGGTATAGCTGGGTTCTCAGGTAGTGAGGTAGTACTATGTCCAATTATCTGAGGACCCACTAGACTGATTTTTCAGAAGGGTTGTACCAGCTTGCAAGAAGAGTCTCAAACACATAGGTGCAGGGCAAAAGTTCCTGAACAGAACACTAATGGCTTATGCTCTGAGATCAAGAATTGACAAATGGAACCTCATAAAAATGCAAAGCTTCTGTAAGGCAAAGGATATTGTCAATAGGACAGAATGGCAACCAACAGATTGGGAAAAGATCTTTACGATTCCTACATCTGAAAGGGCTAATATCCAATATATACAAAGAACTCAAGAAATTAGACTCCAGACAACCAAATAACCCTATTAAAAAATGGGGCACAGAGCTAAACAATGAATTCTCAATTGAGGAAACTCAAATGGCCAAGAAGCACCTAAGAAATGTTCAACATCCTTAGTCATTAGAAAAATGCAAATCAAAACAATCTTGAGATTCCACCTCACACCAGTCAGAATGGCTAAGATCAAAAACTCAAGTGACAGCAGATGCTGGCAAGGATGTAGAGAAAGAGGAACGCTCCTCCATTGTTGGTGGGATCTCAGTGATTTTCTTCTCATGGGAGGCAAGCATCTGTTACAGAAATCCTTGTACCTTTCCATGTGGTTTCAAAGTTGGATGCCAAACATGCTGGATGCAGCCAAAATAAATCATCTTCAGATCTTGAATTTGTTGTTCCGTTGAGAGAAGTTATGGAAGCATCCAACCTTCCATTACTTACTCAGTTCTTAATACTCTTCCATTCTCACGCATGCTTGAGAAGTGACCTATGCTATGATTCCCTCGTCTATTTAAAAGCAATGCTTTTCCCATTACCACAAAGCTCCAAATCCAATGAACTGATTTTTAAAATGTGACCTTTTAAATTGCACATAGATGGCTTTGTGTGGCCTGCTTCTTTTAATCCCTGCTACTTTTTATCCTTAATATATTCTGTTTTTCTGTTGTATTTTCATCTCAACTTTTCTCTTCATTTCTATCAAGTTGGCAGAGATTCTATTTATAGGAATCAAATAAAATATGACCAGCAGTTACAAATTCTTGATATTATTCATATTGCTCTTTGGCTAATGGCTCCATCCTGGCTTTTCCTCAGGATAAATGTGGTTTTTAATCTATTTGTTCTTAATACTCAAGAGTTTGTGGCAGTAGCATAGATCAGAAAACTCAGTGTCTAGGACACTGCTTCCCTGTTCTTCCCTTAAGATAACTGGTAGGCAGGGGTCAGGGGTCATGGGTCAGGGAAGGCATATGGAAAAATAGGGCTGATAAATGTTGCAGTTGTTGTTTTGTTTGTTTGCTTGTGTTCATCAGAAAATCTGTTTATCCTGTGAGCAAATTACTAATTGTAGCTTACTTTTCAATTGTAAATATTAGTTGTATTATATTCATCAATAAGTCATTTTCTTATGATGTTTATGAAACTTAGCCAGTTATAATTTTCTCTATCTTTAAAATGGTACTTCTTTCTTTTACATACATTCATGTTTATAAAATAAATGAGATCAGTCATTTCAAAAATCTATAAATATGTAATTTAGAATATTGAACAAACATTTAGGCAGCTTCACAAAAGTATTCATTTTTTACTGTCTGAAACAATAACAAAGTCATACAAGGTGTGTATTTTTTGAGATCTTTAGAGACAGTAATGAAATTGTTGAATTTTTATTATTACTGATATAATTAACAATTATTAAGATCTAAAAGTATTGGAAAGAGCTTTTGTAACATGGAGTTTAATTTTGCTTAGAATATACTTTAAATTTGAGATAACTCTTATATTTTATGTATCCTACTTATATGTAATTCTGTTTAAAAATTACTTTGTCCTAAATTGGTAAATCAATGAAATAATGAATATTAAAGCATGAAATATTATGGCTCCATAAGCCTAGTTTATTAATTTATTTAAAATCTAGTTTATTAATTTCTATAATTATTAGATAATAATTGGTTACTTTAACTGTGTGCCAAGATCAGGACTATAGGCTATGCCTATGTGCTTTTCTTCTTTCATCAGTTTCTTTTTAATTAATCTTCTTACTATGAAATTATTTATATATCTAATTTCCATGTTTAATAGATTTAATTTAAATGTTTTGTTATTCATAAGATTTCTTTCCCTCAAGAAATATGACAAGAATTAACCTTTAATAATTATTTTGTCTAATATGACCAGTTTTGGCATATTTAACATTACTTATCAGAAGTATGGTGGGACATGCCTGAAATCTCAGATTTTGAAATTGAGGTCTAATAGCGAAAAATTCAAGGCTAACCTGAGCTAAACACTGAGACTCTGTCTTAAAACACCAAAGTATATGTAAGATCAAAATATACATAAGAGTAAACCCATAAAAATTGTTTTTCTTTGTCTCTAATAACCAATGACCTATCTAAATACACATCCCTTAACTCTTGAGTCATCTTACTCTGTAATAAGTGCTTATCGTTGATCTTATCCCTGGCATTATTCTCTTATATAATGTTTGCAATCATTGATCTGTTTACAAAATCAGAGTGGATAACAGAAAATGAGTCTTTTCAATAGTCATGATATCTGCTGAATTAAGTGAAATTCTGAAGTGTTAGGCTCTGTTGTGCTCTGAGGTGGCCTGCATGGTTCCTAAAAAAAGATCAGGAAGCTTAGCCTCTGGGCTTCTGGAAGTTTCAGTTCTTTACTTACTAAGTTATTATTTACTTAAGTTCTCACTTACTAGTTTTCCAGAATGAACTTTTCCCCTTGAAATGTTCTGCCTCATTTGAAAATAAATGATCAGATATTTGAAAAAAAAATCCTGCTTTTGTAAGCAGAGCTAATCTTGCATATAATGTCTCTGGATTTATAGTCCTCACTCCCAGGAAAATAAATAGCCAGAGACTTTGACTGTTATATGTCCCACATGGGAATTGCAGGCTTAAGACAATATACATTTTTTTATAAAATTATTTGACTTCCATTTAAAAAAATCTCTATATTAACACACGTACCTCTTGTAATGATTATTTTGCATAGCACTATGCAAAATTTGAGGTTTTAAAATACTGAATTTGGACCAAAATATCAGCACCGTGCACAAGTGGGTCAAGCCTAGCAGAGAAAAACTGCACTGCCAGCTTGGTAGGACCCAAGAGGCATAGAACAGAACAAGCCATGTGGGTCAGTGTTGTTGGATTATTTTTGATGAAGTTCTTCAGCTCTTTTGACCTAAATTTCCATTTAGGTTGCCTCCTTTCCTGGGTTTGTTGTTTTAAATATGCAGAGTTTCTAAAAGCGTGTCCTAGACAAATAATAAAATATCTAAGAGAGTCAGTTGTTCTTTCCACTCACAACTCCAGTACTTTCTTCAGAGGAGGGAAACTTATCAGCAAGTATTCAGTATATAGTGTATTTATTTTATTTATTTTTGTTATTGTATGTATGTATGTATGTATGTATGTATGTATGTATGTATGTATGTATAATTTTAGGCATGTGCAAGGTTATACATGTGGGATGGCATTCATGTGAAAGCCAGTTTGAAATGTTTTTTAGAGCAATTTTCCAGCATCAATTCTCTTCTTTTACCATAGGTTCTAGAGGTACAACTCAGGTCCTCAGGCAAGAAGCAACTGCTTTTACCCATTAAATCATCTTATGCACTCTAAGAGATCATTTTCAATTTGAACACACACAAAAAAGCAACAAAACCAGCTACAACAACAACAAAAAAACTATGAACCAGTGACTAAGATTATTTATTTTTATATGTTAATTATGATCAATTACATGTTCCTATTAGAACAATTACAATTTCACATTTGGATTTTAGAACTTGTTCTTTGTGGGGACTGGAGAGGTGGCTCTGTGGTTAGGAACATGCATTGCTGTTGCTGATAACATAAATCCAGTTTCCAGCACCTACACTGGGAGGCTCACAACTAGCTGTAAATCCAGTTCTAAGGGATCC
Organism: Rhabdomys pumilio; assembly: GCA_030674055.1. Taxonomy (NCBI): domain Eukaryota; kingdom Metazoa; phylum Chordata; class Mammalia; order Rodentia; family Muridae; genus Rhabdomys; species Rhabdomys pumilio. The sequence goes on along the minus strand of JANHMN010000004.1, from coordinate 55,884,768 downwards.
AACACCCTCTACTAAACACTGTGAGTCCCTGTCTTCATTTAGGGACAGAGAGAAAGACACAGAGAGAGAGAGACAAAGAGATAAAGAGAGAGACAGAGAGACAGAAAGACAGAAAGAGAGACAGAGACAGAGAAAAATCACAAATTGGTATGTGTGGTGGCAGCATTTCTTTGGTGAACTGGAAGCTTAGCAGAATTGAAACACCCAGGAATCCAGGAGCGTGAACCTAGCTAAGACTCTTAGCAGTAGGAGATGTGGAACCTGGAAGGGCCACATCCTGTAATCAGGTAAGACTTTCAATAGAGGGATGGGGACACCAACCCAGTCACAAAACTTTCCACACACATTTTTTCCTAATTATAAGATGTATATGGTTAAAGAGGAAGCAGAAATTGAGAGAATTACCAATCAATGATTGGCCACATTTGGCACGATTAATGTTATTCTACTTGACTTGCAGACAGGAACCTAACATAGCTGTCATCTGAGATGCTTCACCCAGCAACTGATGGAAAATGATGCAAATATCCACAGCCAAACATTAGGTGGAGCTCAGGAGTCTTATGCGAGAGTGAGGGGACGGATTTGAGGAGCCAGAAGGTCAAAGACACCACAAGAATACTTACAGAATCAAGTAACCCACAGAGCCTAATTGAAGCATAACCACCAACCAGAGAGCATACGTGGGATGGATATAGGCCTCCTATATATGTAACATATATATACAGCTTGATTTTCATTTTGGAGACCCCTAACATCAGGAGCAGGGACTGTCTTTGACTTTGTTGCCTGCCTTTGGATCCTTTTCCCCAAACTGGGCTGTCTTTTCTAGCCTCAATAAAAAATGCACCTTGTCCCACCTCAATTTGATATGTCAAGGCTCCTTGATATCCATAGGAGGTCTCCCTTTCTCTGAGGAGAAAGAGAGGGATGAAGAAGGGAGAGAAGATGGAAGGACTGGGAGAAGAGGAGGGAGGTGAAGCTGTGATCTGTATGTAAAGTAAATAAATTAATTAAATAATGAAAAAATCATTAAAAAGAATGAGTCCTCCAAGACAAAGTTGATACTCAGCAGCAGAGAGTCAAAAGACTAATGTACTCTTTAGTCATTGTAATTCATCTTAATTTCTCTCTCCTCTTTTTTTTTCTCCATTTAATGATCCTTAACAATAGCCAAGCAAAATTCAGCCAGCATTTACAGAAAAGAAGTGGGGAAAGCAGTAGATAATGTGAACACTTCTAAATCTATTATGAAAATAGAATTTATTGTTTTAAAGTTAAGTTTGACTAGTTTTAGTTATGCACATGTATGTATGTGCATATGTTTACAGTTGTGTAGGACTCTGCAGTACTTAAAGGCATTTGATGTCCCTGGAGCTGTAGTTACAGACAGTTGTGAGTTGCTGCCTATAGGTGATGGGTATTGAGCAAGAATTTCTGAAAATGCAGTATGTGCTCTCAAATATTGAGTTATTTCTCCAGCTAAAGTTAATATTTGAAAAATACTCAAGAAATTATGTTCCAAGAACATATTATTCTGTGCCTAATTATATTAAGCTTCTATGAATAGTGCCAATATCAAAAATTGTTAGAGAAGTAGAAAGAAAGAAACTCAAGCTTTTTATATAAAGTCAAATTCAATTGTAGCACCAAAGTCTGGCAAATATGAGAACTATAGAGACGAATAAACTTTATGTTCACATGTATGCCAAATGTAACTATGAATTAGCTCATAGAACCTAGAGATATACTGGCATAATGAGGATGGAAGCTTAACCTGAGAATGAAAAGCTGCTTTAACACCTAAAAGCAACACAACATATGTGAATAAATAATTTGACAAAAGTCAGGGAGTATCAGAATATGACTAAAATATGGAAGAAATTTCTTTTTGAGAAAATAGCATTATAATTAACAGGAAACCTGTGTTTGATTTGGTTGGGAACAAGGTGCAGTTATATGCTCTCTTGGAGTCTAATCACGCTGGAGACTCCAAATAGTTTAGCCACAAAGTAAACACTATGCAAACATATGGAAAAGAAAGAACAAACTCTCTTTATTCATGTAGTACAGTACTGTTTATATAGAAAACCTTAATATGTCTTTAAAAACACTAGAAACAATACCAAGAGGGTTGTTTTTTTTTTTTTATCACTATTGCTTTATAGTATAGCTTGAGGTCATGAATGGTGATTTCCCTGGAAGTTCTTTTATTGTTGAGAATTGTTTTTGGCTCTACTGGGTTTTTGTTCTTCCATATGAAGTTGAGAATTGCTCTTTCTATATCTGTGAAAAATTGGAGTTTTGATGAGTATTTCATTCAATCTATAGATTGCTTTTGGTAAAATGGCCATTTTCACTATGTTAATCCTACCATTCCATGAGCATGGGAGATCTTTCAATCTTCTAAGGTTTAGTTTGATTCCTTCTTTCAAGGATTTGAAGTTCTCGTCCTACATATCTTTCACTTGCTTGGTAAGAGTTATGCTAAGATATTTTATACTGTGTGTGCCTATTGTGAAAGGTGTTTTTTACCTAATTTCTTTCTCAACCTGTTTATCATTTGCATAGAGAAAGGCTACTGATTTGTTTGAGTTAATTTTATATTCTGCCACTTTGCTAAAGTTGTTATCAGTTGTACAAGTTGTCTGGTATTGGTACAGAGCCAGACAGGTCTATCAGTGTATTAGAATAGAAGACCCAGAGGTAAACCTATGGACACTTGATCTTTGACAAAAAAGCGAAAAACATACATTGGAGAAAAGAAAGCATCTTCAATAAATGGTGCTAGTCTATCTGGCAGTCTGTAGGTAGGAGGATGACTATAGATCCATATATATCACCTTTCACAAAGCTCAAGTCCAAGTGGATCAAGGACTTCAACATAAAGTCAGATACACTTAATCCAATAGAATGGAAAGTGGAAAAGATCCTTGAACATATTGGCACAGAGGGAAATTTCCTAAAGAGAACACCAATGACTCAGGCTCTAAGATCAAGAATTGATAAATGGGACCTCATGAAACTTAAATGCTTCTGTAAGGCAAAGAATACTGTCAATAGGACAAATGGCAATCTACACATAGGGAAAAGATCTTTACCAACTCTACATTGGATAGAGGGCTAAACCCAAAATATGCAAAGAACTCAAGAGAACACAAATAGCCCACTTAAAAATGGAGTACAGAGCCACATAGAGAATTCACAACAGAAGAATCTCAAATAGCTGCAAAGCATTTAAAGGAATGTTCAAAGTCCTTAGTCATCAGAGAAATGCAAATCAAAACAACGTTGAGATTCCACCTCACACCAATCAGAATGGCTAAGAACAAAAACTCAAATGACAGCACATGCTGGCAAGGATGTGGACAAAGAGGAGCACTCTTCTATTGCTGGTGACACTGCAAACTGTTACAACCACTCTGGAAATCAATCTGTCAATTACTCAAAAAATAGGAAATAGTTATACCTGAAGATCCAGTTATAACACTCTTGAGCATATACATAAAAGAAGCCCTACCATCCCACAAGGACACCTGTTCCACCATGTTCATAGCAGCCTTATTTGTGATAGCCAGAAGCTGGAAACAACCAAGATGTCCCTCAACAGAAGAATAGATACAGAAAATGTGGTTCATTCACACAATGGAATCCATGTTCACCTATTAAAAACAAGAACATCATGAACTTTGCAGGCAAATGGATGGAACTAGAAAATATCATCGTGAGTGAGGTAACTCAGACACAAAAGAACATGCAGAGTATGTACTCATTGATAGATATTAGCCAAAAAGAACAGAATACTTAGGATACAACTCACAGACAGTAAGAAGTATAACATTCAGAAAGGCCCAAGTGGAGGATGCTTCAATCCCATTTTTAAGTGGGAAGGAAATAATCACTAGAGACAGAAAAAGGAAGGGACCAAGGTAGGAGAGAGGAGGAGGAACAGAAAAGGGAACAGAGTCAAGTTGCAGGGGTGGGGTGGGAGAGAGAGACAGGAGAGAAGCCCATATGGTCAAAACAAAAAATGGAAATAAGCAACCTCAGGAGTGGGAGGTAAAGGGAGGGAAAAAAGTACCACACCCAGGAGGTGAGAGACTTTAAAAACTCAATGGGGGTGACCTTAGCCAAAATGCTCAACACTGGTGAGAGGGAACTCAAAGAGTCCACCTTTAGTGGAGAGACAGGGTCTTAACTGGAGGGTAATAACCCACAGTCAAAATTTCTGACCCAGAATTGTTCTTGTCTGAATGAACTGAAGGACAAAAATAGAGAAAAGACTGAAGGAAAGGTGGTCCAATGATCAGCCCAACTTGGTATCCATCTCATGGGGGTGGGACACTGAGGCCTGACACAATTACTATTACTGATAATATGATGTACTTATAGATGGCAACCCTACCAACAGCTGTCTGAGACAGAAACGGATACATCCAACCATTGGACTGAAGTCAGGCACCCCTACGAATGAGTTACAGAAGGTTTGAAGGAGCTGAAGGGAAGAAAGACCCCATAGGCAGATCAGCAGTCTCAACTAATCCAGACCCCTGGGAGCTCCCAAAGACTGAGCCACCAACTAGAAGCATACAGAGGCCAGTCCAAGACCCCTGGAACAAATATACCAGAGGTCTCCCTGGTCAGGCCTCAGTGGGAGAAGGTGCACTTAATCCTTGAGAGACTTGAGGCCCCAAAGAAGGTTTGGTAGGAAAAGTACCCTCTTGGAGGCAATGGAGAGAGGAATGGGATGGTTATGGAGACAGAGAGAATGGAGGCAATGACTGGAATGTAAATAAATAAAATATTCAAAACAAAATACAAAACAAACAAAAATAACAAAAACAAAGCAAAACAAACGAACCAATAAATAAATAAATAAATAAATAAACAAACAAACCCACTAGACCCAGGACTCAAAATTGTTAACCTGTCTCTTATCCCAGAATGCATGTTCAGTTTTAGCTTAATACCAGATTACTAATAGTTATTTGATGATAATGATCCCAATAACCAAAATTTAATCAAAATAATAATAAACATAATCTATCATAGGTTTAGAGAAGATGAGAAGTTTCAGTGGATTTATGCCACTAGATGACAGGCCTACTGTAAATCTATGACAGTACCGTATTGACACTAGCTGGAAAATTAGAACAATAGACAGAATAGAGGACGGACAGTGATAGACACAGCATAAATTTCATTTCGTCAAAGAGCTGAGATATTTAAATATACGATATAATTCTGACCTGAAATAACATTGGACATACTACTTGTTGAAATAAAAACAACAACAACAAAACCCAAACAACAGGAACAAACAAACCATCAGTAAGTCAAACCAAATTACTTCAAGATGCAACATAGATACATATAAAAGCTAAAAATTACCAACTTCTAGAAACTAACTTGTATATCATATGGAGTAGGTAAAAGCTATTTAACTAAAATAAGAAAATAAAATAATTATGATAAACATCATAAAATTTTAAATCTAATATTTGGAAACTAAAACTTCAAGCCATAAGTGAGAACAAACTTTGTAATTATACAAATATAGAGTAAGAAACTTGTTCTCAAAATAATTAAAGAAATAAAATAGAAAATAAATTTTGATATAAACAGAAGACCCCCCCCCCATATCCTACTAAAAATAAACAAAATTTGAAAATGTGTGTTATAAAAGAAGGCACATGAATGATGGATGGCCATGGGCATGTGTCATGAGTCGTAACAGGTATACCTCTATGACTACTACGATGACCAAGACTAAATGTACTCAAATCACTACAAGGTGAAAGTGGAGAGGGGCTAGACCCCCATGTAGTGATCATAAGAGTATAAAATGGCACATCCATGGTGACAATTGCTCTTAAAACGAAGTACACAACTATTCCTATGACTGCTATTTCACTTTAGGAGAAACAAAATACATGCCCGTGAACTAATTATGCAAAAATATGTTTAGCTACTAACTCACAATAATTCAAACTGGAAGCATTTCAAATGTTCACTGAGAGAAGAATGGATAAACAGATTGTGGCATACTCAAAAAATAAAACACTACTAACTAACAAAAATAATAAACCACTAGTCCAACAGAGACAGCTATTAAAAAACACCGTAGTAAACAAGCACATACAGCTAGACAGAAATGTAGGCAGACAGCAGAGTTCCATTTCCATGACGTTCAAGCCTAGGCAACAATTTTCTAAGGCAACAGGAGCAAAGACTTACAGAAAGAGAATAGAGTGGATATTTGGGAAAAAATATTGGGATATTGGCACAAAAACGTCCCAAGTTTTTGCTTCATGTTTGTCAAGACATATGGAACACATGCTAACTAAGTTGGTATTTATAGGAGATGAGATAAATCAATTTAAAAAAGAAAAGACAATGCAGATGAGGCAAGATCTACAGGGAACCTGACTCTGTAGATTCTGATGTGAATATTTAGGGAAAGAATGACATGTCTGTAAATCAGACTGCAAAGAAGGGCAGGAAAGCAGTAGAAAGTATTTTCTGCAAATGGAGCTGTGGTGGAGAAGGAATGACTGCCAAAGGCTGCCCACCGGTAGAAGAAATGATCTAACAGTGGCAGTCACATGTATCAGTGCTGACTCTGTTTCAATCATTTCTAAACTCAAAGAAAAAGGAATATTATCAAAAGAAAATGCCACTAATGATTTAGTGATTAAAAAGCAACTAATAGTAACTGTGTAACATATGATCACATTTTACTGATAATTTACCTTCTTAAAGTATTCCACAGTGGCCTATAGATGATACAGCAGCTAATTTTACTTCCATTTTATTCTTCCATAGTCATTCTATCGAATTTACTTATATAAAATACCATCAAATACGTAAAGTTATCATTCACTTGTTTAGTCAAAATTACTTTATATTTCTCTAACCTAATATCATTCACCTTATTCAGTTAAATAAGTCATGATTGTCAGTCTTGGACACTGTCTGATTTATTTATAAGATAATATCAGAACATTAGGGAATTACTCTGAAAAGACATCCAAGCATTCTGGCATGGGGTCTTTAGCACACATTGCCTTCCCCCATCATCAGTGAATCATTTGAATAATCCCCACTTCCACTTCCTCCCCTTTGTTTTCTCCTGTGACTGTTTAATTTTTTAAATAAGAAGTGAACTAAGAATAAAGTGCAATAATCACAAATCTTCCATTCATCTCCTTCATCCTGCATTTTAACATGGAGCTGCTTTCCAGCCCTGTGCCCTCAGTTACCTTATTTCTCTCTAGAGTAAACCTTTCTCTTGTGTAAGTGATCTCATTCCTTCTGACTACTCAGTAGCATCACATCAGAACCTGTCCATTACCTATATCTTTAATTCTTTCCCAAATCACAGGGATATGCATTTGGCTTTTGTACTATGAAAACCTCTCTGGAATCTATTTTCTTTGTTGAACATTCTTTTGTTCCCCTCTATCTCAAATCCCCTGAATCATATCTACTTGGTCTTTTTAATTCCTACCTTTCAATTCTTAATTCCACTCTAACCAAGCTTTCTCTGTACGTCCCCAGGAAACGTGTAAAAACGACCCATCCATATTGTGATTGTGTTTATCCAAGATGTTTAACACCGTGGGACAGTCATCCTCATCCACTCTGAATGTGTCTTCCCCTCCCTTCTCCTAGGATAAGTGACCTTTCTTTCTGTTCTTTTTCTTAGGAAGCCTTGAGAAATACCTTAGCCTGTACCAGGAATGAGTGTTTGCTGGATCACTTCCTTTTCTTAATTCAGATCTTTATACAGAGGATCCCTTCTCAGCAAAGCCCATGTGGGCAGTGTAGCCCCAACGCATTGGACTCAGACTCAAAAGCAGCAGCTTCCTGTCACAGTTACTACTGCTTTTACTTATTGAGCTCTGAATTTTTGGTTTATTATTTTTCTCATTCCACAAGGGAACATATATTTTATTTTTGTTGATGTGATTCTGGTTTTGTTTTATTGATGTACTACCTGTCAGGTTTCAGACCTGAGACAAGGAGCTGAGGTGCATATTTTACATATAAAAGCAGACTTGGCCTCCAGGTTGCCCTGGCATTCCTCAATCCCTACCTGGCATACCTCATTCTCAACCCTGAACTTTCCAGCCCATGGACTGGGCTGCCCTTCCCCCAGAGGGTCTTCTCTATATAGTCCTTACATTTTGCTCTCTCTCTCTCTCTCTCTCTCTCTCTCTCTCTCTCTCTCTCTCTCTCTCTCTCTCTCTCTCCTATTTCTCTTCTCCCTCCTCTTCCTCCTCCTCCTCTTTCTCCTCTCTGTGCCTGCACTTTTTCTTTTTTCTTCCCCCTTCCCTTTGTCTCCTTCTTCAAGGCAGCTTCCCTGGCTTCCCTCCTTGGATAGCTTCCCAATAAACCTGCATATATTTAAAGATATAGCTTGAATTGGCTCATTTTACTGTTGGAGAAATAACTTATTACTACCAATGCCTATAAGACTTCTTCATATATAGTAAACAAACTTATAAACATTACTAGATTTAAATGTTTTCAGATTTTAAAGCCATGAAAAAAGAAAGGAATGGTTTTATTCTCCATTGATAGCCAACACAAATCACTCTTCCCCAAGCCAGTCTTCCTTTGTAGGGCGAATGCTCTTCTTATGTAAAACATCTTCTAAATACACACCCCAGAATTTCTCTAAGAAAAGGAAATACAAGAACATTTAATTATTCAATGAATGCCACTTATTCTTTGATCTTTATTCCCTGTGAATTAAGCTGAAAAAGTTAATCACAAATGTAACTTTGAGTCTGTTCTAAATAGCATAATCATTTTTCTAGATCCTTCTTCTGGACTTTCCACAGAGAATTCTTGCACTGTTTCATCAGAATGCCAACAAAATGTCATAGCAAATGTGGTTGTTTTACTGAACTCTCTCCTCCCCCTACCCTACCATAGTCTATTTGAACACTTAGTCTCAAGTTGGTAGCACTGCTTGTGTAAGTTTCTGAGGTATGTCTGTCCTGGAGGGGGCATATTTTTAGAGGAGGTCTTTAAGAGGTCAAAGCCTGGTGTTTTTCCAGTTTGCTATTTCTACTTCTTGCTTGCAGTTCAAGAAGTAAGCTCTCAGCGTTCAGCTTCTGTCTGTAGGCCTGCTGCTTACTGTCATGCTTCCCTGACAGGATGGACTCATATCCCACTGGAACCAAAAGCCAAATAAATCTTTCCTTCCGTAAGGTGTTTTAGTCATGCTGTCTTATCACAGCAATAAAAAAAAAAAAAAAAAAAAAAAAAAAAAAAACTAAGACAGAAGCAAATAACCTTCAAAACAAAACAGCTCTATACTTTCTCTGTAATCTAATATGTTAATGACTACACAGTTTTACCCATATGCTTTGATTAATGTCCTCTTGTGGTCTATTAAATTGTCAAAAGATTTAATTGATTAAAAAGCCTTAAAAATAATACTTGAATGAGATAAGTTCTCAATGACCATGTTATGACAAATCATTAAGCTAAACATCTTTGTCCTTTTTGAGAGTCTATTCAAAAGTATATGTGCATATGCTGATAGGGCAACATAGTATTAGTGAAAGAAGTAAATTGGCCTGAGCCAGGCTGACTCCATGACATGCTGCAAAATCTGGTTCTGAGCCATTTTAGGGACTTACACCAGGTTGTAGAGGACTCAGGGCTGATTGTTCATTCCAGTAAGCTCACCACCTTTTGTTTTTTTTAATTGTATATTTTATGTATTTACATTTCAAATGTTATCCCTTTCCCTGGTTTCCCCTCAGGAGCCCTCCTATCCCATCCTCCCTCCCCCTGCTTCTATAATGCTGCTTCTCCCACCCACCTACTCCAACCTCACCGCCCTGGCATTCTCTTACACTGGGGAAATAAGCCTTCACAGGACCAAAGGCCTCTCTCTTATCTATGCCAGGTAATGCCATTCTCTGCTACATGTGTGGCTGGATCCATGGGTCCCTTCATGTGTACTCTTTGGTTGGTGGTTTAGTCCCTGAGAGCTCTGGCAGGGAGTGAGGGTCTGGTTGGTTGATATTGTTGTTCTTTCTATGGGATTGCAAACCCCTTCAGCTCCTTCAGTCCTTTCTCTAATTCCTTCACTGGGGTCTCAGTGCTCAGGCCAATGGTTGGCTGTGAGCATCTGCCTCTGTATTTGTCAGGGTCTGGCAGAGCTTCTCAGGAGACAGCTATATAAGGCTCCTGTCAGCAGGCACTTATTGGAATCTGCAATAGAGTCTGGGTTTGGTGTCTGTATAAGGGATGGATCCCCAGGTGGAGCAGTTTCTGGATGGCCTTTCCTTCAGTCTCTGCTCCACACTTTGTCCACATATTTTCTTTAGACAGGAGCCATCCTGAGTTAAAAATTTGGAGATGTGTAGATAGCCCCATCCCCCAACCAGGGTCCTTGTCTAACCTCTGGATATGGTCTCAACAGGTTCTCCCTTCCCTTTGTTGGGCATTTCAGCTAATCTCATTTCTGTTGAGTCCTGGGAGCCTCTTGCTTTCCTGGCATCTGGGACTTGCTGCTAGCTACCCCCAGTTCCCCATCCCCCATTGCTGCACACCTCTGTTCAAATTTCTGATTCTCTGTATATCTCCCCTGTCTCCTCTCATACCTGATCCTGCCCTCTTTCCCCCCCCACCCCTCCTCTCTTCCTCCCAAGTCCCTCCCACCCTCTACCTCCTGTGAGTATTTTATTCCCCCTTCTAAGAAGGACTGAAGCATCCACACTTTGATTTTCCTTCTTCTTGAGCTTCATATGGTCTGGAATTGTATCTTGAGTTTTCACATACTATTTGAGTTTGGGGTATCATTTTTCAGTGATCCATAGACCCTAACATTAGCTATATAGAAGTAACTGTCTGCATACATAGCTATTTTAACTTCACTTTTGATTCCTTAAAAAGCATATTGCTTTGTCATGCCAAAAATGTTAATGTAAAATGTTATTTAACATAAATCGTGTTTGTTTTAAGGGTTGTTTATACGTGAAAATGTTTTTGATATTTAGAGTGAAGGGTCATAGTATCTTCACAGTAGCTATAAAAGTATGCTGAAATGTCAACCTTCCTGTGTATATTGCTTGAAATTGGAGCGAAAGTGATAAAGAAAGTTATTTTACTCTTGTCAGAGTGATGAATTTGAACAATAAAGAGAAAATATAAAAATTGGCATAGGGAATTCTATAATTGGAATTTTTAGCAATTTAGCTATAGATACTTATTGACCTTTCTCACATGTCTAGTTTTATATCTTTGTCAAAAGGAAAGCTGTATTTTCATTTTAATCAAATACATCACATTAAATATAGTTCACCTGTGTTTTGTAGAATAATTTTCCCAAAGATTATATATTTCAAAAGCCTCTTGCTATTTTACTCTCATTGCAGTAAAATACATAGTTACTAAAGATCTCATTATTTGAAAGACTTTTGCCTAAAATAATGGCAAATGTGATTTTTCTGGTAGATTTATTTAAAATATTTCTTTCACAATTATTCAGCAAATATTCAATGAAGAAATGATTTCTATTGACTTACTGAGAGTGGGCTGATAGGCTCTTAATTTTATATTGCTTTTGCTCTGACATAGGTTTTAAAATAGTAAACACAGATTAGAGTTTTGTTTTTAACCTAACATAAAACTATTTTTGCTATAGAAATATATGAATTAATCAAAGAATTTATGTCATATATATTCAAAGTAAATGTCTGAGTCTAAAAGTTTGGCAGTTCCCTCTTCCTATTGGTTACACTGCTTCATTATCTAGTCTATTTTCTGTCTTGTTATGTTTCCTTGAGGGTGAAAATCTGCTGCTATATAAGTTTGTTTCTGATTCATGCCATCATCCATACTAAGATTCCTTCTACCTTATGAAAAGAATATAAAACTTTTGACCTTTTTCGTGTAGTTCTTTCTAAGCAAAAAAGGTTTCAGGTATTGTCCTTTGTCAAAATAAATTTATTCTAGGCAGATGTTTGATGAAAGTGGTATAAGCAGGTTTTCATTGGGTCATTTAGCCTCCAGTAAAATGGTTCCAGTCATGTCATAAGCTGTAGGACTGTAAGAGAATGTTCAGTATGATCAATTCAGTTACCCCACTCCTTGGTATGTTGAGAGATAAGAGCTAAGAGCCAAAGTTGTCCTGAGAAGAAAGGCTCCTTGTGATTATCAGCCTTTCTTAGTTAACAGTGCTGAGACACTGAACAATTTTCTCTATTTTTTTTAATGTGTTCTGAAATTTACACTGGGCCAGAGACTGGTATTCTCTTCACTGCTACTGCCTTTAGCTGGAGAGTGCTCCTATATTAGTGAGATTCTATTCTCTATAGGAAACACTGAAATGTCGCAATTCAGAGCATACAAGCTGCATTTGACTGATATCTCTGTAACCCGGAAACTGAGATATGGTTCTTTAGACCAAGGTATAAATCCTAGCAGGTATCAATACCCGTTGTTTCACTTGCTTATTTATCTATTGATACATATGTGTGTGGTCATGAGGTTACATGCCATAGAGCACATAGAAACAGAATATAGATTTTTAAAGGACAATTTAGGGAGGTACTCAAAAATTACACTGGAATGAGGAATGTGCTATGAAGACAATAAAAGGCACTCATATGAAATTTTCAAAGGAAGGGTAAGAGGACAAAGAGGAGGAAGGAAAGGGAGGAGAAAGGGGAGGGGGAGGAAGAGGAAGAGCCTACTACTAGTTTGTTAGGAGACAGGACTGGTAAATCTTTCCAGTGAAAGTTGCATAGTCTCAGTGAGGAACCAGCAAGAATAGTAAAACCTCACAATGATCATTAGGAGAATGGAAAAAAAATAGTAAAAGACCAAACAACATGATGGGAAAGACAGGTTCTGTATAACTGAGGGTAATAATACAGCACACATGTAAACAACACTCAATATCACAGGAATTCACATGCATTGAATAATGTAACATATATGTTAGCATGCATTCAATGACTCAGCACACATGTAGACATGAATTTAATGACACAGCATGTGATATATATGAATACACACACATGCACACACACACACACACACACACACACACACACACACACACACATTCAATGATGTATCACAGCTGAAGACATGCAATCAATACCTCAGCAGAAGTGTAGGCATACATTTGGTATCCTGACGTACTTGCAATGGCAATGGTTTTTGCAGGGAAGTTTCTGGTCCTATTTACTTTGGATTGACTTTTTCACACAGAGATACTCTAAAAGTAATCTAACATATTCTGTTTTGGGTAACTGGATATTTATACAGAAACACTATTACAAGTTATACTTGCCCATATTGTATTGCCCTATCCATCCCCACTCTGGAAGTCATATTTTCTTCATTCTCATAGGGTCTGTTTTTATCTCTTTGTTCCTACTCATACCTACTTAGCATATACATAATTTCAAAGCTAGGATCACCATATGAGAAGGAACATGCTGTATTTATAAATTTAGGTTATAGACTATACTATTTTTTAGTTCTATTCATTTTCTTACAAATTTCCTTAAGTTCATTCTTTATTGCTTCTAAATAAAATATATACGTATAACATATAGACATATATAATATGTTAATTGAATTTTAATTATCTATTCATTTGTTAAAGAACCTGCATGCAAATAAATATTACTTTGAGAGTCCATCTTGCTCTAGTCCAATGAATATCTTCAAGAAACCAGGTGAATATCTTCAAAAATATAAATGACAGCAAATTCTGGCCAGAATGTGGAAAGAGTAACCTTTGACTATTGATGGAAGTAAAAACTTGTCCAGCCCCTGTGAAAATAATTGTGCAGGCTTCTCAATAACAACAACAACAAAACAAACAAACAGACAAACAAACAAAAACAAAAAACAAAAGAAAAACTCTATGACCCAGCCTTAACATTGCTGAGCCATGTCCAAACGCCTATCTCTGACCACATGTTTATCATTCTATACATACATTCATGTTTACTGCTGCTCTTTTCACAACATCATGAAAGAAAATCTACAATGCTTTCAAAATCCAGCTGCAAGGACCGATGAACATGACCATTAAATCACCATGAGAAAACTCTCATCAATAAAAGCACTCAAGAAATGACAAAACACAACTAAAAGACTAACATAAAGTTTTAACAATGTATACGATATGCAAACAACTAAGATATGACTATGTGACAAAAATTCACATATGGGAATAAATAGAGACACTTAATAGCAAAAACACATAATCAAAAAAATGCTTAAATGACCTAATTTGAAATATGGTCATTTTAATCACAAGCTTTAAAATATAAATTGAAACTACAATGATATGCTAGTTCTAAGTCAGTACATTGGTAAGAATCAAACTATACAAAATAAGCTATGATAAATTTACTAAAAAATAAGAAATTTCTTTCAAAGTAACTGTAAGAAGACTGTCTTAGTTAGGGTTTTACTGATGTGAACAGACATTATAACCAAGGCAACTCTTATAAGGACAACATTTAATTGGGGCTGGCTTACAAGTTTAGAAGTTCAGTTCATTATCATCAAGGTGGAAAGATGACAGCATCCAGGCAGGCATGGTGCAGGAGAAGCTAAGAGTTCTACATTTTCATCTGAAGGCTGCTAGCAGAATACTGGCTTCGAGGCAACAAGGACAAGGGTATTAAAGTCCACACCCACAAGGCCACACCTACTCCAACAAGGCCACACCTCCCAGCAGTGCCACTCTCTTGATCAAACATATGCAAACCATCACAGAGACAAAGTTCCACATTATGCCATTTTTGATCTTATGTTCTTATTTAACTCCTGTTCTAAAGATACACTCATAATAACCTGTATATATATATATATATATATATATATATATATATATATATATTAACCATATACTTATTTGTATATGGTTAGTCATTATAGCACTTTTCCACTATAAAGCATGAACAAGTAAGTGATTTTCTATTCATAGAATGTGTTTAAATAATCTGTGATGCCCATAACCAAGAACAGGATAGCTGAATAATGTTGTAAGGCTGTAAATTGTTATAGGGCAGTTTTCAGGAATATTTTCTTAAGAGGGAAATACTAAAAGCCAAATAGTTTTACTTTTTATGTGAGAAATAATATGAAAATATGAATTTTATAGCATTTATAGAATGTGTATATGCTCAAAATAAATTTATAGTTATATGTACACCTGAATTTTACATGTACATAAACTATACATAAAGCTTCCCACTTAAATAAAAAATACACTGAAAAATAAAAAAAGTACAAAGCAGAACTACAAATAAATGAGATCTGATTTCCAGAGAAGGTAGGGCAGAACTGTATTGAAATGATGGGCAGATTAAAATGGAAGAGAATGGCTTCAAGGAAAGCAGAATCAATGTGTATTGTAAGATTCAACAATATAAGTCTTTTTTTTAAGTCTTTTTATATAAGTCTGAGTGTTCATTAGTTGCTTTAAAGAAAATAATTCTTTATGGAAAGACTTACTAGATACTAAGGGATTTTTTTTTTTTTTTTGGATAATAAGTGGCTTTAATGCCATCCTTGGTAATCAGGGATATGTCCTCTGTGGATATAAATGAGCAAGAAAGAATTTCAAAGACTAGAAGTCAGCTTCTTCAAAGCTGGACATAATGTTTTAATTTAAGTATCTTCACAGGATGTAATATTTTATATTTTCTCATACTTGCCTCTGTAAATTGGTTATATTGTAGCTCAATTTACTAAATATATTTTCTTAAACTGCAAGCATTTAAATGTTTGACTGAATGAGAGAAATTTTCATTTAAACAGTTCTCTCCTGATGCAATCTCCCAAGATCTAGTAACACCCAAAGATAGTTACTGAGGTTAAGTCTAGAACATAAGAAAGGAAGAAAAAAAAAATGACTGCTTAACTTTAACTTCTATTCTAGATAAAAAAGGGTCAATTTATTCAGAGAATAGTAACTTTATCCAAGATTCTCTAAATGAAGAACACAAGGCCAATGGGGTAAAGTTATAGGAGTAACTTTGAGGTACATTTTTTTTTCTTCAAACATAAATCAAGCCATTCAAATTAACACTTGCACTGTTAACGGTGAATGCCTGTTAAAATGAAGCGGTTAATCACTAGGAAGGGCATATTAAAACTGTTAATTTGTAGGTTTGAAACTTCCTTTTAATTAGAGCTGTAGGGAAAGTTTCCTGCTCAAAGCAAAGCTGGTGTCTTATGGCTCTCTGACATCCTTGTGAAATACCACAAAGAAAAATCCTTTTAGAAAGGAGAATCAGGGTGAAGAGGGGAAATTACAGTGCTTAATTTTGGAGGATTAAGAAGATCCCCACCTCTGCTCCCCACCCCCTCCCTTTGAAAATAAACTAAGTAAAGAGATGTGTTTGATTTCTGGGAAGATGGAAGCCACACCTGAGTGCAAACTGAGTGAGTTTCTTCTTAGATAATGTAAATATTTTTAAAGGGAAAATAATGAAGGAGATGATTGAAGAAGGATGCTCTTAAAAGATGGCGTTGAACAGTTAAAATAGGTACACATTCACTTACATGTAGATATTGTGGATATTAGCTGTTAAGTCAATGATAGTGAAGCTATAATGTGTAGAACCCCAAGTATTGAAAGTATTAAGTATTGAGTAAGAGACTAAGGGGCAGGTAGATTTCATTAGGAAAAGAAAATAGAATAGATATTATAGGTAAATGTGTGGATGGGTAGATGGATGGATGAATGGATGGATGGATGGATGGATAGATAGATAGATGGATGGATAGAATAAGTGCATTGTGTTGGGAGCAGAAGAGTAGAAGAGGGTAAAGGAGGGAATATGTGAAAAGAACTAAAGTTAGATGCCATTGGAGGAATATTAGGGAAACCTAATACAATAGAAGCTTCCTAAAAGATATACTTATATTAAGGTGATTACTATATATTGATTGAAATTGTCAAGTAATGGGATGACAGCCCCAACTGGCCATGGCCATCTCTTGTCACCAGATGATGCTTAAGCCAGGGGTTTTTGTTACAATTAATTTAGTTTTTGGATCCCATGGGAATCACCAAGCAACCCAGAATGTAGTTTTCCCCAAACTGACAGCAAGTCCCCAGTGCTGAGGACAACACCTGCATAACTCATTGAATACAGGAAAGTAGAGCTGGTGCCTACACAGAGCCTTCACCCCTACATTCTAGAATTATTGGTAGAAAAAGGTACTCTTTGGGCTACCAAAAGAGACAGGTCAGTACCAGGTTGTTTAAGAATTTATTAAAGCTCTTATTTTTATTAATCATTGTATTCATTACATTTCAGATGATATCACCCTACCCAGTAACCTCTCCACAAACTCTCCATCCCATCCCCCCTCGCCTTCCTCCCCTTTGCCTATATGAGGGTACTCCTCCACTCATTCACCCACTCCTGCTTCACTCCTCTAGCGTCCTCGTATGCTGGGGCAGCAAGCTTCCCTCCCCTCCCATTTATGTCTGATAATATAAATCTTTATGAAATTTATGATTGTGCAAATGAATAGGTCTCTGTTTCTTGTGTCTTCTTGGGTTCTTTTCCTTCTATTTGTTTGGTACATTTCCAATGTATTAGGTTTTGTTTTATCATATTATGTTGTATTTTATGTTATTATTATATTTAGGAGCCTGTTTTCTAATGAGACACAGAAATGAAGTAGATCTGGATGAGATAGAAGAACTGGTAGGAGCACAGGGAGAAAAAGCCATAATCAGTATCTATTATGTAGAAAATCTGTTTTTAATAAAAGGGGGGAAAAGTAAAAATACAATAGAAAGAAAGAAACAAAGAAAGAAAGAAAGAGGAAGGAAGAAAAAGATCTAGATTATACTACTTATGTGCTGTGTGTGTGTGTATGTGTGTACAATTGAAAATATATTCAATTATGTGGTGTATTTGTGTATACATTATATTCAGAATATTTTTATTTTTTATTTGAGTTATTTATTATTATATGGTCATCTTTTATGTAGTCTGTAAGATGGGATTATGATATCGCTGAGTATCTTTTATTTTATTTAATGTTTTTTTTTTTTTTGAGACAAGATTTCTCTGTATATCCCTGGCTGACTTGGAACTGACTGTACCAGTGAGATTGGCCTGGAACTCAGAGATCTACCTAACTTTGCCTCTCGTGCTACGATTAAAGGAGAACACCACCACTGCCAAGCATTCTGAGTATGTTTTATGACAATGGGCTTGAACTTGCAATCTGATTTTTAGACCAATGTCTTTGATTCTAGAATTGTACATTAGAGGTTCAGAAAATGGAGGCTCCTTGGACACTGCAGCTAAAGATTCTGGGTTAGTGAGTTTGAGGCATATTAGGAATATAGATATCTTGGTGTAAGTACTTTATAAGTACTAACTTTGACACATACTTTCTTTCTTTGACTGACAGGGTCAAAAGAGACATTTCTTGTCTCTGAGCTTTCTCTGTGTATGAGGTGAATAAGCAACAAGTTGCCTCTAGAAGTAAATGATGGCTAAAACTGTGATATACTTTTTAAGTCTTCAGAGCTGAAAATAATAGAGATGAAACAGTTTTGAATGTGAGTATATTTAAATCTAATAAATTAAATAAAATATAGACTATGAAAGTAAATAAAATACTAATACAGCAACCAATAATGGCTACTGAAAAAATGTTTTCATGAACTTTTAGTTTTATTTACAAGTGAAGAAAATTCAGTACCCAGACTTAGTTTCTCACTATGTCCCAAGCAGAAGTGAGAAAATATCACAGACCAATTGTAAATTCTATTACCCACAATGTGTTACAAAGAAGCTTCCACTACTACTGTCATTTTTTAAATAATAAAAACTCTCAACCAACCAAGAGCTCATAAAACATGGACCTAGACCCCAACATATAATAGCAGATGTACAACTTGGTCTTCATGTGGGTCCCCTAAAGATTAGAGATGAGCTGTCTCTGACTCTGTTTCCTGCCATTGGATCCCCTTCCCCTAACTGGACTCCTGGAGCTTGGCATGCCCAACTTGTGCTATTATATTATCACCAGCTTTCTGTTTTCCAACTTTCACTGACTAAGCTTGGCATTCCTGAAACTTGCTCTGTAAACTGACCTTGAACTCACAGAACTGCAAGGCTCTGTTTCCTGGATGCTGGAATTAAAGGAGTGTACCACCACACTTGGACTTAACCTTTTCTTCACCCAGAACTTGTTCTATCCCAGGTTGGCCTTGAACTCAGAGATCTCTTTGCCTTTGTCTCCTGGGATTAAAGGTGTGTACAACCACATCTGGGTTTAAGATTTTCAGAGCCATTATGCTTTAAGACCTGCATCAAAAACCTATGTCTTCCAGCCTCGAGATCTCGATCACAAATGTGCCATTTATTTCTGGATTGAAGCTTATTCCAGATTTAAACCAGAGAACAAAGTTTATGGTGGGCTTTTCTAAGGTTTTCTTTGTCAATATAATTAATATAAATCTCTTTCCCTTAGCCTCAGGCAGACTCATCAGACGAGGGCAAAAAGCAGCAACATTGTTCATCAAAACACAATATGAATAATCTCTAGAGTTCAAATCACCCTCAGCTCCAATATCTTCCATATTCCTACTAGGATAGCCCATTAAATCTGACTTAAAGCTTTCCACTGCTTTCCAAATCACAAGATCCATATTCCTCCAAATAAAAGCATGGTCAGGCCTTTCACAGCAATACCCCAAATTCTGGTACCAACCTCTGTCTTAGTTAGGCTTTCCATTGCTGAGAAGAGACACCATGAGCAAGACAGCTCATTATAAGGAACAATATTTAATTGGATCTGGCTTACACATTCAGAGGTTTGGTGCTTTAACATTATGACAGGAAGCATGGCAGCATCCAGGCAGGCATGACTGAGAGAGTTCTACATCTTGTTCTAAAGGCAAACAGGGAAAGACTGTCATCTGGGCAGCTAAGAGGAGGATCTCATTGCCTACCCCCATAGTAGCACATTTCATCCAACAAGGCAATACCTACTCCAACAAGGCAAAACACTTCCAAATAGTACCACTCCCTAGGACAAGGGTATTCAAACCACTGCAGATGCATTCTATAAGTTTTATTACTCTAGAAAACCCTAACAAATATAGGAGGTAAAAGGAATAAAAGAGAGAATATTAGCAAGTATACCTGGGTATTTTGAGCTATGGATCAGATAGTTATCTTCTGAAACCCAAGCATGATAAACTCTACTGTACTTTAATTTTAGTGTTTCTAAAGAGCTAAAACCGTTTTGTTGTTTGCTTATTTGCTTGTTTTGTTTTGTTTTTGAGACCAGAACTGGGACATGTATTCTTGGTTGGCCACTTGGATATACTTGGAAAACCAAAACTCTAGAGAGAGCAAAAGCCTGTGAGAGATTTTTCTGCTGTGTTTGAAGTGTTTGAAATCACTTCTAGTCAAGACCTTTGAGGCAGAAAGACACACACCTTTAATCCAGATCCAGAGCCAGAAGAACATAGTTTAATCCTGGCCACACATTCTGCTAGGATGTATATAAGGCCACAGAAAAAGGAAGGGATTTTAGTCTCTGCCTCAGCTTGTAGCACAAGCACATTCCTTTCTACACTGGCATTGGGGCCTATGGTTTCAGGATTCTAGCCTATACAAAAGACAGGTAAGACAGCCATTTGTGTGGGACTGAGCAGCTATGAGATTATTGATTTTTTTTCATGTCCATCTAGCCATTGTTGGATTAGCAGGATGGCAGTCTGTAAGTACTTCTAAAAATTATAATATATATTCCATAATATATATGTATATATAGTGAGAGAGAGAGAGAGAGAGAGAGAGAGAGAGAGAGAGAGAT